>OZ010573.1:92011019-92078519 GCA_963932145.1 Acanthosepion lycidas | reverse complement strand
CCACACCTCCACCGTGTGTGCCCGTGCGCAGACACAGACACACAAGCACACACAAAGACAGACACATACACACACACACACACACACATATATATATATATATATATATATATATATATATATATATATATATATATATATATGCATATATATATATATATATATATATATATATATATGCATACATATATATATACATATATATATATATATATATATATATATATGTGTGTGTGTGTGTGTTTGTGTGTGTCTGTGTGTGTGTGTATATATACATATACATATATATTGTCACTAGGAATTGTATATTTGGACATGTTTACATAAGCATCATCACAGGCAGGCAGATGCAAAGTAATGTTAATTAACTGGTATTATCATAATAACACTTTTGTCGTCTGCCGAATAGTCTATCCCCCATATGAGGTAAAAGGGTTTGTTTGATTAATAATTATATTGCTCTGTATAAATAAAATACATCGAGCTCTTTTTGGTGGATAAGTTCCAATATTTTCATATTACATAGGATCTACTTGGATTATATACCAACCGATTTTTTTACCTTACTCCACTTACTGGACTTTTTTGTATAGACACGAGATTATTGACAAGCACAACACTAAATATCATTATAAATATTTGAATACATAACAAAAACTGTTTTCAGTATTTGCTGGTGCATGTTGTTTGATATAACAGCTGTCAGACTCAGACATTTGAAATAATTTGAGGTAATCTTCTTGGAGAAATTAATGCCAATTATACCCCACTCCTATTGATAAATCGCCTTAGGATCAGTAGAATTATATAAATTCCGCTGATTAGCTCACAATTTTAAGCTTTCTTCCACTTATTCACTAGAGAATTGATGCTAGGCATTTTAAAAGTCTATTTTACAAACTTATTTGCTGAAATAACTTTTTCGCTGTCAATAATCTAAACATATGCTCCTAATTATAAAAATTCATGCTCTTGGTATTTTAAGATGCTTATATATCCGTTTTTATAACATTTCATCCTAAACAAGGCAATGAAGTCACTAAGATGCAAGGTGTTACTGTATATTAGGAAATATGAAAAATACTATTAAGGAGAGAGAACAATAACAGATCAAGGATCATAAGACAGAAGATATGGATTTAATTTTCGATGATCTAGGATTCAAGAAACCAGAAGAGAATTCTATATCCTATAAATGCAATAGAAGAAACTATTAACATAGAACTTACGGCGACATCTAGATTTTACGTGTGCAAAATGATGAGAGCCTTGCGCCAATCTAGTACTGTGCTTAAATTCATAAAGTTTATATACAATACAGGTAAGTTCATCAAGAATAATTAGCTTGAAAATATTTATAGAAAGGGTAGGAAGCTACATTACGATGGTTGGAAAGAAATTGAAGGGAAGATGCCAGGTCAGGACCCATAAAATTACAGATTCTTCTTTGGATTTTATCAACATTATACAAATATTTTCGAGGGGCATCAAAACAGATGTGGCAGCAATATTCAAAGCAAGGTATTGTAGACTGATAAATTCGTATGATAAATTCTGTCGATCCAGACTTCGTGATACATGACATGAATATTATTTCGATCATGCATAATGATCCCGTACCAGTGAAGGAAAATCCATCTCTTTTAATGGTACTTAATGGTACTTTGAGGGTGATATGAAATGTTTTGTCTCCATATGTGACATTTTTTTCCACAAGTGTTCGATTTTCATCCTGTCGAACCCTAATTATTTGTTACAGAATAAAGTATACATCTCTGGATGCTGATTACTGAATTATAGACGAGGTTTCACGGCCTGTTCAACAAGGCGATCTTTCTAATTGTGTAAGAAGGTGGCCGTATCTAGTGGTATATCAAACTATTTCAACCCGTGCTATCTTTTAAGTAATCTTTTAGCAAATACATCTAAAGTTCTACATTTGAGAAACGTGGTTATTAAACCCCAGTAAATGGATATCGGCGATCGTTTCCTTGCATTTCGGGGATGCTTTTTACGTTAGTCAGATGTTCCTTTCATTTTTGAATTCTAGCACAACATTTCCATTAGTATGATGTATATTTTGAGATAGTTCCTAACCTTTCGATATGCCTTTCACCGAATATGATAATGAATTACCACTTCTGAAAATTTGTTAGAATTCATTTCTCTTTTCCATACTCACAACCTTCCTACGTGTCGACAAGATCTTCAATGACTTATCGATGCAAATTTTTTATAAGTATACAAGTCGTAAGTTGGCAGTCATGATAATGGTAGATGTAATTGCCAAACATTGACCGAGCATTTAGACTTGCGGTCGGTTGAAATGCATAGTCTCTCTCCCTAAACAATTCAGTTTAGTAAGTTTCATACCATCTTTAGTTTAATTAACGTCTACAAAACTAGAGTGATGGGACTATTTAACCGATTAGCGCATGACATCAAATTATTTAAGAAAAAAGGGTGTCTTAAAATTTAAAATCCACCGTCCTTATATTGTCATTAGCCTGCGAGTTAGATTAGGCAAAATGAAGTAGAATTCTAACGAAGATTCATGCAGTAATGTGTTAATTTCGTTATTATTATTATTATTATTATTGAATATATGATAAAATCCTTCAGAAATAGATTGTGCCTTTGACCTGAAGTGAGCTAGTAAAATAGTATTTTAAAATACGCAAGTTTCTACTGTTTGTGATACCCAGAAATCCAGAACACACACACTAACACACACACATATATATATATATATATATATATATATATATATATATATATATATATATATATATATATATATATGGGTGTGTGTGCATATATATATATATATATATATATATATATATATATAATATTCATTTTAAAAGGCACATATTCGTTGTCACAATAATGGCTAAAACGATTGTACGTTTCTTGTTTTTCTCTGTTTTTCAAATATACATCAATAGAGGTGCCTTTGTAAACACTCCACAGAAACAACTGATAATGCAATATTTTTATCTCTTAGTTTTTGTTCGCTTTACTATTTTGGACATCATTTTCCGCATCATCGCTCTGACAAAAGGCCGTTAGAAGCATGAAAGTGACCGACGGATTTCTAAAACTAACTCTTGTCTGCGACTACCAACGGCCTATGTGCGTTGCTATAGTATTCACAAACGCGTCTGAGCAAAATGCGTTGACGAGCAGAAATATGGTTATTGATTGGCTGTCAAATGCTTTCATATTTTCAAGCATCAATGCGTTGAATGGCCAAATTTATATATATATATATATATATATATATATATATATATATATATATATATATATATATATATATATATATATACATATATATATATATATATATATATATATATATATATATATATATATATATATACTTTTAGGGGAAAAAGTTAAAAGACCACTAGCTTACTACAAAATTTCAAAAGAACCAAGACTGGTTAGAGGAGAAAATATCAGTAATAATCTTTCCAGAACAATATAATCTTCTATAAAAAGTTTCAGAGCTCGATTTAAAAAAATTTCCAACTACGCCACCAACAATCACAGCAGTACAAAGAAAAGTAAATGAGATCTAATATCCTAAATTTAATATACTTCAAATACAAAAAAAGAAGAAAAAATACTCAAGAGAGTATGCGTTATATAAAAATAAAGTGTCGCTGCCGACTCTTGAGTTTGAACGTAGATTGCGAGCAAACGCAGGCGATCCCATTATTAAATTAAGTAGACTATAGAATCAACGCATAAGTAGAAAGTATTGTGACGACTAACGATCGTTATTTCTACTCTATCCTCTCTTACTATACAGACATCTATTCTCTATACTATTTCTCTATTCGGATCACTATACGGATTACTATTCGAGCGAGTATTATCGAATAAGTTCTATTAGTGCGAGTGATATACGAAGGCATCTGACACCTGTATCGTTCAACGGTTTTACTATAGTGTGTATCTGCGATTACAATGCGTCTACAACAACGAACATTACGAAAGAGACAACGAGTATTCGTTGACATCACGAAAGTGCAAACGAGTGTTCGTTGACATTACAAAAGTATGCAAAAATAAATAACTAAAAAATAAGATATTTTTCAGGTATCTCCTTTTTTAAAGAAAAATTCATGTTTTTCAATGACAAAAGAGATGTTAGATAATTAAAAGTATACGGCTAACCCATGACCTTTAAATATTGAAAATAAATTAAATAGATAAATAAAAGCAAAATAAAATGTTATAAAAATTCATAAATATAAAAAAATAATTACATATATAAACAAATCAACAACTATATTGACTCAATTTAATTTAATAGGCCGAAGAATTGAACCCCTTGGCTTTCTCCAGATTTTACTATTTCTTACACATTATGTTTTTATACTATTTTACGTTGTTCTTCAAATCCAAATTTGGAAATTTAACCTTATTTTATTTCTTAGATGTTACCTCTGTGTATAAATAGAGGTTCCTAATTAAAATTCCCACACTTGCCATTATATATTTCTACAAAAAACAAAACGCGTTGGCTTAAAAAGTATTCCTCTTGTTCTTTCTTTTATTTACAAAATAAAAATAATATATAAAAGTAAATAAATAATTAAAAATATCTAATTGCACTTAAGATTATAAATAAAAAAAAAATTAACAGAAGTCTTCCTTCCTTCCCTTCTCTTCCCATATGTCCCTAGTGGTTCATATATTGAGCTGTGGCACATGGTCCTAAGTGTGCTTGAGGCGTAAAACTGAATATTTCCATTTACCACAAAATTTATCTTTAGAAGTTTGCAAATTGTTATATGTGAAGAAACGGATTGATTATGGTATTCATTAATCCGGCAGATATTGATGAAACCATATTCATAAAACAGTAAATTTCTTGAATATTCAGGCTGTTAGACAAAAAAAAAAAAACTAAATATACTGTTTAATAACTAAATCAGTTTCGTATAAATCAAGTTGTTACGCTACCCGTTTTTATTTATTAATAATTATTACTTATTTATTAATTAAATTATTTATTCATTAATATTTATTACTTAAACTTTATGTTTACTGAATACTCGTATTTGAATTAAATTATTTAATTAATAAATAAGTAATAATTATTAATAATTATTAATGTAGTAAAAATAAGTCTATTGCACTCCCAGCAGTCACTTGTACCATTCACAATATCGCTGGTTCAATTCACCGTTCTCGCCGTCTTCACACGTCACTACCTATAGTCAACGTTTTTTTCTCCCCTTTTTCATGGCCCCAGCACTCTTTTATCAGACCAACACCGCGGTTCCCAGCCAATCAGCTTTCTTCGCTGTTATTCTCGGTTACGCAGGCAAATTGCCTCCTCCAGTTCCACCAATCAGCACACGACTTGCTATTGGTGGAAGCATTCCAAACTGTACAAAAAAAAAAAAAAAAAAAAAACCTCATTCTTGCACATACTGCTAGAATGGCTGGACGGGAGAGTAATGCCATTTTCACAAAGCAAAATTGATGTCACGTGCTGCCCGTTAAGGTAAGACCCTTATTCTCCTATACACCAGATGCAAGCCACTCTGGCTCGCTTGCTTCTACGGGACTGTTCACCACAATTAATAAATAAAAACGGGTAGCGTCACAAATTGATCTCTTTACGTTATTATACGAAACTGAACACATATTTATATTTAAAAAATCAGAGAACAATCAGTGTCTAAAGGCACTATTCAACTTTGATCGTCGACGCACTCTGTAGATGAGAGGTCAATGCACGTCATATCTAATGACGGTTTCTCCTTATGTTTCTCTAAAAAAGTATTTCCCGCCATTCAGGCTGGCTGGCGAATATAAATAGATATTCTGTTTAATAAATAAACGGAGCTTCTACTCAAATAACGATATCCACTAAAAATAACGAGTAAGTAATAAGAGTGTTCTATGCAAAAATACCATGCAAATCCACGGGGCCAAATCTATCTTTTTCGTTTACATGATAGGGCAATAGACTATTAACAATGAAAATAGGCGTGCTAGTGCGAAAATGTATTTTAACGATAAGGTAATTTAAGCAACGTTGTATAAATACATATGTTGTAGTTATATCCTGCGTAATAGTTGGATTACAATGATCCCTATCACACCTTGAACTTTTTCATATGTGTGAGTTTTGGTTTCAGCGCAAAGATTTGTATATTTGCAAGAATATAAAATAATTTAAGCATATACATTTTCTATCTGATACAGGAAGATGTCCGTAAGATGTAAACTGACATGCAGTGATCAAATTGAACCAACAGAAACTGTTCTTCGTTCCAAGAAAGTTACCCATACAAAACAGGATTGAAACTAAGTCCTCTACTACGAGTTTCTTTTGGACAAGTTTTGTTGCCGATGAAATTAACTGAACAGAGAAATAGAGAAAAAGTATATGCTCCGAATTAAGATAACGTCGTTTCATTCGATCATCATGACAGCATGAACAACTTCAAAGTGTTTGCCCGGAGATAACAGAAAGGGCGTAATATTCTATCATAAATTTAGACCCATTTCTCTTTCTAAACCAACATTATTCATGCCAAAACTATTACAATTTTACTCGTGAAAATTTGATATATACGACATATTCCGCCCACACTGATACGAAATATTTAGCCGAAACTTCATCTTCAGCAAATAATTTCTTCTGACTTAACGGAGAATTCATTTAGCAAAAATTCAGCTGCCAGGAAGAACGAAAAAAAATCATACATACTGCTTTTTTCTCTTAGAAAATATTCTTGTAGGGTAGAATTATTCAGTTCTGTCATAAATAGCTAACAGTATCAAGACAAAAGAAAAATATATTTTTCAGAGGAATTAATAAATAGAAAAAAATATTGCATTTTATATGTTCCTAACGAACCGAACGAAGGGCTAGTATTAGGTTGGTGCAAAAATAATGTCGTTTTCTCACATAGTAACATATTTGAGAAAACGACATTATTTTTGCACCAACCTAATAGTATAACCGATATAAGCGCGGAAAATGAATCTACGGTCCAAATTCAAAAACTAAGATTAAGATTACTTTTGCTAGAGAAAGTGTGACTCTATTCTCCCGACAACTATTAGATATTATTCCCATATTTGTGTACTGATATCATTCGGCATTTTCGAAAACGCTTTTCGTTTTTAATATCTTCTGTTAAATATTGTAATATCGCATTTCAATTTTTTTTAGATTTTATCTTCTTACGTTGTAGGTTTAATCATAAATGGATCTACATTCATATATTCAGTTGCACAATTTTCGTTCTAAAGTTATTGAAGTATAGAAATAAGCCGTACATGTCATTGGGATACGAGTAGAAGAAACAAAGGAAGAGAACAAAAAGAAGATAAATTTGAGTTATATCACCTCATGATCTCAATATGCCATGCCTGACTTTTCCGTTAACCTGATGAATATTCCTGTGCACACCTATACGTTTGAGGGTTTTGAAAAACAATAACATTTTGTACTTGTATATAAATATTTGCCACAAAATAAAATCCTTACATTTCCTTGATAAAGTCACTCAGAGAAGAAAACTTGTCGGCTAAGATAAGTTTTCCTTTTGTCTTTATTAATATTGTTCTTATCTAGTTATATTTGATTTCTATGAACACACACACAAACATACACGCACACATAAACACACTCACACACACACACATATATATATATGTATGTATTTATATGTGCATATATATATATATATATATATATATATATGTATGTATTTATATGTGCATATATATATATATGTATGTATGTATGCATTTATATAGGAGTTCTACTTCGCTTTTAATGAAATATACGGTTAGATTCAAGGTTTCATGATATTTTTGATATTTGGTTGCTTGATTTTTATGCTCCGTACTTCGAGCAATTAAAGTCGATTTTTGCAGTTTATGTGTCATAGTCCTTTGTAGTTTTTATTAAATTCTCTGATTCCATGTTGTAGTTTTCCTTTGTGGTGTTGGATAATATCGATATAGGTTTTTAATGGCGCTATTGTTCAAATGTCACTGGGTAAACGTCGGAAAAAGGTTGTAGTAGTGAAACCAATATATATGTTTGGGATGTTACTAGAGAAGGGCTGTCCAATCTGTTGAAGATAGGGTTTTATAAAAGTGCTTACAAGTTAGGAAAAATCTTCAAAGGATCGGAAAATTCAAGATTGCAAAATGCACACTCCCACACACACACGCGTGCGTGCGCGCGCACTTAGCATGCGCCCACGCACACATACATACACACGCGCGTGCGCACAGACACGTACGCGCACACGCACACACACACACACACAAACATATATATATATATATATATATATATATATATATATATACGGAATGTCGGTGTGGTATTATGGATAAAACGTCGATATATGAATTCGGAGTTCGAATTCTAATCAAATACGTTACATTAACCTCTGGGCAAATACCCATGAGAAAAGTACGAAAAAGATATAGGCTAATAGCTGAACAAATCAAACTCTATAGATTTGATCGTACTGATCTAGGAGAATAGAAACTGGAGTTAGGTGACAAAATGTGGTTTAGGTGTTTATAGGTGAAAATATATATACGCAGTGGAAACTGTTATCCAAAAAAGCCCAAGATTGTAGCACCATCAGATATGTGTCACACAGGGCACTAGTCGAGGACATGGTATTATGATGCAGAGAATGTGGATATCAAGGCATAAAACAATTGACCGCCTTTAAACAATTCACTTTTTCCGGTTGATCAGTAAAACCTCTGTGGTCTGAATACATTTATATTTCACTCAGTGTTGACCACGTAAACACAGAGGAATATGTACATGAGATTGGCTCGTGTCATGACTTTTTAACCATGTAAAATCTTTTTATTACCAATCCTTACGTTGTAGGTTTAATCATAAATGGACTCTACATTCATATATTCAGTTGCACAATTTTCGTTCTAAAGTTATTGAAGTACAGAAATAAGCCGTACATGTCATTGGGATAGGAGTAGAAGAAACAAAGGAAGAGAACAAAAAAAGAAGATAAATTTGAATTATATCACCTCATGACCTCAATATGCCATGCCTGACTTTTCCGTTAACCTGATGAATATTCCTGTGCACACCTATACGTTTGAGGATTTTGAAAAACAATAACATTTTGTACTTGTATATAAATATTTGCCACAAAATAAAATCCTTATATTTCCTTGATAAAGTCACTCAGAGAAGAACACTTGTCGGCTAAGATAAGTTTTCCTTTTGTCTTTATTAATATTGCTCTTATCTATTAGGTTGGTGCAAAAATAATTTCGTTTTCTCACATAGTAACATATGTTAGAAAACGAAATTATTTTTGCACCAACCTAATAGTTATATTTGATTTTTATGAACACACACACAAACACACACGCACACATAAACACACTCACACACACATTTATATATGTATGTATTTATATGTGCATACATACATACATACATACATACATATATATATATATATATATATATATATATATATATATATATGTATGTATGTATGTATGTATGTATACATTTATAATGGTATGTCCTTTTCTGGTTTAGGCAAACCAAGCTACCACACCAATATTGTATTATTTTTTTTAAAATACTGTGATTTACAGGAAAGTTATATACATCTGTTTCCCGGTGCCTTCTGCATAGTTTTAAATTCTGATTAGTCATTTTCCTAGACTGGCTGCCATACAAGGCTAGAAATTCATATTTTCATAGGAGTGAAAATGGAAGAAGTTCATTCCATTCTATTCTCTAAGGCACTTGCGTAAAAACTGATCGGAATAATTTTGACTGTAATTTTAACAATTACCCTCTAATTCAAATAATCGCTTGTATACTCGCAGAAAAAAATGCGATATGTAAACACCGCTCTTCGTTTAAACTTTGATTATTTTGATCAGAATCAAAGATCAAGAGAAAATTAAAAACATGATGTTGAAATAATAAACAGAATTATAATGACACAAAAAGAAACTACCGGCTAGGATTATGTTTAACTAGGTTGAAAGCTACTCTAACGGGCGGCGTTTAAGCTAACTCCTGAGGAGAGCTCTTAATTGGTTCTTCATCACAATAGGTATGGAGGAGTAAATGTGTTAGGCAAATATAAACTACAGAATAACACACAACTGATCGCTGCATTTAACTATTGTATTAATATTTATGTTTACATTTTAAATGTTCAACGATAATTCTTCTGCGGCCAATTTAAAGACAATACGTAGGTCCTTACTTTCCGTACAAACAATTGCTTTTATTTCATGGGTGACTTTCTCGGGATCGCGTAATTAATTTCTATTATTCACAAAGTTATTTTCAAGTTATAAAAATTGTTTTCATACAAAAAATTTGTCGCAAAAAATCACGTAAAAATCTCCGAAAACAATCGAAGTAATCAAAACTTTTGAATCCAAAAATCCAAGATTACATGTCTGGATCCAGAACGGAATGATTTTAATTTACTTATAGCGTCATCCTAATTCCAAAATGGTATATGATGGGCTACAGCCTCTAGGAGTAAATTTGAATACATGGACGTTTTTATTTGAAATAACTGTAATTTGAGAAAAGTAATTTTTTCATTTGAACATGAACTATTGGAAGTTAGAGTTTATTTTATTGTTTTTATCGGTAGAAGCTAAGATGGCGGAATCTGAACACAGTCGCAGTAATGAAAACTTGTAATCCAAAATTTCAGGAATAAGGGCCTGGATCCGCTCTGAAATATTTTTACTTGCTCACGGAGTCGACCGAATTTCATAATTATATGGCAAGTTGTGTTACGGCGTCTCGGAGTAAAGTTGAATAAGTGTGACACACTGACATTTACATTTATCATACAGAAGACAGCTATATTTCAAACATTATATTTTATATATACATATATATATATTATATCTTATATATATATATATATATTCAATAAGAATTGGTAAATTCATCGGACAAGGCATCTGTAAGGTTCAAATACCTAAATCAAGCAAACGAAATTGCCTTAAGTGAAGAGGTAAAATCCGGCGCCTAAATTCGGACGCGCATTATGATAAGGATAAACGCCTTTAAAAATCTAACCAAAGTATTAAGAGACAGGAAACCTCCCTCAAAATAAGCAATGCAGTGCTGTACTGTTGTTCGACAGAATGATGCTGAGAATTACACTGCTTAACATGTGAGCAACGACGAAGTTATATAGACTATGGAAGCAAAAAGCTTACTTATATTTAACATCAAATAGCGACAATTTAAATTTCTATGGTACACGATCAAAAAAGTGGGCTTAGAAAATTTAACATTCATAGGACATGTTGAAGGCAAGTTGAACGTGGGAAAATCAGTACTTAATTTACCTGACGATCTTAAGTAAATATCTGTAAGAATATGGTCTAATATTTACAACATAAAGACAGAGTTTGAGAAAACTACAAATGACAGGAAATCGTGGAGAGCCACGATGGCTAACCTTCAGAAGAGACATGGCGTATGGAAGACGATCAAATTTTGCCAAACACCAAATAACTTTTTACATTATCCGGCCCAAAGATTTTGGATAAACTGTTCATGATATTAACAACATTTGGCTCTTAATAATGACCGTTATATTTGAAATTCTTCGAACGAAACAAAATCATTGCAAGTATATCAATAATATCGATCCAGAAATGCAACATATTTTCGAAAATAACAAAATAACATAACAGCTTAAACAGATATTTTCAATCGAATTGTATGAATAATTGTGAATAAAAACCAAAGGGAAACTTATCTTAGCCGAAGTATTTCGCCCTCTAAGGGACTTTATCAAAACAAATGCAAGGACGTTCTTTTGTAACAGCTATTTATATGCAAAAGACAAAAATGTTAGACAGGGAACACCATTGGAAAATTCGTAAACTTAAGGAATCAGCACAGATGCTAGGCCACAAAAATCTCCTGAGCCGATCAAGCATAGAAATAAATACAATATGGGAACCAGTAATAAGGAGTGCTAGAGAAAAGCAATGATAACAACAAAAGTTGCAATATGAGCTCTGGTAAAAACATGGAATGATAACAGAAAAATTGCTATATGAGCACTGGTAAAAATGAAACCCAGAAATTCACACCCAGATGTCCTCAAGAACACAGTGGATAAATGCGTTGGTTAGATCCAGTGACAAGACCCACAGTTCAATACCCGGTTAAGGCAGTGGAGAACTTTCAGATGGAAAATTAACAGGAGATAACTGATAACTGACATCCATCAAACATGGCACGTGGAACTAGAACAGTCTACCCTAGTGAGCGCAATAAAGGGTTCAGTTCGACATTCCAACCACCTGAAGAAGGCCGGAGAGTACAACGGCTGAAACGTTGTGATAAATATGGCGACAAAGATGAGGACAATAGTCCGAATAATGTAAATAATGAAAAATGTTATTGGTTTTTCAGTTGTTTTTTTGTTGTTTTTTTTTTTTGTTTTGTTTTTTTATTTAAGAAGGCTCATAAATAGTCATCAGGTTAGCCGAAAAATCAGTCAAACGACGCTGAGTTACACAATTCATGTCTAATGAATAAAAGTGAGTAAATAATGTGTCTGAATTTTTTTTAATGTAAATTAGTATTTAAATTATATTGCTTACCATTAATTTACATGTTATAAGTTTTAAATTAACATGCGGTTATGGATTTAATCGTTTCTTTTTATGTTTTTTTAACAGTTTTATGTTTAATTGGGAAAGTAATAATAGGGAAATTCATCAAGGAAGGACCCATATTTTTGTTAACCCAAGTACTTTCGATCTCATCAGTGGTGAATTGCGAAGAGAAACAATGTATCTATGATCATGGTGGCGGGGATTTTCGGAAACTCACTCTTTTATAATTATTTTTTAAATTAACTGTTGTAGTTACGATGTGTTTTGTAAACAAGCAGTTCACAATATGAGAGTGCTAACAAGAGATAGTAAATATGCAAATGATATTAAATGCTGGTCAAATACATTTTAAAATACTGCTACTATACTCATAATAAATTTTGTTCAGTGTTGGCTGGTTGCATTTGATAGGAGAGGGCGAAAATTCTCTTTCTGTTTGATTTAATTTTTATTTTAATAAGTGTGGCACACTTTAAATCAAATTAGTGGTTGAATTTACTTCTGTGTTTAAGTAATTCATTTGGTAATTAATATGTCTAAATGTGGAAGATTGGTTTTCTTAAAGAGTGAAATAGAGCAATTTCTTTATTAGGATTTCCTGAATGCACCAGAGGATATATGTTATACAGAATGCTTAAAATAAAAATTACCATGAGGAATGAGGGCCGCTCGAGGTAGAGAGTTACGTTAAAAGTTTTATATGGATAGAATAACGATTAACTCGAAACTAGAACAGGTTAAGATTATAGTAATTGGGGAAACATCCTCTTGGGAGTCTATTCCATAGGGTAGTTATTTGCGGAAAGAAGCTGTTTGAGTGAAACTTATTTCACGTCACTGGAATACGGAGGGAGTGAAGGTGATTTGTTGCTATGTAAGTAGCATTGCAAGTTCTAGTCGTAAAAGTCAGATCTGGTGGAACAAGGAGATGCAGTTTGTTCGAGCACTTTCCATGATGGTAGAGATAGAGTAATGAGAGACTCACCTTATCCCGCTTACGAGAGAGAGTTTGGAACGTGGAAAATAATTCTTTTCCAACAAGGACTAAGCGCTACTTTTGAACTCTATCAAGACCAGAAAGTGATGGCTGGGCAGCTCCTGCACAAAAATGGCAATAGTACTCCATTCTCGGCCTGGCCTAGCGCTTATAAAGGTAGATAGCATGAGGGGTCAGGTACTTGCTCGTGCAATAAAGAGAGCCGATTATTTTACCTGCATCTGCAATGATATAGTATATAGGAATTCCACTTGAGTTCGGTTGCGAGTTTGAAACCCAGTATTCTCTCAAGGCATGGCGTCTCCTCGGGGAGACCTCAGTTCATCGAGACTTGGGGTAGTTCGGGATCTGATCGGTGGTGATAAAATGTAATTATTTAAAATGCAGTACATTTATATGGGGTGCTGATATTGTAAAGGTAATTATTGTGACAATTGGAAGCGTCCGAACCTAGTTCAAATTCTGGAGTTTTCTGTCGGGTTCATTTTTGTATAATGCTCTTGGAGATGGTTTGAATGGTTTGAATCGATTTCATTTTTCCACAACATATGGGTTAAAACGCAGACTAGACTGGGCATTTGACAATATTAATTGAATTTGATTTTCAAATAGACAAACACATTGTTGATTTATCGTATATTCCCCTTACGTATCTATATATATATATATATATATATATACATACATATATATATATATATATATATATATATATATATATATATATATATATATATGTAAGTATGTATATATCTATGTATGTACGTGTCTTAAATTTTCTATACGTGTAGATACTCTCTCTCTTTCTTTCTCTCTCTCTTTCTTTCTCTCTCTCTTTCTTTCTCTCCCTCTCTGTGTCTGTCTCTGTCTCTGTCTCTGTCTCTCTCTCTGTCTCTCTCTCTCTCTCTCTCTATATATATATATATATATATATATATATATATATATATATATATATATATATATATATATGCTGGGTGGGATGGATAGATTGCCGTGTAAATAAGAAAGAAATGGAAATAACACTCACAGTTCATTTTATATTTACCAAAATTACACAAAAGAATATTGAAAAATTAATAAGTAAATTTATTTTAAAAAATTCGCCATTGTCTTCAACTCCGGCCTCCTGACGGCATCGGAATCCCGTGTGCTTCTTCTGGAATGTCTCCTTGTTTAAGTTGTTGAATGCTGTCACAATTCTTGCCTTCCTGTTCATCTTTGGTGTTACAAAGGGATTTTGGTCTCTCGCTCAACTGCGCCCCTCATATAATAATCAAGAGGATTTTAGTCTGAGGAGTTAGGTGGCTAGATATAAGAGATGATGTGTTTGCAGAAATTGGCTGACAACAATGAATATGTACTCCTGCTTGTGTATCATGGTGCAGTAGCCAGTTGGACTTCTAGCAGCCACCCTCATGAACCTGGGCAACACAACCTCGTCAAGGTATCTTATGTAGGCCGCCGGGTTGAGTCTGAGACACTGTTAGAGGATGAATAGAAGCATAACATTGTCATCACTATTGATCACTAGAAACAACTTCGTAATTACAATTGAACTCATCCAACTCTTTCCGAATCCTTTGAACTGTCTCAAGATTGACACCTAAGCACTGAAATTTTCGTATTGCAGCTTCTGTTGCAAATTACAAGCAGTGCAGCTTGTCGTTATCAAATTTCTGGCGGAGTGAATTACGTCATGGTGCTCTGTTTCACACAGACTGTGCTCAGCTCATTATATATGTGCAGTACGTATTAGAAAGCGCTAAATATCAGTGATAGAGCTAACATATTTAGTTAGATTGAAGTGAGTTTGTGACTTTGTGTTTCACACTATTTGCGATTTCTATCGCAAATACCTTGAAATCCAGTTTCACAAACTCACACCAATCCAACTATATATATATATATATATATATATATATATATATATATATATATATATTAATTTTGTGCAATAAACCATCGGAAAATGTTCACCCATCGTGTGTGATCACAGACAGAAAGACCCCGCACATGTTGCAAATGATGCAGATACAGGAGCTGATCTTTAAGTACCCTCTATAAGATACTATTATATGTACAACATGCTAAGGCAACTTGACGTGTTCTGATAGATTGTAGAATCTGTTTTGCGTGGTCAGAGCGTAAGAGCGAATCCCGCTTTTCCACCATCCATAGTTTCTGGTGCCACGGATCCTGTCTCAGTAACATTACGATAGACAGCTGCAAAGGTTGAATGACTCGGCTCCTTTCGGTGTGGAAATGCAATCTGATAGACGTGTAGTCTCGCATCCATAACCATTCGCTCGACAGTATGTAAAAATCATATATGCCTGGTCACGATATGAATATCCTGCCATTATTAAACAGAAATCCCAGTTAACTCACAGCTACACGCGTTAAACATTAAAGACAGACTAACCATAAATATACACGAATTACAAATATAAACTAATCTATATAGTAACACAGCGCCATCTACCGTAATCTTACTTTAAACTTAATAACTCAAAAACGAAAGATTTGCGGAAATACGTCTATATGGACATTTATACTTCAAAGTTTGTAAAATATATTAATTGTCCCTTTCATATATTAGAGTTCATGTAAATTACCCATAATTTTAGTGGTGAGTCTACGACAAGATATCCTGATTCGATTTCAATGTTTTCCTCATTCTAGACTGGGGGATAACCAACCTCGGTTATAGGAACCGGTTTGTCCTTTTATTTACCTGTAGCTAGGGAAGAAAATTTATATTCACGCTTTTCCCAAGGGGATTTAGATGTAAGTGAATGCAACCAACTCGAAAAGAGTTCGATCTCCGCTATACGATTTCTCATTCGGTTACGAGTCTCTGTTCATTAAACTACGACGTATTCTCAAATTAATGAATATTTATTTATTCTAATTCATTTCATCGTAAGGCGGTAAAGGCAGAAGGGAGCACAGAGTCTGAAAGAACAATAACAACGTGAAACATTATTAAGAAACAAGAACAATAAAAGAATAGTAAGCAAGAAAATGGTAGTAAAGACTGACGTTGCATTTAAATTCTTGACGATCAAACTTGACTGGAAAACACGAAGCAACAAGCGATAAGTAGGAGAAAAGAAACTGTTAGCATAGAAATTATAATTGCGACTATCTATTCCAACTGTAAATCGATGAGACCTTAACGCTGATCTAGCACTGCGCTTAAAGTTCATAAATAGGTACCATAAAGGAAGTTTCTTCAGAACAATTACCATTGAAGTATACATAGATAGATAGAAAAATAAAAGAATATACATGTATGCATGGAGATAGACGACAAAATCCCTTGTGACACCAAAGTTGAACTGAAGGGAAGGATTATAGCGGATTTCAGCAAATTAAACAAGGAGAGCACCCAGAAGAGTTGCAATAGATTCCGAAGTCGTCGGGAGGCCATGGCTTATGCCAACGGCAATTTTACTGAATAATTTTTCTCTTTTGTATTTCAAGATATTTTTGTGTAATATTGGTAAATATAAAATTGACTGTGAGAGTTATTTTCATTTTTGCGTTATTTAGACAACAATTTATCAATCTCAACCTGTATGGTGGTGCTATTTCGAAAGTTCATTTCCCTTGAAGGTTGTCAGATTCTTAAAAGAAATTCTTTGAAACGATTAGTTTATTTTTCGATTTAAAGCTTTAGCTAAAATCCAATTTTCTTTAGATTTTATTTTCAGTCTCTAATTCAGCTGAATAATAATTCATTTCTAAAAAAATGAAAAGGGTTTTTCTCTTTCTTCAACACGCCAGTTAAATACACAACACAACCGACACGCACACGTGCAGTCCCACCTAGTTAAAATATAAAATTATCACCCTCCGCTTGTGAGTGATAGCATATATATATATATATATATATATATATATATATATATATATATATATATATATATATATATATGGCATGAATTAACGGTTTTCTGCCGACACTACCAAACTTACGTTCTGAATAACTAGCTAAAAACACGCATACAATAAAATAAACTTTAAAATCCATAGCCCATATACATAGTTTTGATACCCTACAAAAAAAGATAACCCTCTATGAAGTCGTCAAAAAACAAACGTTACGGCTTTTTTATATACACAAATCCCTTTCATAAAGAGATATAATAAAAGAATAAAATAAAATAAATAAATAAATCTCCATAGACGCTCAAGCCAGACAATGCGAAAACTTCCTCCGTCGTTAATTTAGCTACCCCCACCTTACCCTGACCCGGCATCAATGAAAGTAACTCTATACTGATAAAAATTATTAACACCCTACCCCTGCCTATTCTAAACAATCCGCCCTTGATGTTACCATGGAAATTTTGACTTCAATTCTGAATATACTATTAAAACTCGTAAATTTCAGAAATAAGTTATTCCAAAAAAAAAAAAATTTCGCTTGAAGATGGAACAGAGCCTACTTTAACTCAAGTTAATTCAAATATTATTTTGAAGTTTTCGGCTCTTGTTTTGAAACATGAGACCTCTTATGTAGCGAGTTGGAATCATATTTTTTAATATATATATATATATATATATATATATATATATATATATATATATATATATATCTGTGGGTATGTGTACTATGAATTAAATGTGATTTTGATTGAGTTTCTTTTTTACTTTATACAATTTATCTACTGAGATACAAATAAAACAGCATTTTCGGAGACTAAATGCCACCCAATTTTTTTCTACGAAATATTCTTGGTTGTTTGACGAAATCCATTGTGCTGGCCGACTCAGAAGTTAACTTGCAAGTATAACATTGTGTGGGTAATATAGAAGAAGAACCGTCTTTAAAACAGCAGCCACCCAGCTTGTAGAAAATATATATTGGTTCTGAAAGTCGATAGCGTGCGTCGATAGCCCTAAATCCAATATAAAAGGTAAAAGTATTACGATGTGGCGATGTGGCAAATGCGAGGATTATAAAGTTCTCTTATTCCCTCCTGGGAACTGACACTTAATCGGCAAAATGCTCATATCTGGACAATAAAAATATGCAATACCAACCATATACATTGTGTCATTTAATATTACAAAATAAACTCTGTTTCAGGTGGGAAAATGGCTGATGTGGCTTCAAGTAAGAAATAAAGACAGGTGCATTGGTTTGAAGACGACAAACGCAGTGACGGAACCGATAGCGTCCACTAAGGAACAATGACCTGAGTCGCCAAACACCAGTTCGAGCAACATATTTAACATACGATTTCCTGACAATGTCAACTGAGAACTCTAAGATAGGGTAGCCAAGAATTGCAGAAGCAGGGACTAACCTCCAGGTCTACGAAGAGGGATGGTCATAGGTGTGATCTTCCAATTGTAGACATTCATATATGCACAGATATCTGACAAAATGCGTAGTGCAATATCAGGCGATGGAAAATGTGAGACTGATATACGAACGCGCATCAGAATAGTGAAAATTGTATTCCAGATAGTAAGTATAAAGCAAGAGGAATATTTCGCTAGAAACCAAGAAATGTGTACTCAAACGCTATTATCGCTCCACTGAATATGCGACTATTTTATTTAAAATTGAAGAAAACTCTCAAACAACAGAGTTGTTGTTTTACTGATGTTTTCTGAGAATCCTTTAGGCAGAAAAATTAAGCCAAGTTTTGAAGAAAATCCAAAATCGAAATACTAGTATATGGTTCAGAAAGACACATCTGACATTTCTTGAGCACATTATAATGAATTGGGGTTGAAAAATTTAAGTTTCACAGAAACTATTGAGGAAAGAAATTAATAAGTAGACATCTAGTAACTTCCCAATTATTTTGTGTTAATGAATGATAGTGTACTGGATAATAACAATAATGAAAATTCAAACGTTGTTTTGAGCTCCAAGTGACGAAAAATAGAGAACAATGGTCGCTGAAGACGAAAAGTGATTTAGCACATAAAAATGACTACATGACTTGCATTTCATGTTCTTCAAGAATTATACTTAAATAAAGAAAGATTTTTTTTATATTCATAGACATTTATACAAAAGGAAATGTAGGACCCAGTTTTTGAAAGAGTAACAGAATTTATATTATTAACTTAATTAAAATTACATTAAATTGTTCATGGCTTACAGATATATCACGTTCAAAAACACGTTCTTGTATGATCACCGTTGTTATCCCACGTTCATCCTGGTCACTACCTAGATGAGTGACCGTTTGAAAATACCAAGTGCTGCAAGTTTGAGTGTGCTGGTAGTTTACTGGATAACGGTTCGATATTGAAAATCTGGGAGCCGTGTTCCAATTCAACTCGTGTTCATTATATTCACTTATATGCGCTAAAATTGGGAAAATTATGGATCGTTCTCTCCTCCTCCCTGCTATGTGTTACTTAGTAGAACTTGTGTTAGTAAAACATTATTATCTCTAAAAAATATTTAACAAGCTAAAAAACTTTCTGGCATTAAATATTCTGCAAAAGGTTGATAAGCCGTAAAAAAAAACAATTCTATAAAAAGTGTTCATATTCACAAGAAAATATTAATACATCCGTTTCTCATCAGTGTATAGTTGCTCGAAAATATGTGAAATTTTCTCAAGCCTCAGAAAAATAAAATGTTTTAATTTAATGTTAAGAAAAGTAAAACGTCAATTTAAATTTGTCAAAATATAAAAAGTAGTTTGTTTATAATGAACAGATAAACATGAATGTTTATCATCATTGCATAATCGGATAAAGTTTATGCATATAATTACAAGAGAAAAACACTTCTTAATATAATTATAAAACATAAGATGAATATTTATACGTGCATGAACAAAATTAAAATATTATTGTCAACAGAAACTAATATGCCGTTTTTATAACTACAAGAAAAACAAGACGATTTTTAGTCATGCCCGCAGACATAATATAGCAGTTGCTCAAAACATCCTGATGGAAAAATATTAAATTAAAAATGTTCTTTAAGAAACAACAAACGTAAACAAAAATATCTATCAAAGTAAAGAAAGAACGAAAAACGGGTTAACCAAACTTAGAATATAATATATATTTTATATTCATAGTTTTGTTCTAAAAACATTGCTCAATATTTGCCCAACTACAGCCTTTTCTCTAGATGTTTAAAAAGGCAAGTCATTGCAACATTGATGAACCACTCAGGCGTCGGCTTATCACACATAAAACTCAAGAGATTATGAATATCCAATCTGATTTCTTCAATTGGAAAGAAAGTTAAAAGATTTAAGAGTGAAATTCCTAGAATATTTTATCTTATTGACTCCTTCAAATAAACTCCTCAGTCTCTGTTGATTTATTTAGTCATTTCTCATCAAGCAAGGCGATTATTCCACTAATCCACAAAGGATCACTGAGGGTGGAAGAAACTGAAAAACTCTTTAGGAGAAAGGGCAACAGACAAACAGGACAGCATATGAAGCCATCAGAAGATAGTCAACGTTTCATTTAAATTTTTCAAGATCGTATTTGAAGCAGGAAGCACGCGAGAAATGGCAGTTAAATTAATTGCTATGGTAACATTAGGCTATTTTATTACTAAAATAATGAGACCTAACCGTCAGTCTGGTACGCTTAAGTTTATAAATTCTGGGGACTAAAGACGCTCATCAGAAAAATTGCCATAAAATATTCAAAGAAAAGGCCCATTGAATCTACATTACGATAGTAGGGAAATGAGTTGAACTGAAGTGTCATATTAGGACCGATAACATAGCATATCATTATCTGGATTTCGTTAAGAATCACTAGATACATAGAAGAAAGCCCAGACCAAAGATGGCAAATATACAATGCACGAAATAATGGTAGACGTATAATAAGGTAGATTCTGGTGAGAAAAAGTGCGTAGCATGAGGCATTGAATCTCCTAGCAACAGACTTAGCGAATGAAAGAGGTTCTCCATGGAATTCCCTTTTGCTGAAGCACGTAGCATTATGTTTCCAACAAGCAAAATATTTGGCTTTAAGATATTTGTAAATGTCTCAACAATGATTATCGTGTCAATTATATAAATAAGTGCTCCATGCATGCACACCCGTTGGCAAGGTCTTGATGTCATACTTCTTCTAAACAAGAGGAAAGGAAACACTATCGATCAGGACCCATAAAATTTAAGCATGAGTGTTTTTCGTCAGGGATGAAATTATGTTTAATCTAGATAGGTCGGGCGGTAAACTCTAACACATACGGCTTAAGATATTGAAACAGAAATTTGTTAAAAAATCAGTTAAACTCGCTTGTGGTAGCGTAGTGTATGGGGATATCCCTGTTGTGAGTGTTCGCCCATTTATTCTGTTACAAAGCAAATTAAATATTAAAAATTAAATACTACACATTTTTGTATAGCTTATTGATCGATCTCTGAGAGCAACTCCTGTCCATGTATTGGTTTCTGTGTGATAATGACTTCGTCATAAGAAATACAGCAAAAAACATTGTGTCGAACCTGAAAAAAAATTCGACGTTACACATCAACTGTTCAAAGTGCAAATCTTATTCGATTTGAGTCTGGAATTGGAACTCGGCTATTCGATTTTCAGTAGCGATCCATAATCCATTGCACCACATGCACATCCCTGCTATTCCCAAGCTGACGGTCATCGAGGTACTGGCAAGGTTCGACGTTGCTTAACTTCGGTGATTCTAGGAGAACCGGTTTTTCAAAGCAGAAGTCAATAAGAAAAACGTGATTGCGGCAAACTTTCAATGGGTGAGAGCTTTTTGCCGCACGATTCGCTATTCAGCTTCCGATAAAATATAACGAAACGCGTCAGCTAACGACAATACTACACACACATATGCAGAGTTTAAGAGGAACACACACACACGCACACTTACACATACATATATATACATGTATATATATATATATATATATATATATATATATATATATATATATATATACATGTACATATATATATATATATATATATATATATATATATATATATATATATATATACAAAAATTTAAAAATGATAAAACTATAGTCTTAAAGTATGATACATATACTGGTAAAAGTGCAGAATATTAGGGATAGAGCACTTGTAAAAACAAAAGTGGACACTGAGGTAAAACCGAGCGGCGATAGTCTGTTTCATGACTGAACGCAATCTTCATGTGAAGATTGAGTTTAAGTAAAAAAACAATCTGTCACCGGTCTGTGTTGCCCACGGAATCTAATCATATATATATATATATATATATATATATATATATATATATATATATATATATATATATTTCGTTTTTTGTCGATCGGTTTTTCACGAAGCTTGTATGTATAATGTAAATTTACGTCTCTCCAAATGATACCTGAAACAATAAAGGATAAAGACATTGTATAGTGACTTTTGGAACACACTATATATATATATATATATATATATATATATATATATATATATATATATATATATGTGTGTGTGTGTGTGTGTGTGTCTCTGTGTGTGTATAGTTAGATAGATAGATAGATAGATAGATAGATAGATAGATAGATAGATAGATAGATATACTAACTGCACTACAACTAACAGCATAAAGAGTTGCTCAGAAATGGAAACGTGAGTATAAATAGAATTCGTGATAATAAATAAAGTATTTACATACAAACTTCCTTCAATCAAGCGACCTGCAGAAATAAGAAATCTAGGGGTCATAATCATAATTAATGCTTAGGCTTACCCCTAAACGAAAGCAAATAGAAAATGTCGTTGCTGTTTCTTTCCTATGTTTATCCCCTTTAAACTATAAGCAAAACCAGCTATAAGCTTAGTCCGCGTAAAAAAAAATGTAATGGCATTTGTTTTTAGAAAAAATAATGACTACTTTTGTATACTCCAAAACTAAATCAATATTTTTCATTAATCTATTTGAGTCTGTTATTACAGAGTTTATTAATAAGAACTTATAATTAATTAGAATGCAAAGGATACCGAAACTCAAGTAAAATTAACTACTTCCATTTTTACTCCCATCATGACAATAAAACTTAAAACAATATGAGAATTTTGTTTTATTTTTAATCGAACTTACCCCCCAGGCAAGGCAGTAAAGCGACTAGATACAAGAGATTACTTGGTATGAAAATATAAGAAAAAGAGCGGGAACAATACAAGTGTAATCAGAAATAAGTATGTAAAACACATGAAGATTATATACACACCAATGATAAACTCTAAAAGGAATCTACTGAAGATTCCTGGGAACGATTATTGTTCACAAATTCATATGCAGAGATAATTGCTGATAAATCTAAAGGGGTGGAACTAAAACCGCGCCAACATCTTCTACAATGTAAAAACGGAATTAAAGTGCCAAGAAATCAGAATATTTAATATGTTTCAAACGCTGGTATATATATAATGCCATGCAGTAAATGTAATAAAATTTATATTGGTAAAAAACAATGAAGCTTAATAGTAAATTCCTATTTATGGAGAAAAAAGTTCTATAAAAAATAATTTTAAATTATATTTAATCCTTTATACACCGATATTCGATATTTTCAATTTTTTAAAAAGACAAAATGGTTAAATATGTTCATCCTGAATAATTTAGAAGAATCCTTGATTCAGGTTTGATATCACGATTCAAATCGATTAATCAGAAAGTAGGTTTTTATATCATATCACATTTTCTGGCTAAGATAAATGTTAAAAACAATATTAAAATACATACTGTTTAAGCATAGCAATAAATTACATAATGAATTTATTCTAATTTCATTTCATATTTTTCTTAACATCTGAATAAAATGCTGAATTATAATTTGAATTATATGTATTCACTATTTTCTTTAGATATTTGTCTATTCATAAATTACAAGTGTTTTTCTATATTAAGCCAGAAAATTTTACGTTTAGTTTAACACATTTCTGAGTATGAATATCATTGAGAAGTTAAATTGTATTTATTTTTTGTTCATTAACACCAGTATTTTCAAACTATTTTCAAATGAAACACAGCGTTTCTAGCAAAGTTCTATGCGAAGGATTTATCCAATTTTACAATATTAGGATCGTGATTTTTACTGAACAAAAAGATGACAAAATGAATGTATAAACACCTGAGTGATTTTCAGATATCCCTTCTGAGTGCATATATATATATATATATATACATATATATATAAAATTGGGCATTTGGGCAGCAGTCACTCTTTTATGCAAGCTTATGAAAAACGACTGAAAAGTTGTGGATACACAACATACTCATTATTAAAAACAATATAATAGTTTAGGCCCCATGTAAAAATGTCTAAATGTAATGGAAGCTTTATTATAATAAAGAAAAAGAAAAAAAAAATATATATATATATGTATATACAGTTGTATATTTTGTTTTAAGTCGTCTTTTTTACGCTAAAATTGAAATTGTGGGAATCACTTACATGTGCCACACCTCCGCTTTCTTTAATGTCATTGGTTCATAAATACATGATACTTATTATATGACAATTTAACCATCGCAAGTAATTCGAATTTTTCTCTAAAATCACGGATTGGGCCATTTCCTGACCAATCGCGTATTTTAGTATCTTTTCTATATTTTTAGCGCCTATGTATTATTATATAAAGCCTCTCGCCGTTAGCCAACAGCCAGTAGCAGTTCAATTCTTGGAAAATAAGTCACGGCGCTATATTGACATTTTAATTCTTAATTATTACTCATTCGAGTAATCATACTAATTCTTGATATCACTCATGAACATTACATCTTTCTACACTGATAAAACACTCTGGAACTGTTCTTTATTTAGCTATGGTCTCAAGTGAACTTTGTAGTTAAATTACATTCAATTTTGTACTCAACATTTATTAGCTAAACTTACCCTTTTTATTACGGAAAAAGGGAAGCATCTTTCTTTATACTTATTGTTAAAAATTGTATACCATTGTTAATACAATATATTATTAATGTTCACTGAGCTTGATTGTTTTTCTCTCGTGTATTGCTGTTCGTAAATTAATATGGGGTGTTGTTTTACAAGAACACAGCCTTCTTTGATCTTGATTATATTCATGGTGACCCTAGCCAACAAATAATATACACAACCACGACAATTCATACTACACCTCCACAAAATCTTTAGTTAGGTTCTGAATATTTTTTTTAATATCCTTTGCCCACCCCCATTTTAATATAAATTATAACAGGCATTTTAAGTTTATTTTTTTATGTATCAAAATCATAACGGAAGAAGGATTCAGACAGATTTTCGAATTTACACTTAAAATCTTTTTTCAAATTTATTCCCAATTGACAATATAATGTAACGAATTTTGTCTACAATTCAGATGTCATTCTAGGACATCACGTGTGTTAATATAACTGCGAACGTTATCCTTTCCCCCTGCCTACACGAGGATAACTTAATATCTTCCCCTATTCCCTATATGAAATCACTATTCTTATTTTTTAAAACTAAAGTAAATTTTTCTATCTGCATTTGGTTACAGGTCTGAGGATTTCAAGCCATTTTTATCGGCTTCAATGAAATAAAATATCACCAATGGCTTTTTACGTCTTTGTCATTATATATATATATATATATATATATATATATATATATTCAACACAAATACTCGTAGTGCATTAGTTTTTCATAAAAAATGTCTCTGACAACAAAATTGCGAATAAGACAAACACACGAGATATGTCTAGGTGCCAATATTTACTATCGTTTGAACATTAAAATCTCAGATCTTATATTGCTGGCATTTTCATAACGATATTTACCTCAGAAATATAATGTACGTCAATATAACATAAATGTCAAGTTTTCTTTCTCTGTGTGCATCTGTGTTTGTATGTAAGAAAAATATTCTACTTGTGTACATTTAAAAGATGCGTAAATACGATTACTTCTTCCTAAATTACTTCATTGAGTACACATCAAATAAGGAAAAAGATAAGTCGGTGAAAAGTTAATATTAAAAATATATCTCTGTATAGAGGTATTCTGTTTATTTACATTCATATTCACACACAAAATTACATATATGTATAAAACATTATTCTTTCTCACTCTCTTCATATATATATATATATATATATATATATATATATATATATATATATATATATATATACATACATACATACATATATATATATGTATATATATATATATATATATATATATACATACATGCATATATATGTATATGTATATATATATATATATATATATATATATATATATATATATATATATATATATATACACACGTATGTAGTTAAGTGTATGTGGAATGACACGTCTAAATATTAGGTTAGTGCAAAAATAATGACGTAATAATGCCGTTCTTTGACTTATTTTTAACGTAAAGAAACGACATTATTACGTCATTATTTTTGCACCAACCTAATAAAAGTATTTATCGGTATGTGCATGATTACAAATATATATTAGATTGTTAATTTAAAAATGTGACCACATTATGTGTTCAATGAAATAATGAAAATATATACTTATTATGGTTTAATTTACACTATTGTCGTTGTACTGTGATATGGTATGCATTCTATTTTACGCAATTATATATCTCACTTGCACTCCACACGTGTGTATACGTGTTCTTGCATATATTCATAGTCTCATATATATATATATATATATATATATATATATATATATATATGTTTTGTTATGATAATATTTTTTTGGTTTATTTTTGCTGCAAAAATTGACACGAAAGGTTTTTGATAATGAATGTGATTTTCGACCCATGACATTGACATCGCCATGTGCTTGAACATTATAATCCGTGGAAAAAGATTTTATATTGGACGACGTTGGTGAAGACGAATGGGCCTGTGACAGTGATTGTGCGGGAAAATTAGTTATATTGATTTTGATGGAGACGAAAGGAGGCTGCAGTCTTAGTAGGTGTTAAAAGCATCTCGATGTTAGACTTTCTCTCTTATTATTGGCCGGGATTTTGAAAATGAAATAACGGCAAAGTCCATAATTCAAAACGACACTCTCCTATCCATCAATAAATAAATAAATAAATAGATAAAAACCTTCGTCGCTCTTACTCTTTGTGCTGGGATTAACCAAACCGATCCGAGAGGGAATGATTATTTGCATAAAGCATGAATACAAAAAGACACAGTTCAGTAATATTCTCATGTTTTATAATTAATTCATAAAATTTAAAGAACATGGCTTTAAATATTCTTTTCTATGACATGGAATATTTCTGTATTAGATAAAATTTAGAATTCTTTCATAGTAAGGGCGGGTGCGTACTCTACTTGCTCCTATCCCCGACTAGAGTCGAGGTAAGCCTAATTGTGGGTCTGCGTTCTGGCTTTGTGACCCTCGCTGTCTTATCAACATTTGCTTTTTTCTTACTTACATTTATTTATCACACATTAAACTAAGTACAACTGTCTATTAAATGATGAACAATTCTCCCTTAATTCGGCGTCATTCTTTTTTTTTTCGTCCAAATCCGTGATTTTCTTCTAAGTCTCAATAAAAACACTCTATAAAATTCACTATTTTTTTTTTATCAGTGATGCTGAATGTATTAAACTTAATCAACTTTTTAACAAGAAAAATCTGAAGGTGCTGTTAAAAATTCCCGCAAAACTTTGTTGATTTATTTAAAGTCGAATGAGCTATTATGATATATCTCTAATTTCTGTTTAGGTGCATTTTATTTATGTCCAATTTTTCTCGTTGAACTGTTCAGCTATATTGCATATGATCGATTATTGTACATAATTAACATACAATAAAATGTGTATTTTATATAAATAATATCTTATGAAATGTATGTACTATCTTAGTAGATGTAGTACAGTATCATAGATTCGGGGGCATCATAGATTCGGCGGGGCGTATGATAGACTCAGTTGGACCCTACGAGACATTTGCGCCGCCCCTGCTCATAGTGGTTGGTTGAAGTTATTTTATGACAATATTATTTCCCACGATTTAATTTGGCCTTGTGTAAGGATTGAATGGGAATGCAAATGGCGCTAATATATACAAAATATATTTAATATAACACAATATATATATATATATATATATATATATATATATATATATATATATATATATATATATATATATATATATACACATAAGTGTCGAGTGATAAGTTGGAGGCTCGAGAGTTCAAATGTAAATGTCCAGGTGCACATGAAAAATATAGACTCTAAGAGAAGGTAGATATGTATGTATGTATGTATTCAAATCTAGTAGCGACCTGTTTATAAGGTAGTAGAAGTAAGTATTATTGAATGTATTTATATAGGATTGTGTGGGTCATGCATGTCTCGTATTTCGGCTTTTAGCATGCTACGATGACCGCAGCATCGGAGAAAGGATAAAATTAATTTATCGATTCTAATTCTAGTTGATTTTCCAACTCGTTAAATACATATCTCTTGATACGCATCGAAAATTCTAATTTTCATCGGTTGGGAGAAGCTCTCGTTACATTTTCGCTCGCTAAGGTTCTGGTAGTACGGATTCTGACTGGGTGGTCGAAATAAGACTTTTTAGCTTAGTAATTCATTTATTTTTCGTGATAGTGACATTTTGCTCTCCTTAACCGGCTACTGAAACCACACCCTTTATCCACTGTGTTCTCAAGGACACATGGCGCAGTGGATAAAGACGTTGGTTTGATCCTGTGACAAGACCCAAAGTGTGTGAGTTCAATACCCGGTTAAGGCATTGGAGAACTTGGAGAGGAGAATTAACAGGAGATAGCTGATAACTGACATCCATTAAACATGTCACGCGGAACTAGAACAGTCTACCCAAGTGAGCGAAATAAACGGTTCACTTTGACATACCAACCACCTGAAGAAGGCCGGAGCGTACAACGGACGAAACGTTGTAATAAATATAGCGACAAAGATGAGGACAATTGTCCGAATAATGTAAATAGTGCTCGCTAGGTAGGTTATGTTTTGTTTTCCTCTTGCCTCTAATCTGCCATGTGACTATGAAAATTTCCAAGAACTATTCTCTCATTATGTGCTCTAGAAATTTAAATTGGCTCTTTCTGTTGTTAATTATAAGTGTCCTTTTTGTTTTCATTTTCTCTAGAACTTCGTCGCTGGTAAATCTATGGTATTCTCAGCATACTCTAGTACAACCACCTTTCTCCCGCTTGATGTATTTTCTTCATCTGGGATGAGGTTGTCCACTGTTTACTGTTATATAGGATCAGCGACAACAAAGCTATAAAAAAGCGATCAATGCAGTGATCGTAATTTTAATGTTATTCGCGTAAATTTTTATTATAACGATGTAATTTTGGTTGTATTACTGGAGAGAAATATTCAGGTCTAAAATGATGGTCGCTATGAATATACAATTCTTTTACAGACTCTGGTTCTTGCGGGATTTTATATTATATACGTTGACAATTTGAACAATCGTGTTTCAGATAAAAGTACCTTCCTGATGGCATTTTCTGGCGAAGCAAATAGAATTACTCTTGCCTTTCAATTCACTTTCTTATTTCATTTTTTTTAATTTAAAATCCATCTTTCCTGTCTTCCGTAATTTGTCTCGTTTTTACTTCTCGTATTTTTTTTTTTTTTTTTTTTTTTTTTTACTTTCTTTTTATTTCTGTATTTTTATTTTCTTTTCTTGTTCCTTGGAATATAGTAACTGAAGAGATGCAAGTCATTCTGAGAGAGAAACGCAAATAAAAGAAAAGAAAAAAAAATTACTACTTGACTCTTCAGGAAATTGACAAAGTAAAGAAAAGCGGGAAAACTGTAATCAAAATAGGTCATTGGGCTTCCAATTGGGAAGGATGCTAAAAGTCAAAATTGCCATTATTGAATGAATGGACCTTGCCTAACCTCTATTTTATGTCCCGCTGTTAAATCAAGAGCGCCTCCAAGTGTGAACACATTAAAAGTAATTGAAGACTCTGCTGAAAGTTTTCTATTGCAATCCTTTAATAAAGGACTTCATTTAACGGAACATAGCATCCTGTCTATTTCTTTCTTTTTGCTCTCTCTCTCTCTCTCTCTCTCTCTCTCTCTCTTATTACTTGTTTCGTCTGCATACACATATACACATATGTACGAATGCACTAGGAGGAAAAAATACCTATAGGACTTGGGTTTCATGGTAAATGATCACCTACTAGATGCTAAGCGGAAGTTCTGTGAATCAGAACATGAACATTTTATCTAACTAAATACTCATTATCTGTCGTCCCCTTTGAAATGGGCTTAATCTCTTTTCACGGCGGCTCGCAAATATACTCTTGAATGCAGGTAAAAATAAAATCCATATGATACTTCATTAGGTAATATTGTTCAAACTCCATTAGCACGTGAGTACTACTTAGTATGCTTAAATTACGAGTTTTGTTAAATATATAATTTCTTTGAAAAATGCATTGCGCATTTTTTTTTCTTCTAGTATAAAAAAAAAATCCTGGCTGAAAATGGAGTACTCTTGTCACGCATGTGCAGGAGATGCCATGTCTTCACTTTCCAGCCTATACAGAACCCAAATGCGCCTCCCCGTTCTTGTGAGTAACGAATTATTTTCCACCTTATAACACCGTTCTTACAGAAGAGATGTCACAGGCCTATCGCTATTTTCCATGAAAAGTGATCAGACGAACGATACTCCTTAGTTACACCATTTCTGACTAAGTTAGGACATACTATTCAACGCCAGGTTACTTTTGGAATCTGCTTCCAATTTGACATTATGAGCCCGATTAAACTTACAGTTAAAACCGGATTAAATAGTTGTGTCTTCAGCATAGATACTGAATTCAAAGCTGTAGGTTTAAAGTCATGATACTGTCATTAAAGTCTGAATGCATTGCTAAGGTCTCCGAAATTGCGTTGGAATAAGCTTGGATTTACATACATTGTAGTGAATTCGCTTTTGCCTTGTGGGTATTATCTGCGTAGAGATGAAAAGATTGCGAGTCTTTGAATGAATAAACAGATGAATACATAAAATAAACTACAGTGGTTATGTCCAGTTAAATAGATCCAGCTTTTTTAATCTTTGATTAAAAGACTGGATTTTTCTGAAAGTTTGAGTCAGGGGGTAGTTCGTTGGCCAGTGATCAAAAGTGTCATCCATTCTTCTGAGGACCGAGTTTCTGTATTTAATTGGTATTCGCGATATATTTCTGTACAACCATATCAGGTACAGACCCTTTTTCCAGTTAGACTACAATCTATGACTTGTAACCCAAATGGCTACACCTTACTTATAATTTCACCTATAATTACATGTAAAAAAATCACCTTCATTCTTTTCATATTCCATTGGTGAAATGTAAGTCTCACTCGAGCAGATTCTTCCCATGAACCGCTGCCTTGTAGAACTGACTCTCAAAGAGTCACTTCCCTAATCACTGCAATCTTAACCTCTTCAAGTCTAGGGTTAAGCATTATCTTCCATCCATATCCGCATAAGCTGTGCCTTCTACTCTGTAGCCCTCTACCTCGAGTGGCCCTCGGGCCTTGTAAAGTGCCAACATCACTGTAAAATCAAGAAACAATAATAGATATTTTTCATCATTCAACATACTAACATAAGCAAGTTCCAATCGATAGATCACCTGAGATTCGTCATTTACAGGTAATATATGCGTATAAGTTTTAGTCATTTTAGAAAATTGGTTATTTTGCTGTTCGCTCAAAATAGTATACATGTTAACAAATCCGTTCTAACAGAAATATTTACAACTCTGGAAAATATTAGAATGGAATATTGATTTTTATTATGATGATATAATTTATTGACAACTATAATTCCAGGCGCCCAATGGTGCGAAACGGCTAACAGCATTGATTCGTCAAATATCGAACACCGGTATAAATATTTTACAATTTTTTAGCGGATTTGTGGATCGATTACGCTTAAGTTTTTCCTCAGATCTCCAGGTTATCCACTTTGAATTTTTTAAGAAACATAGCAAACTGTAATATGATCCTATTACTTGACTTGATTAATAAAGGAACTCATGAGTTGAATATGAGAAACGTTCCTTACATTCGACAATTTCATTTGATGAAACGGCACCCCGTACCTAGTTAAGTGAATTGAGTCCACGCCAGAATTACGTGGCTTTTAAAGAGGGAATATTCACAAATCAACTAATAAATCTATCTTAAATATAGAATTATATCCACGGATACAGGGACTCAGAGATACACAAGCGAAATAAGAAATAGAAATTTAATTTCGTACGTCTCATCCTAGTTAATTGACTCATTCATTTTCTATGGCTTATCAACCCTTTGCAGTTTATTTAACGCCATTTTTAGATAGTGATAATTTAGTGATACCTGACTTACAGATTAAGCCATAGTCTCGGGTGAAGATGAGAATTCATACCTTTCTTAATATTTGCGCGTAAGTGGATATAACAAACCAAAGAGGGATTGAAACTCGACTCTCCTGTTAACAATTCAGAGTCATTATCCATTATACCAACGACCTTACAGTACCTAGCATTCTAGACGGTCCCCCTACCTAGATACTGACTAGCCTCGACGATGCTTAAATTTGGTGATCGTACAAGAACCGTTGTTTCAATGTTATGTGGCCGTAAGTTCTAATCCTAGAGGGCGTTGTGCTGATACCGTATTTTAAAATAAGATAACATCACTTGTCGCTCGATTTCATAGTGTTTCTTTATTCTGTTAGTGAATATATAAAAACCGTTCAACCACAATGACAGAGATGCGTGTTGAATATTTCTTCACTTACAAATAAGATAGAAGTCCATTCGCCTTTCAAAAATATATTTAATGGCGTTTTTACTTTTGATTAATTTATTTTATTATAATTCTACTGCATCACGCCAATAATTCACCATTTTCGAAATCACTTTTACTACCTTATGCAACAGCCTTTTAATATATCATGCAATATCTCCATAGATTCCAGACGACACATTCCATTTTATTATTATTATTATTATTATTATTATTATTTAGACTAGCGGGAAACAGTATAACATACAAAAGCATAGCCGTATTTATGGCAGAAACAGAAAGAAGACTACAGGTTTTCCTACAGAAAGTATTAAAGTAAAACAAGAAAGAGATAAAATCAATTTTAAGAAGCATGAATGAATCACTTATTAGCAAAAAGGACAGTTCTAGATGCGAGTTATGAATTACTGACTCTAGAATCGAGAAATGTGGGAAATTTAACAACAGAGTAGAGAAAATATGACACAAAATCAGAATAGCCTTTAGAATAGCGAAATATACTTTCGAAATCTAAACAACGTATTAAGAAAATCTTCATTCGCAACAAAGAAAATGCTCTGTATTAGACATTTTCATATATGACAGTAAATGCCGCACTATTTCCTCACAAATGAAGAAAAAACTTGTAGCAACAGAGATGTGGTTTCACTAAAGGATTTTGAGAATTCGATGGACTGAACATGTATTAACGAAGACGTCTTTGGGGAAACGAAAACAGAAATGACGCTTTTATTTAGAACGAGACTGCTTAAACTTCATGGACACATAATGAGGAAGAGCTTGGAGACATTGACAAAAGACGGGGCGGCAAAAGTGTCGGTGGGTAACAGTGTTTAATCTACCTAACAAGATTGTGTAAAATATTACAGAACATGGTCTGGGGAATTGCAATGTCACAAACATTACTATGAGCATCAAAAAAATAGAAAGTTAAAACAACCTTGCTCACTCACCTACTGAAGGGACGCGATACAAAACAGAAAGAAGACCGGTAGGGCGTCTCCAGGTTTATTGCAATATCTCACCTTCGTTCATTAAAATAAGGTTATACAGAATGTCATAAAAGTCACCTAAGTATTGAAAAATGTCATTATATCTCAGGTTTTTCTTTTTAATAATTTTTCTTTTTTTTTCTTTTAAAACTTCGATTAAAATAGTGGAAATACCCATGGAACTATTCACAGTTCAGCAAAAAATAATCATAGACTTTTATTTTGGATTTACCCAAAGATTTAGTCACTGATTAATTTCGTGAGACACCGAAATTTTATAGCTACTACATTCTCGTGACGCCTCTTTATTATTTTCTTTGTGGATATCTTAAACAGCTGACAATTGAGTAAATCAAGGATAACATCTGTACAAAAATTCGAGCCGGCCTGCAGCTATAGTTCTTGATCACTGCTATAGAGAACGCATCTGCGTGAAGTCAAAATTGAAGGATCTATACGTCGAATAATCGGTTATAATTAAATGGGAATATAAAATTACTAGATTTTTAAATCCCAGTGTAACTTTGGGGTCACGCTGTATAGTATGGCTTACATTCCGTCTGAAGTTATTATGCAAATCACATAAACCTCAGTACGTCGAAGTTCCAACAGAAGAACATTTTTTATCAAAATTTTTAGATAATTTCAACAGGATTTATTAAAGTTATTAGATTTATTATAAAATCTGCCGACTGGAGTTATTATTCCAAACCAGACAATTACTTATGTAATTTGATATCAAGTTAACTAGATCATCAGGAAATTCTCAACACATAACAAAACAAATAACAATATATATATATCTTTGAAATATTTGCATATTATAATAACCATTCTTCACAATAACTGCCTATATATCTATTACCCATTGATTTTTTAATGTTTTTTTTTTACTTCAACAGTTCCGATTTCCGACATTGTGGTTTTAATTGCTTCTCATAAGCCTGCTTTGCTGTCATATTGTCTGCTATCTTCATGTAATTTAATCTTCACAAACAGACCAGAGATTTTCCATAGATTCAAACTAGAAACTTGATGGTGGCTATTCCATTATCTTCTCTTATACAAACCTTTTACGCTCAAAGGATTCAAAGTTAACCTTAGATACATGAGAAGGAGCATTGTCGTGCATAATTACATACTTTATTTTGAAACTGTGAAGTTAGACACTTGTATCATTCAACGAACATCTTGAAATCGCACTATTCGGTTTGACACAATTATCGACTTTGAATGGTTTAATAATTGCCCGGTCAACAATTCCAGCCCATATCATCACACTGCCACTTCCTTTCTATTAGGTTGGTGCAAAAATAATTTCGTTTTCTCATATAGTAACATATGTTAGAAAACGAAATTATTTTTGCACCAACCTAATACATTCTTCAAGGAACAGGCACATCTATATCGAATAAAATCCATCTTTTGGTCCATCCATCAGATCCATTGTGTGTCATCCGAGATTCGTCCGTAAAGATTACTCTAGAAAAACCAATGTTCATGTGTTTCTACGATCAATTTTGACACTTTAAAATATTTGCTTTTACTGAAGGGAGTTTACCTAAGAGAATTCTTAACAGATCCCAATTTGTGAAGTATTCTACACCTTCTGCCTTCCTTGTCTCCTTCACATCCGGGCCTGTTCAAAAATCTGATCACTGGTCAAAAATGGTTGTTTCTCTTTAGTTTACGTTTCTCTTGAGTAGAGAAATTCTGAAAGCCTTTTCTTTTGCTTCTAATTCTCAATTTAGTTTGATAATCTCTGAGAAACTCCTTCGATATCTACTCTGTGAACATTTTCTCAGCTAATAACTTTCTTTTTATTTTCTATTTATCAGCATTTGTTAGATTATTTCCATTATGTTTCAATATATATTATGAAAAAATTTTATTAGATTTCAGAGTCTTTAAACTAATATTAGTTTAATCTGCATAATAACTTCGGACTGCCGTTTTATAATTAATACAATAAGGTTAATAAAACATGTTTGAGCTACATAAATATTTAGTACAAGTTTTGTTTTGACATCTAAAGTAATTATTTAAAACTGATTTAGGTTTAACATAATAACTTCAGACAGATTTGGAGGGCGGTTAAATTTATTTACTCTTACTTATTAGCAGAAACAGTTTCTAGTTTGCAGTTATTTCATTTCATGTCTTAACACATTAATTAATTGCAGTCTCATCGCATATATAATAGTTCATTTTTTTGTATTAAAATATGTTTTTTCTTTTATCTACATAGACAACAACATTTATCATTTATTTCGATTTGTCAATATCCACCTTCCTAAAAGTGGTTTTATATTTGTTTGAAACTCCTGTCAGTAGTGATTTCTCTTTGAAAAGACTGTCATTATAAGTTTTTCCGACTATCTTTGCTAAGTAAAAAAAAAAAATTGTAATATTTTACTGCTGAAGACATAAGGTATTTTCTGATTCAATAATGAGTATTACGTACTTACGAATTTGTATACACTCACAGATAGCCTATATTAACAATTTAAAAGCTTCTTTAAGCTGAATATTTTTTTTCTTCACTCCGCTTTCTAACTTTTCTAAAAGAAACAGAATATTCTCTCTGGTGAAAGAAATATTACGTTAATTATATTACACGTATTTAAAGTGTGCAATACTAGTTTAAACCATTATTCAATTCCTTCAGAGTTTTCTTTGACTATTTCTCTGAAGTTCCATCCGATAAAATTCAAAATTCAGTACTAAAATTACTGTTCACATATTTGTTTTATGTGCTAATTTACACATCTCTCAATGTGATATTTACTTAAACCTGGTTACTTAGTTGAAAACAAGCAGATTATGATTTCGATATAGCAGAATCAAGCAACTTACATATCTGGGGAGTGTTTTACAAAGGACGGAATGTACATCACCGAAATTCGAAGGTAGACTGGGATAGTGAATGTGCCTTTTCAAAAGCTAAGCAAAGTATTAAGAAACCGGAAAATAACGTTAGAAACGAAGAGTAAGGAAGTTATTTAATATCGGTCCAGCTATATTTCAGTAATTGCTAGAAAATCTTGTTACAGATAAAGAAATAACAGGAGGCAGAAGAAATACAGTTGTACAGAAGGATACTGATAATACCATGGACTGAACATGTGATCAATGGCGAAATTTTAGAGAAAATGAAAACACATAGGGCACTTGAGCTTAACATCGTAAAGTGACAGTTGAAATATCTAAGGCGCATAAGGAAGAAAGGAGACTTGGGAAATTTGGTACTCACGGGTCATACTAAAGGCAAGGCAAGTCTATATAGCGATCATATGAAATGGAAGGCAGAACGAGGTTTACGGAAGAAGGAGAAAAAATTCACTAACAGTTACAAAATACAGGAAGTTGTGAAAAGCCATGAGAGTCTATATCTTGAAGGGGCATAACACATAGAAGAATTAGTAGGTAGTTTAGTTGCTTTCATATCTTTATCCAATATTCTTAATATGTTGCATGTTATCTCTTAATATTTCGTCAGAACATGCTCATCAATTCATTTCGTACTGGCCAATCCAATTTAATTTGTTATCGTTTCATTTTTCTTTCGTTTTTTTTTTTCTTATTGGTAATGTTAAACGCGTTCTTTTTCTTGCCTTGTTAATGTTGTTTTGGTATTTAATCCCAGTTGTAAATTTTTTTCAATTACCAATATTTCGGGGGGGGGTATGATTCAGTACGGTGGTGCAATGGCTAGCTGCTCGGATTGAGGAATCGGAGGGCCGAGTTCGAAACTCCAGCCAATTCCATTACATTCATTTACGTGCTAATAAACTTGGGAAGGGTGTGAATCCTCTTCTTCTCCCCCCCCCCAGCTATGGCTAAATAGCAGGACAGACTGGGTTATATAGCTTTGGATGGCAACTGATCTACCGGAGAAAGAAATGGTAAACTACTGCGGGAAACAAAATATCTGCCTCGTCAGTCATGTGTTGAAAGATCACGCATGGCACATAACTGAATAATTAAACTTACAAAATCTGTTTTGCTATTTTTCTTTTATGTGTCGCGTCCCTTCAGGATGTAGGAGATCATGGCTCTCCATTTCCTCCTATTCCGTGTAGCTCTCAATAAGCTTTGACTTTTTGCTATTTCTCCCAGACCCTATTCTGTCATCCATTTGCTTAAGCCCATAAAGTATGTCACGCGTTGTTTTCCTTTGTCACTATTCTTTATCTGTCCTGCTTGTAACAGATTTTCCAAGCACACATTTCTCATTAAGTGTCACAGAAATTTCAGCTGCCTCTTCCTGATAATAAGTAGGAGTTTCCTTTTTGTTTGCATCCGCTCCAAATCCGCAGCGTTACTCACATGTTCGACCCATGGTATCCTTAACATCCTTCTGTAGAACCACAACTCTGTTGCCATAAGTCTCTTCTTCATCTATTAGAACACCATCCAACATTCACTGCCGTAAAGGAGGACAGATATCACGTAGCAGTTCAGTACTCTTTTCTTTGTTACCAACGAAAACCTCCTGTATCCTAATAATCTGCCTAGCTTTTGGGATGCGTCTTTGGCCATCCTAGTATGTCTTCAGATCTCAGCGTCACACTTACAGTCCTCTGTCAGAACACTTCACAGATATTTAAATTTTTCACCTGTTTGATTTTAGTGTTCCCGACCTGTAAATCGCATCTTTTTGCTGATGATCACGCATTCGGTCTTCGTGTAGTCTGTGCTTAGTCCCTCCTTCTTGCTCTGGTTCTCTGTCTTCTCAAAGAGGTTTTTTAGTTTCCTTTCCGTGTCGGCTATCAGCGCAGAGTCATCTGCATAAATTATGTTGTTAAGGTTGGGGCCGCCAATGATGTAGCCTGGTAGGCTTTCCATTTCTTTTGCTATTAGATTGGCATTTAAGAATGTGATTTCATTCAACATCATCCTTACTGGAAATTCCAGTTATCAACGAATCTTAGAGAAAATGTTTACACAGTACCGCGGGCGCCTGACCGAGGGATTAGCAAGTACGCTTTCGTGTTCGTATCTCATCATGGTCGATTTGTCAATAAGATGACTTGTTGATGTTATCGGCCTGTGGAGGCGGTCCAAGCGTGAGGCATCTTTGGAAAGTACCTGGAAAGGATACCACAGTTCAACCCAAGCCTTTTTAGTTAAATACGTTCGGAATTGTTCGTCGACTGCTTTACTGGCACGGAACCACAAGTCATCGTGACAGAAGGTTTGAAAGTACTGGCCTTGTTGACTGTTCATATCGAGAGATGAAATTATAATAAAGTTCCATTCAACATGTTTACAGCATAATCCACAGGTATGCTGTGTGGAAGTGGAGCAAATGCGCCTGAGCTGGCGGTGCAACATGGAATGGCTAACAGCCCGATCAGAACCTTTTAGGAAAATAAAGGAAATTGCCATATATTGGAATTAAACGACTATAGAATTTCTGAGAGTGATTTTCCATAGGCACCGATCGTTTTATTTTGATAGGATACTTTGCAATACAGACAAAGCTAAACGTCACCACAAGCAAGACAGTAGGCCACTAAAATACAAGGGGGTACAGGGTGTGGAAGAATTAGTAACAGAAACATTAATAATGAGCGGAAAGTGATAAGTGTATTCAGGAGGACAGTACATAGCGATTTACATTGCATTTAAATTTTTGCAGATTAAAACTGGCTGGAAAGTATATGTTATGGGGTCCACCCCTTTTTCATATAAGTGGACTCTACCAAGTGTACCTGGACTGCTGCCGTTAAATACCCAGAGTTACAGTCAGCGAGCGTAGTCGGTAGTCGGATGTCAGTCGATGTCGGACGACCGGCTGAACGGTTGAACTCTCTGCCTTCGGGCAGGGAGGAACCCGGACGAGGCTACGCCGAGGGGTAGAGTCTCGTTCGGGGAGGTAAACCGACCCTGAACCCGTTTATACGGGTTCAAAGGGTATATTTTGGGCCGAGCCCACGGGCTCGGAGATCCCACGGGCTCGGAGATCCCACGTTAAACCGGCCTTGTGCCACATGATACCCTCGTGGGGGGGTGACTAAATACTAGTCGGTAGCCGGATGTCAGTCGATGTCGGACGACCGGCTGAACGGTTGAACTCTCTGCCTTCGGGCAGGGAGGAACCCGGACGAGGCTACGCCGAGGGGTAGAGTCTCGTTCGGGGAGGTAAACCGACCCTGAACCCGTTTATACGGGTTCAAAGGGTATATTTTGGGCCGAGTCCACGGGCTCGGAGATCCCACGGGCTCGGAGATCCCACGTTAAACCGGCCTTGTGCCACATGATACCCTCGTGGGGGGGTGACTAAATACTAGTCGGTAGCCGGATGTCAGTCGATGTCGGACGACCGGCTGAACGGTTGAACTCTCTGCCTTTGGGCGGGGAGGAACCCGAAAGAGGCTACGCCGAAGGGCGGATTCTCTTTCGGGGAGGTAAACCTGACCCTGAACCCGTTTATACGGGTTCAAAGGGCATATTTTTGGCCGAGCCCACGGGGTCGGAGATCCCACGTTAAACCGGCCCTGTGCCACATGATGACCTTGTGTGGGGGGTGACTAAATACTAGTCGGATAGTGAGAGGATGTACGGAGAGTGAGAGAATATATAAACGGAGATAGTGTGAGGTAACCTCTTGTAGAAGTTACAAGCACGTAGACTCTAAGGAAGTCCTACTTCGAGACTGTATATATCTTTCTTTATTTGCTACTAACCGCGTTCCTGGATTCACTAACAGTGTTACTATTTGTATGATTGTGTAAATACATTTTATTTCTTATATTTAATTTTGCGTTTGTCATTCCTTGGAGACCGAATTCATCTCGGAATCTGCAACAGTATAGAACCGGAACAAGCAAGAAGTGCGAGAAAAGAAACTGTTAGCATAGAACGTACGGTTAGATCTCGTCAGCTCAAATGTAAACTGATGAAGTCTCGACGCCAGTCTAGTACTGCGCTTAAATTTATAATGCCGAAAAGCTCATCTGAACAATTACTGTGAAAGCCTTTCTAAAAAAGGATATGTTTTTTCCTTTCCTGGGATCATTAGTGTAAATATGACGGCACCCCCACCCCGCTAGCACTTTTGGTATCGATACATGTGATGCTACATCACTTATGTGCTGTGCGTGATATACGCTTAAGCGTTCATGTATCTTTCAAGTGAGATTTTTTTCCCGCAGTAGGTTGTCATTTCTTTCTGCGGTAGACCAGTTGCCATTCAAGAAGCCGGTCTGTCATGCTAGTTACTCATAGCTGGGGGAAGAAGAAAAGAACAGGGTTCATACCTTTCCCAAGGGTGTAGTATGCAAGTGAATGGAATGGTTTCGACTGGAATTCGAACTCGGCTTTCCGATTACTCAATCCGAATCGCCACTCCACCATGAAATATAAGCGTCCTTAAATTAAACACGGTGTGTAAAGAATGCGTTATGTGTGCTAGACATCCAATTCATACTTGTAAATTTCAAATTTGGGATGTATTCTAAATATTTAGTAGGTTGGTGCAAAAATAATGACGGTTTTTGACGTTAAATATACGTCAAAAACCGTCATTATTTTTGCACCAACCTAATAGAATTATCCTTTCTGTACAATCATTTTTACTTCATATATTTTATGTTAATAAATTATGACATTTTACTACATCCTACTAAACATGTTGATAGAATTGAAGGACTGTGTAGACTTTGTAGACGTTTACGTTTGTTTGGTCTTCGTGACATGTGTGCGTTGTTTAAGAATAGTTGTGAGTATTTGTTTAAAGCGTGTATGCTTTTAATATTTCCGGTTGAAACTTCTATTTATAATCAGCATTCTAATTTATTCTGTGGAACAACATTCCGTGTCGGTTTTGTAAGTATTTATTTTAATTGTTGGTGTAATACGATTTTTTTTTCTAACTTGAGACATGAAATATATCCTAAAGGGGGCTTGCAATTGATTTTCCACTTTGATTAGGAGACACGCAACAAGACAAACTGAATAGTACTCAAGAAACCGAACAAAAAAAATCATCTATTAAACTGGGTGTGTCTAAATCGGAAAGTGTGTTCAACCAATCAAAATAACTTTGAAGTGCCAACGTGATAATTTATTCCGCTGACTTTTGGCCCGTCTATTTTTTAGTTATATATATTTTTTTCTTGTCTAAAGGAAAAGTTTAGTGATTGATTTTATTTTAGATGAAATTTGCCTGATTTATGTTTTGCTAATTTTTTTATGGTTTTATCTTGGAAATTTTAAACATTGTAAATTATATAAAATTCACCCAATTATTTTGCATTCAAAATATGTGCTAAAATATGCATAATACTCCCTACAGATATATATATATATATATATATATATATATATATATATATATATATCTTTATAGTACATAAAATAAGTTTCGAGAATATAATGAAAACTTAAATATTTATTTTTTATCGTGTTGAATATAAGTTATAATCTATTTTACACAAATTTGCTTCTAAAATGCCTATATGTGGAAATATGTTACAGTTTTTGTAATAATATCTTATTATATTTAATAATATTTACATTCAAATTTCATAATGCTATAATAATATTTTTTTAATCATTTTACCCGAATCATGATAATAAAACAACTAAAACAAGGGGGATACTGAGCGTGAAAGATTAATTAAATTATTAGGTTGGTGCAAAAATAATGTCGTTTTCTCACATATGTTATTATGTTAGAAAACGACATTATTTTTGCACCAACCTAATAAAAGTATTATTAAGGAGCTAGAATAAGAGGAATAAAAAAAGACAGCAGATAACGATTGACATTGCACTTAAACTTTTGAAGATCATAGTTGACTGGTAAGCAAGAGGCCAGCAGGAAATTCCACAGGAGAGATGTGTGAGGAAAAAATGTTAGCAAAGAAATTACGGTTGCATCTAGCCAATCTGTTGGGGGAGCACCAGTATATATGTAGGAGAAATTTCAAAGAATTGACAAATGATATACTTATAAATATGTAAGATAGATTCTGTAAAGAATACTGTCTAGCACAACACAATGAACCACTTTTCCTAGCAGCGGACTTAGCAAATGTTTCAATATAAACATGACAGAAGAGAACGTTAGTTGAAGAAGGCTCAAAGTTTCATTCCCTGGAGGCTAGCACCAGCTGACAGAATGAAGACTGCAATCCCTCAGAGGATTAATATGAGGCAGTTTTTTTGGATGCGTTAAAACAATCCATTTCAATTTAAATACATTAATGTCATTTTCTGAACATCAGATTATTTACATTTGAAAACATATTGCATGCTGCAAATTACTAATCTTTTTAAATATTTTATTCAGCCGATTCAATGGTGGCTTGAACATTTCGTTATTTTGACTATTACATATTTTCATATATGAGTTCGCATGTTATAGGCCAGTGGTTGCTTCTATTTGGCACGTTAACACCTTGATATTTGTACTTTACTCAGCTCGAAATTGTTTGGGAGGGTTAAGTGTTTTCAGGTAAAAAGGATTTCGGTTTTCTTAAATAAAGCAAATGAGAATTCAGTTTCTCTTGATAGATTGCTCGTTTTATGCTTATTTTTATCCAGTTTTTCTTAACTTATCCATAATAACTTTATCAGTCTCGCTACTTTAATAGAGGATGTAGAAATACCTCCAACACATAACACCCAGAAATACCTTTCACATAATTGTGAGATATTAATGGAAATGGTTTCTTCATCTAGTTAATGTGTTACCATTTTCGGGGAGGTATTTCTGCGCGGTAATATGTGAGGTATTTCTGCAGCACCCTTTACTTGTAGCAATTTGACAAATGCCTCGTTACATTACATAATGTCTTAAATGTGGGCAACGACGAAGTTTTAGAGAAAATGGAAACCAAAGGCAAAATTATACTTAATACCAGAATGAGACAATTGAAATTTCTAGGGTATATAATGAGAAAAGTAGGCCGGGTAAATCTGATACCCATATGAAGAACTGAATGACAGTAGAAAACAAAGCATAACATATTTAGTGAGCTTTAGTACATGGATTTCGGGACAAGGTTTAGGAGGGTGAAAAAATTATTAAGAACTACGAAGGACAGGAAATTGAGGAAAGCCATAATCGCCTACATCATGAAGAGGGAACGGAAGATAGACAGAGACTCAATGTGTGTTCATATATATTTAAGTCACGCCCACATGAACACGCACACAAACACACAACACACACACACTATATAATATAATTATATATATATATATATATATATATATATATATATATATATAATTATTTATTTAAAAAAAAATCATAACATAAATATTTTATAAAATCACTACACAAATAGCCATTTTGTTTCAACACTCCCGGTGTCTTATCAAGTGATGATGCTGAATACATTTATATATATATATATATATATATATATATATATATAAATATATATATATATATATATATATATATATATATATATATATATATATATAAACATGATAGGTGACGAAAATTGTGTCCAACACAACAACATTGACTTGAATTGAATAGATCTAAATCGTTGACAAATCAAATAAAATATACAGAATTTTAGACATTATTCACAAACACGCACATACAAACACATATGTGTGTGTCTGTGTGCAAGAATAATGTTTAAAATTCTGTATATTTGATTTGTTGACAACTGTGTATATTTATTCACACGCACAAACATATATATATATATATATATATATATATATATATATATATATATGCCTCTCTCTCTCTCTCTGTGTATGTGTGTGTGTGTGTGAATAATGTTTAAAATTCTGTATATATGATTTTATTCTCCTTTGTGTAGATCTATTCTTGTCAAGTCGCTGCCGTTGTGTTGAACACAACTGTATGTAACCCACTTTTCATCACCTATCATGATATATTTATAGAAGGATTATGATAATAGATACGTAATTAAAATGGTTTTCCTAAAATAGTGACTGAACTAAATACATTTAGAATGATATTTGAAATATTTGTTATGGATATTTTGGGAGAAAAATAATAAAAGAAAAAGAAAATTGTCATATCTATTTATTGGGCGTGTTATGTTTACAAGCCGCTTCTGTTGATACGAACTGAAAACTTCAGCCAAAGCCGAAATAAATATTATATATTAATATTTGGTGTAATTCTTAACAAACCTGTCTTTCTAGATCAATTACAACTGAGTTGTGATTACGATTCTCAATGTGTGCTCCATACTTTCAGCCTTGTGCCACATCTAATTTACGCTTAGTAGATCACTATATGACTGTATAGGTAAGCAAATGGGCTTACCTATACAGTAACATAAAGTGAGAAATTAAGCTATAATTTCCATACTATAGTTGTCTTTTTAATGTTACAGTTTTAATTACATTAATTACAAAATGCATCTAATTGTTAAAAATTACGAGGAAATAATTATTCTTTATTCTGCTAAGAACTTCTTCACGAATAAAAATCTAACTTGGAATGTTTCTTGTTGAAGGATATAAATATTAGGTTGGTGCAAAAATAATGACGTAATAATGTCGTTTTTTGACGTATTAACGTCAAAAAACGACATTATTACGTCATTATTTTTGCACCAACCTAATAACTGAAATATAGAAAATGTTGTCCTTGTTACCCACCTGAAACAAGGCGTATGAAAAAATGGATAGGGCAAGTTATGAACAATATAATTCAAAATTACACAAGATTTTCAGCAGCTTAAGTCAATTTCAAATCATATTTCAAAGACGCTATATATATATATATATATATATATATATATATATATATCAGGAATGACCAAAAAGTATCGGTAAACAAACCGAATCCACTTGGCATAGATTGACCTCCAAATTTGTCGCGCATACACACTGACCTATATCGTTCTAGGTCACTTTCCTTGTTTATAGCCGTGCTTGGAAGGAAATTGTGTAGAGTGTGGTCGTCTCACCTCCCAACAGAGGTTCCATCAGTGACCTCGTGTAACAGTTTTTGGCCCCTAACAACATTCCCTAGTCTCGACAATCGGCATGTTTCCCAAACTCTGCCCCTTGCGACTTTTAAAAATTACATCTCACGGGAACATTATTTCAAGACTTCGAGGAAAAACAAGAGAATGCAACGAGACAACTATTTCAATACGAAGAGAATGAGGGTGGTCCGCTAGAATGTTTGTGGCATGGAGGGTTTTAGCTCTGAATCCTAGAATTGAGGGGGTGGACAAGAGAATTTATTTCACCTAAATACATTCCATTGAAATAGCAATAAAATAGGAATATGCTTTCAAATTTCCGTCGATAGGGGAATTAAATAGAAGGTAAAAAAATTAATCAGCCACAAGGACACGTCAACGCATTTGGACTTTATCGAGACTGGACAGCTCCTTTCATTTTCTGGCTGCAGTACATCATTCCCTGTTTGATCTGGCTCTTGTAAAAGCAGAGGATAGCAAGGGGTATCAGTTACTTAATGGAATGTTATAGGAAACAGATAATTTTTTCCAGCTTCTTCAGTAATGGTTCGTAAGTACGAGTTCCACTTGAGATATAAGTTTAGCTTAAGTCGCAAGTATTCATTCAAAGAAAGTTGCTTAAAAAGAATCTACAAGGTCTGTCTTCATAATTTTTATTGTGTCTTCTCAAGTTTCAAATAAGGTATTTTAACAAGCAATAGCAAAATTTGGACTTCGGACAACTTATTCGAAAATTAAAAAAAATATATAACCCAAAATTAAACTGGCAGACTATTTTGTTTTTTTTTTCATCAAAATTGATTACACACACCTATATATATATATATATATATATATATATATATATATATATATATATATATATATATATATATAAACAATTTTGATTTAAAAACATATATATTTATATAAACAATTTTGATTTAAAAAAAGAACATATATTTAAATATATATATATATATATATATATATATATATATACATATATATATACATATATGTGTGAACGTATAAAAAATTATGAATATAATTCACAGAAAAATATATAAAGAAAAAATTTAATTCCCTATCAATTTTCATTTTATTTGTGTCATTACATAAAGACTGTTTTAATTAATCATGTGCCAGGGTTTCCGGTAAAAAAATCCGGTTTTCAATCAATTCAGTTTTCAAACATATTTTCGTACACACCACATGTTAACAAATGAAATATTTTTAAACGCAACTTTCAATTCGCCAAACATCCTTTCACAGGTGAAAGAGGACACCGAATTCAAAAGCCAATGATTTTCAAACTTTTATTTGGAAAATATTTTAAAATTAATTATTTGCATTTCCTCTTTTCTTTTCCGAAGCAAAATTAATTTCCAAACTATCCTTCCATTTTTAGATGCGAGTATTTCCGAAGTGTTCGGGCTTTACCGGATATGACAGCCAAGACTGTTAGGGATTTCATTTCATCTCATTCCTTGGATATTCCTAAAAACCTTTCCGTTAAAAAAACTAGGAAGAAGATAAAAGGTTTAGAATAGACATTGAAAACATTCATGTATATTCAGCAGATAATATTAATTTATTTTTATATGATTTCCTTAGATTTTGTATTCAGCATTTCATGAAAGAAGGAAGCTGAGGTTTAATGTTTAGATTAGGAATAAGCAAAGAAATTATTTGACTTTCTTGTTTCCGTTGTGGTTATATTATTTACAAACACTATATATCAGTCAAGAAATGTATATCAGGTTTTAACTATTGATTCTGCTTTATTACTATATCCACGCAAAATAATATTAACAAATCATTTTTTTTAAATTTTACCCCGAGCAAGGTGATAATGCCACTACGACGCAAGGTGTTGCTGGGAGTAAAAGAGATCGTGAAGACTTTATGGCTGAGCAAGTTTTTGAGAAAGGGATAGCTAACTATACTCCTGAGTCAAAAATCTAGCAACCAATTACAACTGGAAAAAATTTGTTATAAATTTCTTTTTCACCTTCAGTATGCATTATATACACGCGCGGATAACATAATCCTTATCGCGGTGTAATATGGAGTCGGCGAAAACAGTTCAACGTCAGACATAATTTCTAGCGTTCTTCACATTTCGCCTTTAGGAAATGCCTACAACTCTGGGATAAATACAGGATCAACTTGGCTATCTAAGAGAAATATTTCAGAATTAATAGGAAATAACTAGTAATAAAAGTAGAAAAATGAATTTAGGGGAAATAACTAGTAATAAAAGTAGAAAAATGTTTATTTTATTACTTTTCACCTTATGGCATATTACAGCTCATACAAAAAAAAGACTCAGTAACGAAATGATCACTTATGTCATGAAGTAACATCACATTTTAAAAAATAACTCTTCTATGTGAGGTGTCCATTTAGAACTTAATGGTCATTATTCACCACAGCTTCCTTTTATTTGTAGACCTTATTAAAATTTGTATTTTTTTTTGCATTCTCCTAAACTCTGATCTGCCAACTGCTTATAGATGTTCATTAGATAGGTTATACACCATTTACCTTTGTGTCTTTTGCCTTTTGTATCTCCAGTGAGTATCAAATTTTGCAAGTCTTCTTTCCTTGTTATGGGTCCTAGAAATTTCAAATGTTTCATTCTGATGCTACCGATAAGTGTCAGTTTTACTGCTATTTGCTGTAAAACCTCGAATACTATATAATTCCCTTTGCTTCTAAATATAAAAATATTAAACTTAGCTAAATCTGAATAAGTATATATCCGTAAATTAAGATATATATATATATATATAATATTTATAAAAGCATAAGTAAATTAACCTTATCATCAAAATTAATGTATATTCATTTGAGAAAAGCCGGCTAGAATATTTATTAATTATGCTAAAGTAAAATAAAAGCTTACGTAAAAATTTGGCAGCACATGAAATTATGTAAATCTACTCTATTCTCTCCATTTGCAATTAATAATTTTGGAAATGTTAATTGCTTCCTGCGGATAGTTTTAATTTGATTTCATATGCTAATACATTAAGGATGAAAATAGAAAACACCAATAAAGCATAATGTAATAATATCAATGGTGAATGGTTTTATATTTTGCAATCATTTTTACAATCTCATAATGTAAAAGTTCGGCTAAGAAAAAACTCTTTGTGTCTAATGACTTCTTATGTAATACTGAATCATTTCCTGTCTTTTTTGTAAGATATAACCAAGGGCAAATGAAAAGGAACGAATTTTAAAGAGACTTGGAGCGAAGGCAGCGATTTTAATTACAGATTGTGGTTTTGAAAGCTTCTTGCGACATTGACATAATATAGATCAGTCTAATGATAACTCAACCAATCGTTTTTTAGAGTTTTTCATTTTTTTTCTTTCATTCTTTATCCAAATAGTCTCAGCGGACTAGAATTCTATGACGTCAAGACTGTAGAAATTAAGAAACAAGAATAAAATAAAGAACAATGTCTAATATAATCAAAAGCGACGAACACATTAAAAATGCGTGTGTTATGCGAATGCTTTTTGGTTTTAACAAAAATCCTTTGGTATTAAACGTTTTAAACACATAAGATACGCAGATGACAAAGTGTTGATGGCAGATATTGGAAGGAAAACGGCAGGAACCCTTTAAATGATAGTTAAGGAAATCTGATAGAAAGGAATAACCATCAATGTTAAAGAAAGCTGTATATATGATTGCCTGTAAGAGGAACAGACCAGCATGCAAGCTACAAAGTGTAGAACGTCGAAATGAAACTGTTACGAAAATATAACAATCAGTGAATCATTTTAACATGGAATGGAAAATGTGGTACAGAAATGTGTTGCATAATTTTAATAGCATATGATGGCTTCCAAATTCCAAGCAAAATGATAAGAAACAGAGAAATTTTGTTATAAACAATGAAAAGAATGGTGAACTACCAATGTTAAGTGGCAGGCACAACGGAATATCATTCCACTATGTTTTTTAAGTGTGAAATTTATACGCACTGTGTGTGTGTGTGTGTATATATATATATATATATATATATATATATATATATATATATATATATATATATATATATATATATATATATATAATTGGCCATTCGTGGATATACGCCTTTTAGGGTGGCTAGCCAATCCCTACTGCAGACGCTCACTCAGGCACAATTGTGTTTTGTTCAACACACACAGAACCAACCTGTGGTTTATACTGCATCTATGCTGAGCAGACCTTATTTACAGTTTCTGGGAAAGAGCATGTTATCTAGCGTGATCAACAATCTGAACAAGGCCAACACACTCAAACTTCCGGATATGATGACTTGTATGCTAGCACAGCTATCGACAGCCCCCAAGAGTTCTGTCTACCCAATTTCACTCGCAAGTCTTGGGTCAACCTGTGCTATGGTTTTCAGAATCTTTCCAACGGTGCCGCAAGCTGAGATTGTGCCCTACAGACCGATAACTTCAGAAGGTCTTCATCCTGACAAATCGCTCATGGTGAGATTTGAACCCAGGTCTCATGATCAGAATGCGAACGTTCTAACCATTCGTTCTTAAATATATTCAAAGCATTACTACTAACTATAAACACTCGTTTAAGACATGACATCATATCAGATCTTCAGATCTTCTACAGATTCATTATTTATGAATCTAACTTCTGTTTAAATTAATGAGGATTTTCCAAATTTTCCTTTTTCAAAATTACGCATTGTCGAAGTTATCTCCTCCTTTAGTTCGTTAACCTTTTCACCAGGGGTCTCTCTTCCCTGGCTGACTGAATAGTTGCTGACTCTTCGCCTCTTTTTCATTTTCTTCAGGCTTTCAGCCTTACCACCTTATCTGTTGCGTTTGTACACATGATGCGTGTCTGACCAATGAAAACTAACAAAAATCATAATATATATATATACATAGATACATACATACATATATATATATATATATATATATATATATATATATATATATATATATATATATGTGTGTGTGTGTGTATTTGTGTGTGTGTGTGTGCGCGTGAAGGCGTATTGAAAGCCTCGTAACGAATATAATATTCGATTATAAAAGAGCAGAAACTTACATCAAATTATGTTTTAATAATGAATACATTCATCCATTTATCAGCTATAAATATGGGAATATATATATATATATATATATATATATATATATATATATATATATAATCTCGGAGAGAAAACACAGGACTGGATATATACACAGACATGTCTCTTTCAATGAATTTATATAAAAATGTTCAGAAAAAATAAAAATTTCTCTGTAATATCTGTTTATTATTACTGCTAGAGGAAAATTATTCCTAGTGTATTTTATGCAGCAATTAAATATATCTACTTTTGCCTCTTTAAATAATGACATAACTGAATTTTCTTCATTAGTGTTAGACATTAAAATTTGTATCAATATTATTGGAGTAAGCCTGATCGCAAACATATCCTATTAGAAAATTTTCAAATTGTTTTGAAAATTGTTTTATTCTGCAAATTAAAGCATACTGTATACAAACATTGTAAAACTAGCTTAATCCCTTGTAAAAGTATAATTATCGCTAAATCTTAAAGAATATTTAAACCACATTTAATCATATTTTTTAAAATATAATGTACATCCTAAAATTCCTGATACAGATGTGTGTGATCTACGAGCATGATTCTTCTTAAATATGCAATCTAACTTGAGGCACTTAAGTAGCACAGAGTTAATGCTGTGAATATAAGCTTCCGGTATATATATATATATATATATATATATATATATATATATATATATATATATATATATATATATATTGAACAATAAAAAAATATTAAAAAATTAAAATCTTCACACACACTGGGTTGTAGATTTATATTCTTTTGTTTTTTTATTATTATTTCATTTAGATTCCTCGACTAGTTTCGGCCGAAATGGCCATCATCGGGAGGAGAAATATATATATATATATATATATATATATATATATATAATTGTTTCAATTAAAACAAATGTGGTACGAGGCCAAAGGCTAGCCCTAGCTAAATTGATTCACAACCCATTTACTATTTGTAAATCCAATAGTACATATACCACATTACCAGAAATTCACAGGAAACCCAAAAAACGCCATGTAAAAATTTCAATATGTACAAATAGTTCAAATAGTTCTTTTTTTCCATTTTATTTTTTAATATATAAAAATGTAAGCTCATGAAATGAAAGGGGAGAGGATGAAGTAACCACCAAAAACAAAATAATAAGTGTGGTGCTGTATTCTACCTTTGGACAGAATCAAGAAGCGCACTCACTAACTGATAGGGAAGGATTTAAAAAAAAAAGAAAAAGAAAAAAAGAATATGGAGTGGGGAAAAAAACTAAGGCTGACCAGATGAAAATTGTGATAAAAAACAAAATGAAGTGATTGAGAATTTTGACATGGATCATCACAAAAGAGACAAACGGGAACAGAACAGGAACAATATTTACTCACATTAAATATTAGGTTGGTGCAAAAATAATGTCGTTTTCTCGCATATTAACATATGTGAGAAAACGACATTGTTTTTGCACCAACCTAATAGGTAAAAAAAAAAAAAGAATTTTATTTTAAATATGTTTTTTAAGAAAGATAAATTCATTTTACGTCCTTTCATTAAGTGATATATTTTTTTAAGCATTTCACCCCTAGGAAGGCGGGAAGCCACTAGCACGCAAGGGGTTATAGAGGATTTGGAGCGGGAGCAGATAGAGGAGAGGATGAGGAGAAGGATAGTGGATAAATCAAGGCAACTGAAGATGTCGATTAACATTACATTTGAAAGTTGGAGATTATAGCTATCAAGAAAACATGAATAGGGAAAGGAGTTCCAAAGACGAGAGGTGCGAGATATGAAGCTATTGGAGTAGAACAGGCGGCTACATTTAACAGTTTCAACAGTGAAAGGGTGGGAGCGGGATGTCAGCCTCGTAGGGCGCTTGAATTCATGAAGTCTGGGAACTAGCGATAGCAGCTCATCGGAGCAATTACCATGAAAGTATTTGTAAAAAAAAGTCAGAGAGAGACGACGGCGCGTCTGTGAGAGAGCGACTGCAGACGAGATGTGAGATCGGGGCCAATTATATTGCAGATCTGTCTCTGGATCTTGTCAAGAACCCCGAGGCAAACAGTAGGGGTTCCAGACCATATATGGAAGCAATACTCCATGCAAGGGTGAATGGCGTTATGAAGTAACGAACCACGTGATGACGTCCACTGAATGAAATTTATTTTTGAAAATTGGAATGAAAACGAATTTGATGTGGGCGAATGAAAATTAGTAGTTAGCGAAACAGAGAGAAACGTGTGATTGCTGTAAGAAATCTCAGATATACTTTTTACCGCTAGAAAAATGCATTTCAGCATTTATATTTACATCTACACAAAGAAATCGGTAAAGAAATGTAGCGTCTATCCTTTTTTGCACATATCTTGTACACGTGAATGCGACAAGTGTCTTAGGAATTCTAACTAAGCCATAACCCAGTGGGTATATAATTCATCTTTCTTTCGGTGATTCTGTGTGGATGCTGCCTCTTGTCTTAACTCGGTTTCATTTGAGACACAAATCTGTGCAACTGACGTAAAGGCTTCGTTAAGCCGCTCTCTAGGGACATGCGCTGTGATACTTTATCCGACGCACGTCATTGAGACAACGGAAAGACAACTTCAATAAATAAGCCCATTATTTGAAGAGGCCGTCAAAATCCCCAAACGCAACAAAATCGCACTATAGTCGCTTAATCTTTTGCAGCTTTCGCCGAAATGCCTTAAAAGATTTCATTCGGGATCTCGGCTTTATTGTATCGCTCTCGAATCAACATCACCGACATTGCTTCAAGAATGTCATCTTTCATTTCTTATATCTTTCTGATTCTCTGTCATTATCTGTTTTCTTTGAAAGTGTCTGCGTTCAATTATGCCAGTTATATAGTCTTAATATTAATTTTCTTTTCTATTCATGCTTTCTAAACATTTTCCTTGTGTCGGATAATCGTTGATATTTTTCTTTTATTTCCTATCTATCTGTCTATCTATCCATCTTTCTCTCTCCACACACACAGACACACACACAGACACACACACACACACACACACACACATATATATATATATATATATATATATATATATATATATATATATATATATATATATATATATATATATGGGGTGGCTGTCTGTGTATGTTTTAATTTAATAATATCTATCTACTTTGTTCATATCTAAAATATCTATTTCTTAATCTCTTCGTTTATATTTCAATCAAATATCTATCTATCTATCTATCTATCTATCTATCTATCTATCTAGTTCTTTTCATATATTTATCTATCTAGTTCTTTTCATATCTATCTATCTATCTATCTATCTAGGTCTTTTCATCTGTCTGTCTATCCATCTATCTCTATATCTATCTATCTCTATATCCCTCTATCTATCTATCTATCTATCTATCTATCTATCTATCTATATATATATATATATATATATATATATATATATATATATATATCTACGGCTAACTACATATGTATTTGTTAACCACACACTGTCTGCTTCAGTTTGTTCATATTTTATTTCTTTTTGTCTGTCTTTCATATCTACAACAATCTGCTCATCTCTCTCTCTCTCTATCAGTTATATCTCTCCCTATATATATATATATATATATATATATATATATATATATATATATATATATATATATATATATATATATTTGTTTATTTATTTATTTATTATAATTTTATCATAGAGACAAAACCATTTTACTCACTACAAAGCTGCAACTCGGTTTCAGTGCATTTCAAATACACTTCGACGGGTGAGAATCAAAAATGGTTATGAACAATCCTGCTTGTAGGCAAGCCGTATGTGAAACGTCACTTCCTTTTTTCCATTTGTTCCAGAAGAAAAATATGCATTAAAAAAATGGTGACGGATTGAAACAGTAGTGCTTCTTGATACCAGTTTTGTGAAGAATGGATTGGGTGTTTAATGTTGACAGGTCGGTGGAAATTTTTTTGCCGATAAACACCGGTCAAAAGTTTAGGCACATCATCTCACAAACGTAATGAGTAAAATGGTTTTGTCTATATGATAAAATTATAATAAATAAATAATTATCGCTCTACTATCGAGTATCGAGCCTTTTTTTGGATTAATGCTTTGAACGTTGGTATTTATATATTACTTTCGTTCTCATCGCATCGGATATATATATATATATAACTCTAAAGTTATCTCTTTCCCTATATATATATATATATATATATATATATATATGTGTGTTTGTGTGTGCGTGCGCGTGTGTATGTATATATGAAAAATTATAGTTTTATGGTGCCAGGGATAGTGAGTATGTAAAGGCGACAGTTTGTTTCATGCTAAACACAATCGTCAGGCCATATATATTGTCATTTTACAGATATACACAGTTTCAAATTTATCCATATACATATGTGTGTGAGCACGTGTCTGTGTGTGTGTGCTATATATATATATATATATATATATATATATATATGTGTGTGTGTGTGTCTGTGTGTGTCTGTGTGTCTTAATCTAAAAATATCTATCTACTTCAGCTTGTTTATATTTGAATTACTATTTCCGAATCTGTTCATATCTATCTATCTATCTATCTATCTATCTATCTATCTATCTATGTTTGTTGCTATCTCTCTGGTTCGCAAACGATCTTTGTTGGTTATGTTGCTGTCGCGTTTCCTCTTTGGGCGATAGAACGTTGATATCTGTAAATTTAGCTATAAAACATGTAGGCGTCACTTGCTTACTCATATTGCATATGGTTGTGTAAATCTTGAAATATTAGCGTTCATTTATTATTTGTATAAACAGTGAATCGTCTGGTTAGCTGAATCGTTAACATTGTTATTCGCTTTTGCTATGTATTTAGATAATCTGAATAAAATCCAAAGACGGATCCGCAATTTCATCGGTCCTGACCTGGCATCTCGACTTTAGTCACTTTTCCACCGCCATGATATAACTTATATGTGCGTTGTTTATAATCACTTTCATGGCAATTGTTCTGATGAGCATTACACCTTTCTATCTCGACTGTACGATTTTAAGCGTCGTAATAGATTAGCAGTGATGCCTCATCATTTTTCATTGAAAATTTTAGATTTAAACGTAAGTCTTATGCAAGCAGTTTCTTCTCTCGGACTTCTCCCTTGTTTAACTCTCCTCCGGCTTCTTCCTTTCCAGTCAACTTTGACCTTCAAAAATGTAAACGCAATGCCATTCCTTATCTTCTGCATTCTTTGTCTGTACTTTTATTGCTCTCTCTCTCTGCTTAATAATGCTTTTATTTTCTAATATTCTTTCAGACTCAGTAAACCCATGTGTCTTAGTGACCCTATTACCTTGCTTGTGGTGAAATTATAAAATAAATTTCTTAAAAGATATCAGTTTTTATAATGAGAACACATTTAGTGCAACATATGAATATAGCCATTCATTACAGTCTTTAAAAATAAATATTTGATAATATCTCATATAACTGAATAAATTACTTTATTATTTTTCACCTTAATGGGGTATTCATGGCATTTTATAAATTTATCAGTTTTCAAGCATTGATTTCTCTTACTTTTTCTACTGTTTCAGCTGTAGAATTAATTGCAGCAATTCTTATTTTATTATAAGTTTTTATTCAATTGAATATCGTTTTCCATTCTCATATATATGTATTTCAATGATGGATCAAGCGTTTCATATTGGTTTTCTATCTAAAGTTTCTTAATAAATCTATTAATTTGGTGCTCCTGAAATGGCTTTCGTAAGGTGAAAAATATTCTTTTCTTCATAATTTTATTTTGTTGAAATATACATTTCGGTATTCGCATAACCTGAACGACGCTAAAACTGTATTTCTCCCAAGATCCTACAGTAATTGTTTGCATTTATCTTGAACGATCTCGTAAATTTCTGTTCTGAATAGTACTACAAGCAGTTTCTTACTTACTTTTACTGTTTGGTTGCCTCTTTCCTTGAACGTTCAAGCCTAGAGCGCAGTCTAAGTTACATCCAGTGTGGCTCTACATTCAGCAATAATCATCTTGAAAATACAGTCGTCATCCTTAAATGTACTATTAGGATGTTACATAAAATCATCGATTTTATATTTATTTAATTATCACTAATTATTTATTAATACGTCTGATGAATCATTGAACCATGCATTTCCTTCACTGTCTACGACTCTATGCCAATGATCCATTAACTGGGCAATGACCGTAGAAATCGCTAGTCTTCGATTCGAAAAATTCATCAAGCCCCGTTTGAAACTCCGCATCGTTGTTGAATGAAACACACCTTAAATTGTTAGGAGGCGACGAAAAATATGATAAGCTAAAGAGGCTAAATCAGGAGAATATGGTGGGTGTGGCAGAACTTTCCAAACAAGATCTGTCTTTGTATCAACAATTAGTCTGGTGTCGAGCGAGTAAACTGGTCGTGATGGAGATTTGTTTCACTTGGTCAATCATTCCTGCGCTATGTACCTGGAAATCACACATTGAGTGAAGATGATAGACAACAGTAACATAAGTGTTTGCCGAATTCTGAGCAAATTACATAATTATTATTTAATCAGTGACTAGATGTGGTTCCCATCAAATTGTTCAGGTTGGCCAGAAGAGTTTTTGAGTTCAAACTTTCCCTTCTTTATGGTCTTGATTAAAAGCAAACAAGATAACCAACATGTCCATTCTTGTCTCCTTGGCTTTACAGCTCAAAGTGGTGTCTAATCTTAAATAAAATTCCAATAACGTTTCAAAGGTTGACGAAGTTACTAAGAAAAAAATCTACGAAAGAGTATTGTTCAAGATCATTCACAGAATACCAGAAAAAAGAACTAATATATGCGATATCTTAATAGTTTTAGTTGCCGTCATATTTTTAGTAAATATTCTTATTTTTCTACATATTTTTATTTGCTTCCATTTACAACGGCACCTGCTTCTTCGAATATTGTTCTTACATTTCAACCCATTTTTCATTTTTATTACACATTTAATTTTTCTCAGTTGTCTTCCTTATATTCTTAAAAGCGTATTTTCCGTTTTCTTTCCGATTGTTTTTTTCTTCATTGAATGTTCTGTGATATTTGTTCAACTTTTCGCAACTGCAACTGTTGTGATCCGACGCACTTAATAACTATGCTTAAGTTGTTTAACTTTTAAGGTCATTTTTTCTGTGAACCGTGCAAAACTTTGTATATTGAAAATTACAAACGAAATTAAACAACTGTACAATTGTATATATTTTTTGCAACAACTCGCCCATAACGCCAGAATATACAAAAAAAATCTCATGGTAAATATTTAAAGAAAATAATATATTCTCAACTGAAATTCATATTGTGTGTATATATATATATATATATATATATATATATATATATATATATATATATATATATATATATATATATATGTATGTATTCATATTATATATATATATATATTAGGTTGGTGCAAAAATAATGACGTAATAATGCCGTTTTTTGACGAATTTTTTAACGTCAAAAAACGACATTGTTACGTCATTATTTTTGAACCAACTTAATATATATATATATATATATATATATATATATATATATATATATTCATATTATATATATATATATATATATATATATATATATATATATATATATACATTTATACCAGAGGATTGCATAATGCATGAAACTCTTAGTCATACTGATGTACCTTTTTAGTGTCTCTGTCGGGTTTCTGTTCAGTTTGGTGAATTTAGTTCGGTTATCAATAATGTTTTGTAATTTTTTTGTGGAAAGCATCTTTATCCAAAATTACATTTTGTTAGTTTTGATTTTTTTTTAAATTCTATTGCGGCGTTTGTTTTTCTTTTTTTTTTTTTCTGATTTTTAAAAAAAATATAATTGAAGCCCTAATAATAAAAAATAAAAAGCCAACACTTAATAATATTATCATGTACGAACACGGCCACAATGTGCTAACTGTGTTCGGAAAATAAAACATCTCTATAAAACTAAAACCATACACACAATTCACACAATTAAAGAGCAAAAATAAAATCATCCTTGATAATGGCTAAAAGTATAGTCGGAACCTTTCGAAAAAATAGAACATTTGGACAGTTTCTCCATACTCTGTGTCTAAAAATATTAACACTTGTTCGAACACAAGAAAAATGAAATAAAAAGCTTAATCGTAGTACTTTGTCAGTCGTTTTTAATGATAAATGTATAAATGAACGATTGCTGCCTAAATACATAACACACACACACACACACACATATATATATATATATAATCAAATAGCAGGCATATAAAATGACAATGCATATGTATAAAATTTAGATCTAAGTACATTACTTGCATGTAAAAGAACATTATATATATATATATATATATATATATATATATATATATATATATATATATATATACAGAGAGAGAGAGAGAGAGCGGAGAGAGAGAAAAGAGGCAGAATTTGCTCCTCTGCATATACCTAATTATGCACATATCTATGAATCTAATTTGAGAATGCCTATCTCTGTGGTGGATGTGTGTTTCTGTGTTTCTGTGGGCGAGAACGCGTGTAAGGGTAAGTATACATAAGTGCATTCACACTCATTTAAAAAACATATGCATACATGCTTTTATATACTGATATATTCGTAGAGATAAATTAGTTATTTATGCAAACATAGTACCATAGGAATATACATATAAACACAATATGAAAATCACACTCAATATATATATATATATATGTGTGTGTGTGTGTGTGTGTGTATTATTAGCAGATATCTCTCTTTGTATGATTACAGACTGCAGCTGTCACTTTGATAATTGAATTAGACGAGACTGATAAATTGTTTCGTCGCTGTCACTTTCGTCTCCCTCGATGCCTGTCTGGTCATTTTACAGTTCGAGCAAAAACATTCTTCAGGATATTCCCTATGTAGTAAATCTATTAAGATCTCTCTCTGGAATTCCGTCTATCTTATTTCCTAATCATATCATCGACTTCTTATCTTTATTGAAAGTTGCTGTCTTCACACTCGTCTCTTCACGATTTTTGTCCATGAGGAAATTAATCGTTCATTTCACTTGTTCCGACTCCGATGTAATTGCTTCGTTCTTTCCCTGTAGCTAATTGCATTTAATAATTGTTTTTTTATTAAAACTATATTTACCGATTTGCATAAAATCTCTTAAACGTTATATAAATAATGATTAAGTTAAAAATCGACATATATCTGTCACATATCCCAACAGTGATTAGACATATGTAATTTAATTGCGTGTTGCTATTTTCAGCATCCAACTACTGTAACTTTACGTTATCCTCAGTGTTCTGTTTTCTCTTCGAACCTAACAATTCAATTTTCTCTGGTTATCCATTTTTCGCGGTCTTTTGTACTTGATTTTACGTCCAATTTATAGAAAGTAATCTGACAGGTGTATTATAATTTATCATGACTTTTTTTGTCATTTTAAATTAAAAGGGAGAATTGTATTCGCGTTATAAGTCAACTGGTGTTGGCACAAGAAGACATCTCCCAGCAAACAAAGCCATAGTATTAACAATTCTAATTCAATATGGCTTTGTTGGTTCATTATCCTTTCGAATTAGATTGGTCATTTAACATTTTCGTCTGTGGTGTTTTAGTTGAACTCCTCATATTTCCAGTTTAAAAATGTTCCGTGTAATATCTGAGAGTATTTTGGTTAATTTCATTAATTATTATGGCAGATGGACGCGTTATACTTCTTTGTTCCATCAGCTTACACCTTCATAGCTTAGACCACCACGCCGTGTTCCCGGCAGCAAACCTTCTCCATTCCATTCGTGTTCATTTAATAGCAAGATCTGCTCAGAACTATTATTTGTGGAAAAAACTTCCGTTATCTTTAAGTCCAGTGTCAACTGATATCGATACTAGTCCCTCTCATAATAATCCCGTAGTTCACCCTCTCTTACAATCTCACTCCGTAACCTTTTGTCTTCAGCCTTGTATTGGGCGACTAACAGTAATGAAAAAATTCACAGGATTCTAAATCTTTTCCATCTGGATGATCCTGAATTTTCGCCTGGTTTTAACTTAAATTAACCTTTTGACAAGACTATTCAGCACTGTTACCAAAGTTCACTTAACGACTATCATTTTCACGTTCCCCATTTGTCTCTTTTCCCTGGCAAAGTAAATGCATTTATCTATATTTTCACGTTTTTTCCCATTTACTCTGTGGCTTGCTGGAATAGCAGAATTCAATATCGGAGAGGATTTCTTTTTGTTTGTAACTACGACCCCGTTTAAGTCTACATATACTAGAAGAGTTTATCTGTTTTGTTCCCAAGAACGTGTCTCTTCTTTACTTGTACAATTTTACGTAACTCACAAAATGTAGTGACTTACACAGTCCTAAGTGGATGACCTTCTCCACTTTATTATGGCAACTATTCTATTTTTCCAGTCTAATTCCCTACATTCCCTTACTAGATACAAGATTGCCGCATCATTATTTCTACACAGTCATGGCGGCTCGCATTGAAGAAACGGAAAGACGGAGTTCGGATCCCAGTCGAATCCATTACATTCACTTACGCGCTAATACCCTTGGGAAAACTATGAATACTCTTCGTCGACACCCAGCTATGGGTAAATAGCAGGACAGACCCGGTTCTGTAGCCTTGGAAGGCAACTGGTCTACAGCAGAAAAAATGGCTACCTACTGCTGGAAAAGATCTGCCTCGTCAGTCATGTATCGAAAGATACATGATCGCCTAAGCGTGTATCACACATGGCACATAAATGGCTAACTGCATTTTCTGTGCTGCTGTGTTCTTTTTTTCTTTTTTTTTTTTTGTAAATGGTCCAATTTCTTCAAGGATATCAAGTGATAGGATATTTGATATTATTCCAATACAAGATAAAAGGAATGCAAATAGAATTACATACAATTAAAACACATTTTATTGCCCTAGCAAAATAAATAGGGAAGATTCAAATTGTTTGATGAAGGTATGTATGTAGAGATAGATGTTTTATTTTTATACGTATGTATAAACAAAGTTCATACAAAGGGCTGTAAGAGACTAAAATTTGAAAAAAAGATGTTGTTAGTTTGTTAGAATTAGATATGCATGTACGTAAATTAAGCTCAGTGTATTTTATGTTGACTATGTTCTATGTTATGAACAATGTGATATAAGTTTTGCCGGTGACAGAAAAACACCCACATAGGGGATAGACGACAGGTTTATCTCTAAAAGCCCCTGCGGGTATAGAAGATAAAATTTGGAGGAGACTTTTGCTTATTTTTCTTCTATACTGATTTTTCAAATCAATGTAGTCAGAAGTTCTTTGGTAGAGAAGTGCGAGTAATTGCCCATTTTCTTTGATTCTTTCGACATTTTTGACCCGCTATTAAGAGCGACACCATTTCTCTCTCTAATTTCCATTACGTATAAATGTCCATGTCGATTTATTTGCCATTTCTCATTCTTTGTTTCGGAAATTGCTGAACGATTACTTTTTTCTTCTTCAATCAGACAAAAATTAAATTAAATATCTGGGAAGTGTTTTAACAGAGGATAGAAAGCTTGAGACTGCAATCCGAAAGTGTATTGCGATAGCGAAAGATGCCTTCAAGAATCTAGCAAAGTATGAAGAAATAGAAAAATATCATTAGAACCAAACAAAAGAACTGTTATGTAATATCAGTTCTCCTATACGGCAGTGAGTGTTGGACAATCTCCTCACAGATAAAAAAAAAAACAAAGCGACTTCAAGCAACATAAATGTGGTTCTACAGAAGGATTTCAAGAACACCATGACCAAAATATGTGAGGAAAAATGAAGGTTTAGAGAAAATGGAAACGAAAAAGGAGATTTATACTCAATATTGGGAAGATATAGTTGACATTTCTAGGCATATAATGAGGAAATAGAGCTTGAAAAATTTAATATTCACAGAAGCGATAAGGATAAGACAGAGAGTGGAAAACAAACTATAACCGACATAGCAAGCTTGTGTAAATGAATAGTGACTAGCAGCATGGTCCGGCGTTGCCCGTGCTTGATTCAAAAATTTTACGACTCATACAGCAATCGCTATCACTTGACTTAAAATATTTTTGATCTTCCTTGCCTTTAAAGGAGTACCCTTTGCCGTGCTGATGTTGCTACATGCCTTACTTCTTGCCTAGCTCACACTGCAAATTTTTTCTAAGCTCTATACTAAACATTAAATCTGTTACGAAAAAAGAACTAAACAAAATGAACACAAAACGATCAGCTTTAAAAAAGGACTCGTAACTGGAAAAACCGAACGAAAAAAGAATGTTAACAACAAATGCTTTTTCACATCCAACCCAGTTCTGCGGAATCAGAATCAACGTTGAGTTTAAGCAAGCGAATGAGCCAATTGGAGTAAAGTGCCATTCAGATTTTAAATTTTTCCCACTTGTGAAGAATGCAGCTATCAATTTTTTTTTTTTTTTGCATGTTAGCATGGTAGTTAACATTCGTGTCAGTCAGCTGTTGGCTCTCACGCTGGACAATAGTATCTTCCTGCCTATTCGTGGCAGCCAGCTATTGTCTCTCACTCAGGCTAGTACAAACTACATGAAAACTGCCGTAGAAGCATGAAAAAATCGAAATAACTTGGAGCATGTCCATGTAAATTTTGGTGCAAATCCGTCGAAAATTGCGGCCGTGCATTCGTCACACACACACACACACATCCTGCCTTTTATAGATAGAGATAACTAAAATACAAAATGTATTAAGTGCTACAAAGTTCAGAACGTTGTGGATGGCCATAATCGTCAACATCCTGAAAAGAAACGGCACATTGTTTCTATTTATCATTCTGTTAATTTTCATGTATTTTTAATAGTTGAAATTCGTCTTCCTTGATGTTTCTTTTTGTTCACTTGGGTTGCTTAATAGTCCTTATTGTATTTCCTTTCTTTTAAAACAGGGTTTACACATCCACATCTCATATGTGAAGAATTATGAATTACGATCAGATATTTATGAGTTTCGGTTTAATACGAACATTCCCGTAAGTTATGAATTAAAAGCCGCTCATTATAGATGTTTAACATTAAAATAGACGCAATAAAAGATGAATAATATAATATAAAATCCCGGAAATGATAGGAAGCGACACTTACGAAGATAAGAAGAATAAATAATGATTTGAAGATATTAACAATATTTAGGTAAGATAACAAAAAGACAGGTTGTAGTAAGAGCTACAAATGTCTGGAAATCGTGGAGAACAATGACCGCCAACGTCCTGAAGGGGCACAGTACATAGAAGAATATTGTAATGTCCATGTAGGTTTCTGGTTCACAGAGTAACAGTTGCTAGGAAAAAAGCTGCCTAAGTGGAATTTGCTTATTGCATGTGAAATACAGGGTGAATGAGTGTGATTCGAGTCTGGGGACGGGGCCCAAACTCTGTAAAATCCTTCTCACGACAAGGGATGTTTTCAGATTTAACAAAAGCCTTAAATCTAAGAAGGCTACTGATCTTACTAAGAATATTATGAGTTATCTCCAATCCTCTTAAAACACCTTAACCGCTGCTAGGAGGAGTGTTGCGTTCCAAGACTATAGAAGATATCAATAGCATGTCTTGTTTTAAATGTTGTAGGTGAGAGAGCTCATCTTTGTTGTAACATCGGACCATTAACATCTTTAGTACCATCAGCAAACCCCTCGAGACTATAATCAACATAGGAACATCCTCCTACACGACAACCGATATTTCGCTCTACTAGATCCACAGATGATGTCCGAGATGTATTAGGTTGGTGCAAAAATAATGACGTAATAATGTCGTTTTTTGACGTCAAAAACGACATTATTACGTCATTACTTTTGCACCAACCTAATAATTACTCACAGAATCATTGCGGCACTAGTGTTGCGGACCAGTGTACGTGCTTCCCAACTTGTTTTGGGAGTTAGTAATGTCAGGGTTTGAAATTGGGAATAACACGGTTTCTCCTGAAATATCCACAACAAACATAGCAGACTCGGGATGTAAGTCCACATAAAGAAATATAAAGAAACGATAGGAACCAATATATATATATATATACAAATAAATGATAATGTTTTGACAACAAAGTTATACAAACTACAAAGGCAATGATGCGCGCAACAAATGAATGAGAAAACCTTTTTGATCCAATGTATTGCAGTGAGTGAATGTGTACTAATCTAGGTATTAATCAGACACGACGTTGCTTAACTTCGGTGATCGGACGTAAACGGTTGAGCGATATGGCGGTAATCCAAGAAGAATGATGATGATGAGGACGACAATAACGACTATGATTATTATTATTATTATTATTATTATTATTATTATTATGATGAAGATGATGATGATCTCTGCTTTTCTATTTATGATATTTGCTGTATATCTGTTAATTTTACGTCTAATATTATTTTCTCTAAGATGAACATTTTTAAATCTCTCTTCTCTATACTTTATGTGTCGTTTATTTTTATTCCTTCCTGCATCAGAATTGAATGCAATCTTCTGGGTTAACTCAGTGAGTAAAAAAAAAAAAAAAAAAAAAAAAAAAAAAAAAGGACAAAGAAAAGAACAATATTTTAACGTGATCCGTATATAACTTGATTAGCAGTTGTTCTCACACTGGATAAAACGAATAATGCTTTTGATTTACCGTGCCTTCAGTTCATCTTTGAAAGAGGAACGCGTTTAAGAATTCCTTCCGGATAGGCGACTGGAAATGAAAACAATTTACAGCAAATGAAATTAAGCAAATGGGGGGCGAAAAAGAGATAAGCTAACAATTGAAAGGTAGTTGTCCTCGTATTGTAAAAGCATTTGCAACAGATATTCAGCCGATCACAAATTCATAAAACAGATTCCCCATTATTTCTTGTAAAGAAGGTATTCCTTTTAACAAGACAATTAACAAACTAATAATCGTAACCCAATTTTTAATTATAAGTAGAACAGACGAAATACCAACAACATAATTCCGAGATATTAGCATTTAATTAGAGCAAGAACTATTTTAATTTTTAATATGCAGATAACATAATAGATATCGGTGGCAAAGTCCTGCTTTGTCTGTTGATATCACTTCACACTTTACTTTTGGCTAAGGCACGAATTCCTTGCTTCTCTTGTCAACTATTGTTTAAATAGCAGGATATATCGGACTCTCTCTTACATTAACTGGCAGCCAGTCTACAAGAAGAACAAAACTGAATTAAAAACAAACATTGAAGACCACGGGAAGACACTATGCAATCATTCCCAGTATCTCATATCAATTCACAGCGTATAAAGAAAAGGCATCTGTATAAAGAAAAGATCCCTTACATCTTGAAGGTACATGGCAATACATTGAATCGAGTACACTTTCATAAGTCTAAAAAAAGTTGTTTTTTTTCATTATTTCGTAATTTACTTTGAAATGTTTATTTATTCTGGCACAAGGCACGAGGTAATGAGCATATGTTGAAGATCGAAATAAATGGTAATTATTTCGATTCTTGTGTCGATTGAGATTATTTACTGAATACAGTGTTACCTTGCGTTTTATGTAAGACTGATGTAATGCAATTTTTTACATGAATTTTATGAGGTCTTAGTTTAAGTAAATCTACGACAAAGTCGAAAACAATTTTTGCGTGACATGTTTCTTCGATAAGGACTATCAAACTGAAAAGAGGTAGACGTGATTACGCATGCGCATAAAGGAGAGGTGATGCTGATTTTTTTTTTTTTAAATATGTGTTTTGGTATATAGTCTAACTGATTTCATTTAATTTCTTTTTGTCTATGCTTGTATTAATGTTGTTATTAAATATATTGGGATAAGATGTACCAAGGAATGTTAATTGGTCTAAGAACCTGTAGGTATTGTTGCAAAGTCTTTTCTGATATATGAAAATTTGTATATAGTTTTCTTATTAAATTTTAATAGTCTCTTGTTAAACAGATTTATGTTGAGATAGCATTTTTCTGGGAATAAATCCTACGTACGTTTGGCAAAAT
>OZ010573.1:91948519-92008519 GCA_963932145.1 Acanthosepion lycidas | reverse complement strand
CTGAAAATAAGTTATTTCCCATTAAGTTACAGACAATAAAGTACAATAGTGTTTGTACGTGTGCACTCGTGTATATATATATATATATATATATATATATACATATACATATATATATATACAAGACATAGATACAACTATTTAAGTAAATGCTCTGTTTATAATAAACAACATTTACAGGCATGAATGTCCGGGAAATTTTCATAGAAAATATGCGTCCTCCGACAGGAATTGAACCCGTATTCTATATGGAATCGTCATATCGCCTGACGTGTCTTAACCGATTGTGTCACAGAGGAGCGTTCGGTTAGCAAGGTCGATTTTACTGTTTTTAAACACAATTCTCCATGATTTTCTCTCATTCATTCATATCTGCTCAATGCGTATCCAAATGTAAACAAATGACATCATACAATATGAAATGGACAAAGTCCGACAATTATTTTTAAGACATTATTTTTTATGTTTATACGTTCTTTTTATAGATTTTTTATTGGATACGAATTGAGCAGATATGAAAAGTTGTCACCCAAAATATTAAAAGTTTGTCACTTGTATACCTTTATTGTTAATACATTATCATTTGTTTGTACACACACACACACACACACACACACACACACACACACACACACACACACACACACACACACACATATATATATATATATATATATATATATATATATATATATATATATATATATATATATATATATATATATATATATATATATACACTAGTAACAATCTTATAAGTATAAGAAATTATACTCGTCCGGAAAACATTCGGTGACTTGAAAATCAAAACAATACCAAAGGAGAAAAAAAGGTATAAAAAAAGAAAGAAAAAATAACATGTATGTCAGCCGAAAATAATCGTCTAGCATGCAAGTCCAAAATACAAAGATAAAAAAAAAACCGATACGAGTAAGCAAAATAACTAAATAATGTGTTCAATACGTTGAGTAGAGCAGACCTAGTTTCACCTAAGCGGATCGTCAGGGATGGCTATCGCTGACGATCCGCTTAGGTGAAATCTTGGTAGGTTTGTCTGGCTCTCTAGGTTTAACTACATATATATATATATATATATATATATATATATATATTCGTTCTTGTCGTTTCTTTGAATTTTTTTTTTTTTATGTGGATCTCATACCAAATCCGCTATGTTTGCTGTGGGTATTTCCCAATTTCCGACACTAACGTTACTAACGCCCGCAACAAGTTGGGAAACTCATAACCGGGCCGCAACATATCGTTCGTTAATTTACGAATTCTTCGATATTTCTTATTGCTTATTTTTTTCTTTTGATGTCCCTCCCTTGTCAGTGTTACTCGTATTTCCCGTATGATGTTCCGTTTTGAGTTACTGATCTGTTTTAAATACTTGTATTTGTTTTAATTATACCAGCATACGTTGCTTACAAATTGAGTTTTCGAAATTTTGTTGTCTTGTATTTTATGTATTGCTTTAGGCTCCTTTTATTTCCATAATTCCATTCATATTTTGCATATGACTTGGAGGTGTATTCTTCCGCAGTTGGCTTTTGGCTATGTTTTTAGACCGTCAAACTGCATTTCTCAAAGTGATTTAGCTTTTTTTTTCTGCTAGCGATGCAAAAATTTAAGTTTTCTAATTTCTTTAATTAAGCAAATTTAATTGTAACTCTTTTGCTCTTGCAGAAAACTTCAGAAAAAATTATCGTAAAATAAATAAAATCAAGAGTAGTTTTAAATGCATTTTAGGAACGGCTGATGCAATTGTTTTACATGCAATTTGTGAAGTTATATTTTAGGAAAATCTATGACAAAGACGAAAAATATATTCGTGTGATGCGTGTTCCTTCCATAAGAAATTAATCAGTCTAAAGTAATGTTGATATGATTACATATGTGCATGAAGGAGAGGGCATGCTTAATTCTTTTTAATATGTGTTTGGGTTTAAATTTTTTCGGGTATATTTATTTAGTTTCTTTTTTAATGATCTTGTAACTTTCGTTATTAAATATATTGCAATAACATCTGTCTCGAAATGGGAAATAGTGTAAGAACAAATCTTAGAGATTCTTCCCGCGAACCGCTGCTCTGTGGGGGCCGACTCCCAAAAGGATGTTTTCCCGATCATTATTGAACTTTTCAAGTCTAGGGTTAAACGTTAGCTTCCTCTCATATCCGAACAAACTACATCTTAACCTAACCCTCTACCTCGAGTGAGCCCCAGGCCTTGTACAGGGTGAATCGTATTGTAAAAAAAATATTATATTTGTTCATGACGAAAATCAACTTTTTTAGCTCTATCGTTGGTTTCTTATGGCCAAGCAAGTGATATGATCTTTTTCAACCATTAATGCAAACATTAAAGTTAAATTGAGTCATTAAAATATTTTAGTCCTTCATAGGCTCCATCCTGGGTCCTACATTTTTCTGATCTTCATCAACGATCTTCCTGATTTCATCACTTCTCAAGGAAACGTCTACGCAGACGGCTCTACCATTTACTCCTGTCTCAGTAGTAAATCCGGCATTGCTGACAAAGTTAACCTAGCCGTTAATCTCGAAAAGGACCTCCAATCTGTGAAGGACTGTGTTAGACATTTTGACGGTCGTCTTCGAGTATAGAATCCAGAGGTTAGCAGTGAATATTTCGGAGACAGTAGGAAAGTGTATTCAGGTTAGCAGTGGATATCGCAGCAAAGTAGCAGAGCGTAGTACTTCCTTCTGTTCATCTTCACCTGACAAGTTGGCACTGGTCATTCGGGTTGGGTAAACAAAAATGGCCGCCTTTATACACGACAGATTGTATGTTGTACGTCTTCTGATTGGTTAACCTTCTATTGGTGGACTATAAAGTGAGTCGTGTCATTCAAACTGACTCACTAGTTACATAATATATACAAAAACTGTAACAGACTAGGGCAGAATCTGGCTTGTAAACTTTAATGCCTCCAAAACGAAACTGCACTCATTTACCCACCATAGAGAAACTTCCCTGCCTCCTATCAGCATGGTTGATGCTCAACTTCAAAAAAGCGTCTCTCAGTGCCTTCTTGGTCACACGTTTTTCTACTGACCAGTGATGGAACAACTGAATTGAATCAATAGCTATATCTACCGCATGAAAACTTGATTCTCTGTGTCGCCCCAGAAGTTTTTTTTCTCGTCTGAGTCCATTCTTTAAATCTACATAACTGTCATTCGTCCTTGCATTGAATACTGTTGTTATATATTGTCTGGTGCCCTCACTGTTCATTTCGAGGTTCTCGACAAAATCCAAAGACGGATATGCAATGTGATAGGCCATGACATGGCATTTCGATTCCAGTCACTTTCTTGCAGGCGTGATATGGATACCCTGTTTTTTTTTTTCTACAAATATTTTCATGACAAATACTATGTCGAGTTATTTTCACTGGTGCCCCAAGTGCATGAATTTAAGCGTGCTACCAGCATGAGATCTCAGTTCCACCATTTTACTGTCAAAACATTTAAATATAACCGACTCTTCTACTCCAACAGCTTCTTCTCTCGCGCTTTCCGACAGTGCAAATCTCTTGATTGTCTGATAGCTATTAGGTTGGTGCCAAAAATAATGACGTAATAATGTCGTTTTTTGACGTTAAAGAATACGTCAAAAAACGACATTATTACGTCATTATTTTTGTCCTAACCTAATATAATCTTCAAGACTTCAATCAACATCCTCAGGTGCATTGATCTTGATTCCCGTCCCTCTCTATTATTTTCTCAAACACCCCTATTTAGACTTACTTTCACTCTCTATGTAACCCCTTGCGTGCTAGTGGCACTCCTACCTTGCTTGGGGGTGAAATGCTTAAAAAATGTTTGGCCTTTCATAATTGTGATAAAGCGGAAATATTTATGCTTTAGGTGGTACTCATAACTGAATTAGACAAATTATGTTTTTTTGTTGTCTTTTTTTCCCCCCGAAACATCAGTCGTCCTGTGATTACATTTTTGTATGTATTTTATAAAGGCGGTTATTTTCCGTCAAATTAAGAAGCAGATAGCATTTACAGAATTCAGTGTGAACAAACACATTATGTGAAGTGATCAACATTAAGACGACTACTTGATGATCGATCCGGAATTTCTTATTACTCTGTCTAATGCCTCTACACATTTCAGTTAATGCTTTTCAGCTTAATGAGTATTCAATATTAGTAGGATGTTCGGCTGGCTATATTAGCAAGACATTCATTAATCATTAATTGATTTATTTGTTGCGTGTTGTCATGGTAAGTAAAATATCTTTGATTAAAGAACATATAATCTCACGTAATAGGATGGAGGAGAAACGAACATATAACAAAACGCTTCCACTCAAAATCACATCCACAAATCCGCATACAATCGTGAACATTAAAAAATATATAAGCATTGGTCTTCTTATAGTAAAGAAACAGTTAACACAACTCAAGCATTTTATATGAGGAACAAAGTATAACAATTGCATATAGATCTCTATCTATACATATATACATACATACATACATACATACATATATATATATATATATATATATAAAATACACACAAACACTAAACGGAGACATCCCTTCACCAGGCCCAATAAAACTGTCAAACTGACCAGGGAATTCAGAGCAGCATGTATCTATCCAACTCTTATCTCAAATAACAACTTAAAAGAGACTGTTTGACCAACACAAGGAATGTTAAAAGATTCATGTTAAAAAGATAAAAAAATTAAAAAAAAAAAAAATGAAAACTACAGACAAAAGTTCATTTTCTCCATCAAGACATTCAGTTCTGTAGTTTACTGCTACCAGCAAGCAGAAATATTTCTCCTCCCGATGATGGCCATTTTGGTCGAAACTAGTCGAGGAATCTAAATGAAATAATAAAAAAAAATACGAAAGAATATTAATCTACAACCCAGTGTGTCTAAAGATTTTAATTTTTTAATATTTTTTATTTTTCAATATATATATATATATATATATATATATATATATATATATATATATATATATATATATACATATACATATATATACATATATATATATATATATATATATATTCAATATATATATATATATATATATATATATATATATTCAATATACATATATATATATATATATATATATATATATATATATATATATATATATATATATATACATATATATGAAGAAAAATATACGGAAAACAAAAAAAAATACTTATATGCAATTATGCTGTTTTAATGTTAATATAATGTCAACGTCGGGCGTTTCGGTCTAATAAACCATCTTCAGGGCATATTCATAAAATATAATTAACATTATCAATTCAACATGCATCTAAACAGCATAATTGCATATAAGGATTTTTTTTCCGTATATTTTTCTTCATACTGTCGGATCTATATCCATATATTTGCTTACATATATATATATATATATATATATATATATATATATATAGAGAGAGAGAGAGAGAGAGAGAAGTTAAAGATCAAAAATCAAATATGAATCGGAATCCGACAGGATATAAAATACAGAACAATTATGAATGATATATCACTGAAAGATATATAACTGAAAGATGTTTCATTTTTATTATTACCGATGAGATCAGCTCTCACCTTGGCGTCTACGCTAACGACACTACTATTTTATCCAGTCCGTCAAGTTAAAAATGGCAACTATTGTCCATAATGACCTCATGACCTTCCTTAGCTGGGGCAAAAGTAGCTTGTCAATTTTAAGCTCCACCAAAACTAAACTTCTCTCGATTAATCATCTGAAAGACCACTGTCTGCCTTCTGTCAGCAAGGCAGATACTATCCTCGAGGAAAGTGACTCGTTGAGCCTTCTCGGGATAACGTCCTCAGCTGGCATGAAGTGGAAACACTATATTGAATCCATCACTAGGTCAGCTGCTAAGAACATTAGTTCACTGTGACGTACAAGACTGTTTTTTCTCTCCGGAATCTATCTTGCATATCTATAAGTCTACCCTTCGTCCATACTTAGAATATTGCTGTGACATACGGCCCGGTTACCCCTGCTATTTACCTGGAGCTCTTGGATAGGATCCAAAAAAGAATCATCAATATTATTGGTCCTGATTTGGCAGATCGGCTTCAGCTACTTGCTCACCGCCGTAACTTTTCCTGTCTGTGGATTTTCATCAATACTTTTATGGTAATTGTACGTATGTGCTTTTCGCTATAGTATCGAGACTTCATGAATTTATGCGCTGTACGAGAATGGCTACGAGATTCAATCAATTTACATTTGAGCTATCCAGATGTAGCCATATGTTCTATGCTTATAGTTTCTTTTCTCGCACTTCACGCTTGTGGCTCCATGTTTCCAGCCAACTTTAATCTGCACTAATTTAAATGTAATGTCTATCGTTATCTACTGTCCTTCTACTTACTCTTTTTTCTTTCTGATCATTACTAATGTTCCTGTTCCTAATTCCTCCACACTCTGTAACTCCTTGCGTTTTAGTATCTGTACTGCCTTTCTTGGCGTGATACCAATTAAAAAAAAAACAGAATCAAGAGACTGTTGATATTAAGTGGAACGTTAATAAGGAAAGTGGGCTTGGAGAATGAGAAAATTCGCAGGGCATATTGAAACAAGTGTGGACAGCGAGAAATAGTGAATAACAATTAAATGGATTGCAAAATGCGTGCCTGGAGGTATTATAAAAGGACAAAAAGGATATGAAGTAGTTATCGCCCAGATCCTGAAGCGATACTCCACATATAAGACGAAGTTTATTTCGAAGACATATTGTAGCTAAAACTGAATTAATCTAATCCTTGGATGAAGTAATTAAAGTTTAATTTTATACGTGATCATCCTCTTCATTTATATGATTTCACCTTCATTTATTCTGTGTTAATCTAACATCTGTTGTTACACTTTGGATATTTTTCCCTGCTTTCTCCGAGTACATCTATTTTCTTTTACTTTCAGCATTTTGATACACATTAAATGTTTTTTTTGTTTTTTTTTTACCCGTTCAACCTTTCATCTTTTGTTTTCAGTTAGCATCTCCTATTTTTTCTCACACTCTTTCGCGCAACATCGGTACTTTTCGTGTTTTCTATAAGAGTACTGCGTTTTAGATTATACAGTTTTATTTTACTTTGAAACTTCTAGGAAAAGAACGAAAAGGGGAAAGATAATCGATTGATACACTTCAAGTTATCTTAAAGTTTTTTGGTTTGTTTTTATTCGTTTTTTTTTTCCTAAAATCTACCAATCAATATTTTGTTCAAATTGTCAGCTCTTTTGAGACAAAGAATGATAAATTTCTAAATGAAAAAAAATATGAATACAATAAGGAAAAAAAAGGCTTTCATACCTAAGTATGAATATATGTTCCAATTTGTAATTGATAAAAACCTAAATTAATATTCGAATGACTGAATAAATCATTTATGTATGCGCATATGACTGCACTCCCCCTCCGTTCCTAGTGGGTCTATTACGTGAATTCTGTGTCAGATATTATGAGTTTCATAAATTTTGCGAATATGACTGCACCCCCCCTCCGTAATAACATAGCACCAATATTATCGATATATATATATATATATATATATATATATATATATACCCATGTATATGATTGGTGTATATGGAATGAATTCCAATAACCAACAATTACTATTCTTAAAAGAGTGCTCAATACAAAGTAGAGCATATATAATTATTTATTAAAAAAAAAAAATTATAACATAAATATGTTATAAAATCACTACAAAAATAGCCATTTTGTTTCAACACCCTCTGTATCTTATCAAGTGATGACGTTGAATGTAAAATAAATGGTTCTATTTTGTGCAATGTTAGCGCTAAACATTTTCATGGTAATTGTACTGCTGAGCATTTATCTTTGATGCATCGGCATCGCGAATTTAAGCGCGATACTAGACTGCCAGTTCGGTCTCATCATTTTACATTTGAAATTGCTAGACGTTTCAAAACAAAAACATTTTTTTCTATAATCAGCGTAAAATGTTTTGCTTCGATATGTTAGGCACAGGCAGAGTCTATCAAATTATTACATTTACATCAAATTTACGTGAACATGAAATGCTAAGTACACATCACCGTGTTCCCGTACGATCACTGGCGTTAAGCAATGTAGAGTCTGGTAAATACCAAGATAGGTGACCGCTTGGGGATGCCAGATACTGTAAGGTTGGAAGTGCGAGCGGAGAAATGGATAATGGCTCGGAATTGTTAATCAGATTAGCCGAGTTCAAATGTGTTTTGGGTTCGTTGTATTCACTTAGACACAAATACCCTTGAGAAAGGTATGAAAACGCTTCTTCTCCCTCAGCTATGGGCTAATTATTAAGACTTGTATTGCTAAATTACCATCTAAAACAAGACGTCTTACAATCTAAAAATATTTTCTGGCTTTAAAAAACTTGCAAATGTGTTGATAAACCGTAAAAAATGAATAAACCAATCTATCAATCCGATGACGAAAATAGCATAGGATTCACATGTAATTATATATTGTTATATACCATACCTATGAATACTAATTGGTATTACTCAATCCTTATAAATACTTTGGGGTAATAAGTACGTAGAGGTGATACGCTAAGTTGTCCACCAGTGACGGTGGTTTACCTACTTCACGCCACTGGCGAGTATTGTATTTTGTTTATGCTATAAAGATTGCAATTTAATTTCCAACCGCCGTTTTCATTATTCGTCATTCAGTAACCTTTTCTAGGTTACAACATATATATTATATATTCTTCGATTCTATTTGAATATAGAGAATTAACGTACGTTGAACACTTAAATTATCCAAGATAAACAAGTGGAAACGAATAGAATAATTTATGAGCTACTTCGCGTAACAAAGACAGCTATTTTAATTGAATTTGTAAACTTCCATTTAAATTCTTTCCCAATTCATTAATTAGCATGGCGGCTGAATCAGCTTTTAGTTCATACGCTTTAAGTCTAGACATTGTAGTTTCTTGGTTTCTTTCAATATATTGAGGATTACCGTAACTTAAATGATTTTAAAGTGAGAATTTGTCAAGTATTGATGTAGAACTTGTCTATATCAATAACTTTCTATGTAGAACCTATTTCAATTATATATTATAAGTTGTTTCGATTAATTCGGACTATTGTCCCCATTGTGACAAGGTTTCGGTCAAGTATTTTCTGGTCATTTTTAGTTGTCCGTTACTTATGGCCGATGGGGGAAATTGTGTTATATTTGTTAAGGTTATGTCGTTTCTGTTCGTTCCTATGATTCCATCGCATCATCGAGGGATTGAGATACCCACAATTGAAAGGCTTTTTTAATTGTCTAAGCAATGACTGAATTCTCTACGCTACCATGTGAAAGAATAACAAGGGACGTTTTCAGGAGCTTTTATACGCAATGTCGAATGGTTTTGACACTTTTGATTATCATGGCTAGTGCTTAGAGCTTTTGTGAGTTTTCATTTAATTCTGGAATTTTTTGATTATGCGATTTAGTCAAATTATTGTTCTCATATATATATATATATATATATAGATTTGTGTGCATATAGGCGTGTATATATATATATATATATATATATATATATATATATATATATATATATATATATATATTAGGTTGGTGCAATATAATGACGTAATAATATCGTTTTTTGACGTATTTTGTAACGTAAAAAAACGACATTATTACGTCATTATTTTTGCACCAAACTAATATATATATATATATATATATATACTACAGACGAATTAAGAAGAAATATAAGTTTTACTAAGCGCCTGATGATAGCCGAAGCATGCAACTGGTAAACATACTTTTATTCTATGCATTTGACAGCCGCGATTACATGTTTTTCAATTCGTTTTTTTTTAAATTATATTAATTCTATGTCATAGAAAGTCCGTTGGTATTATTAATAAAAATTCAATTGATACAATCATTCAATTAATAATTGAATTATCGTGTGAAGTATTACTGAACAATTGCGTAATAATTGATGCAATCATTCTTGTCTGGCTTATGACGAATAAGGAGTCACAAAACTCTAAGTAAGTACTGCGAACTTTAATTTCTTTTGATACAATAATTATTCTTGGGGATGACTGCTGACCATTTATTTGCAGAAATTATTTTCAGCTTCATTATACGATCATGATCACGAATTACGTAACCCATTAAGGTGCATATACATCAGGGATTTATATATATGTCAAGATAGCATGACGGACCCAACACCTCACCAGCCTGGTTTCAATTTAAGTTTTACTTTCCCTAAACTGGGGGCTAGCAAAATTCACTTATAGGGCCCGGCCTGGCCTTTTATTTAATTGTAGCAATGGAAGAAAATTTCGATTCATAATTTTTTCAAAGGCATTTGGGCGCAAGGGAATGCAACAAACATGAGAGTTATTCCACCTCGGCTCTATGATTTCTCATTCTATTCCGAGCGGCTATCCGTTACACAACGTCGCATTCTCCCATTAATATATATATATATATATATATATATATATATATATATATAACACGCACACACACACACACATATATATATATATATATATATATATATATATATGTCTGTGTGTGTGTATATATATATATATATATATATATATATATATATATATATATATATATATATATATATATATATAATATAACGAATTAAATAATATTTATGTTGGTCACACCACAAACTCGCTTTCACGACGCTTGACACTACATCTGAATGAAAACTCTAACATTTTTAGGCATTTAAAACAACATGCCTGCACGCACACACAATTGCGTAAAATACTTGTCGAAAACACAAATATACTTCGACATGAAAACAATAGACAAAAACTAAAAATCCTTGAAGCATTATACATCAAACAGTTGAAACCCAACCTAAACAAAATCAATTATGGCATCTCTACAAATATTCTTAAATGTCTATAATTGGTAACAGAAGCCATTGGTTTATACCAACGGCTTTCGATTCATACTTCTACAATTCACTCTCGTGTGGACATGTATGAGGTCATGAGATGCGGTGCGATTTTCGCTTCTAGCGTCTTATATGCGCGTGTTTATCGTTCTTTAGAAATCTTCTATGTAAACATTGACAGACTATCATCACTGTCGTGTCGGTATATTGTTTAATATGTTGTAATTGACATCTTTGATAATGGCTTAAGTAAGTCGAAAGCTTAGATTGTATTAAAAAAATATGGATCACTACTGGGAATTTCTTACTTCTTTCAACGATAATGTTATTTAACTTATCAGAACTTACGAAAAAAAATTACATAAAATAAATAGACAAAACTTGTCTATATTATTTAATGAAACGTGTATGAATATATATATATATATATATATATATATATATATATATATATATATATATATATATTCCTAAAATTTCGCTTGAAGATGAAACGGGACTAAACACCTTAATTCAACTTAATTTTAGTAATTATTTGGATGGTTTCGGCTCTCGTTTTTGAAGCATGAGAACTCTTATCCAGTGAAGGAATCATATTTTAAACCAAAAAACATATTAAAATAAATATATATATATATATATATATATATATATATATATATATATATATATATATATATATATAGTGCATTTATTTACATCAACGCTTCGATACATACACAGGCAAACACACACAAACACACACGCGCGCGCACACACACACACACATATATATATATATATATATATATATATATATATATATATATATTAGGTTGATGCAAAAATAATGACGTAATAATGTCGTTTTTTGACGTATTTTTAACGTCAAAAAACGACATTATTACGTCATTATTTTTGCACCAACCTAATATACACACAGACACACACAGACACACACAAGTGGAGTGAGAGATAGCATTTGAACAAAAGATGAAAATACATATAATCATTTCATTCAGAAATATTACGGATAGGACCCAATTAATGTAAAAATCAGTTACCGAAATGTCTCTTTCAAAATATTTAGGACTCTACTTCTTCTATGCTTTGTGTCTCTTCAGAACGTGGACGATGATGACTCTACACAACCTCCTATCCGTATAGCACTTAGCAGCGTTTCCGCTATCCATTAACACAAAATCGTCATGCAGATAGCCAGCTGCTTTTCTTATGTGTCTTGCCCTCGTTATACCTTGCGAGTTGATTTTTACACACACACATACATACATATATATATATATATATATATATATATATATATATATATATATATATATATATATATATCGAGCTTTTTGAATTTTCCTGTACTTGTGTTCTGATTGGTCCATCTAGCCTTTGTAACAACGTTTTCCCCTTGCGTAGAATATTAATTAATTTGAAACTTTTAAAACCATTTATTTTACATTCAACGTCATCACTTGATAAGACACCGAAGGTGTTGAAACAAAATGGCTATTTTTGTAGTGATTTTATAACATATTTATGTTATAATTTTTTTTTTCTTTAAAAATAAATAATTATATCTGCTCTACTTTGTATTGAGCACTCTTTTAAGAATAGTAATTGTTGGTTATTGGAATTCATTCCATATACACCAATCATATACTTGGATATATATATATATATATATATATATATATATATATATATATATATATGTATATATATATATATATATATATACATAGAGAGAGAGAGAGAGGGGGGAAGATAGATAGATAGATAGAATGATCGAGATCAATGAAAGAAGAGTAATCAAGAAAACAGTAGATGATGATTGACGTTGCATTTCAATTTTTGAAAAAGTTTGCTGAAAAACATGGAGCCGGAAGAGAATTCCACAAACGATAATTTCGACAGAAGGAACATAGAACTTGCGGTTAAATCTAACCAACTATAGATTCATGAGAACATCATTGAATTATATGATTTTATGTACATCAATATTGGCATTATTATAATCATTACTGTTATAATATAATTATTTAGGATATTTATATTTCAACGAAAAAATAGCAACAAATCTGTCGCATAATGGAAAGACTATTATTTTTTCTCAGCAAGTGAATCCTGAAGCCATTGTTTTCTGAAAGAGAGTTGTTCATGTACATCATTATAAAAATGCAATTACATTTCTTTTTCGAAACTTGATCTGATCCAAGTGTTCATATAAATCGGAATTTGCTTTTCTTAAATCCTTTTGTTTCTTTTTTCAAGATTTTTATGCTTATGAAGAAACACATGTGAAGCGATTTTTAAAATTTTTATAATTCTTTGTGAATCCTTTATAAATAGTTTTGTGGCCCGACGGTCCGGCGCCATATCTGCTTACCGTATGTAAATAATCGTATTATATATGTAACATAATATTTATATTTGTAGAAGGGAACCATTTATTTACATCAACGCTTTATACATGTACAGGCAAACACACACAAACACACACAAACATATATAAATATAAATATATATATATATATATATATATATATATATATATATATACAAGTGAGTGTGAGAGAGTGTTTGGAGTGAGAGAGAGAAAAAACGGATCGTGAGAGGGAGGAGAGATACAGAAGATTTTTGCTTCCGACTTATCTTATGAATAACGCAAACATAGGACAAAAACTTTAGCATCAACAAATTCAAAATTGAATCTGAATAAAACAATATATATATATATATATATATATATATATATATATATATATATATATATATATATATATATATATATGATGGCAGGTTTAATTCTGAAATATCAGAAATAGGACCCAGTTAATATAAAAATGAATTACCGAAATTTCTCTTTCAAAATGTTTAGGACTATACTTCTTCTATGACACATGTCGCTTCAGGACGTGGACGATCATGACTCTCCTTATACCACTTAGCAGCCTTTCCGCCATGCATTAACACAGCTCGTCAAGTAGTTAGCCCGCTGCCGTCTCTTATGTCTCTTGCCCTCGATATGCCTTGTGACAGCTAAATTTTCCAATCCCACTTTCCTCATAATGTGTCCAATATCTGTCATCTATCTCTTTCTAAATCTGACAATAAATATTTCTTTAGTTAACATTTTATTTACGACGACTTACCCATGAACATTAAATTATGTACATTCGTAGGGAAACAGAGTTTTAAATAAAAATATACATACATGGGACCGGATCTCTTTATGATATTAAATCAAACATTTGAATGAATTATAAGTCATCTGACAAAGTGAAGGAGACCCTAGACAAATTCATTATCTCTTGAGCGTACTCATAAATTAATTCCACTCAAGGACATGTAGTATGTAATACCATAGTATGTAATACCATAATATGTAATACCATAGTATGTAATACCATAATATGTAATACCATAGTATGTAATACCATAGTATGTAATACCATAATATGTAATACCATAGTATGTAATACCATAATATGTAATACCATAATATGTAATACCATAATATGTAATACCATAATATGTAATACCATAGTATGTAATACCATAGTATGTAATACCATAATATGTAATACCATAGTATGTAATACCATAATATGTAATACCATAGTATGTAATACCATAGTATGTAATACCATAAGTTAAAGCGTGGCATTAATTCTGTGCACACCGAGCTATAATTTACAACAACATTAGGAAAGGCCTAAAAGCTATCAAATGCTTATGCCTCAAAGGGTTTACTTTGAAATTGGTATGTCCTATTTTGATATACTGGTTCATAATAGCAGTAACGGATACAGTTTGTATAGTGGTAGAGGTTGAACATTCTCACCCCTACCCAATCCCACTAGTCTTGATGCAAGACAACTTTTTCGTAAATAAACTTTCGGATGCTTAGTTAAAAAATAAAACCTATTTTCCTGGTCAGTTTCACATGCTGCTGTAATAAATTTGTGTAAGTTTTTAGAAGAAAAATAACTTTCTATAGCTAAATTTCACATAATGTTCAAAGTCATTCTGAATGTCACCCTTAATAAATCGTGTATGTTACTGAATACCTGTTTTCTCAAACACCTGATTTTATATTAACATAATATCAGATTATAATGCCAGTGTAATTGTATTGTACTAAGTTATGAATGGAAACCATATAAAGTGCTTGGATATAATCACTTTACATAGCCTGTGCTATACATTTGTCATAGAAACATGAGTTTGACATTAATATAATTTAATTTGGGAGATGTTATTGATGAGCGCGATGAAAGATTCAACCAGGACATTACAGTTATGGAAGAACGGTAACAATGAAAATGGGACAAAAGTATGACGACTTGCTAGTAATAGAACTTACAACGAGACACATCTACTAAGCATTCCCGATAATAAATTATCGCCCTGACTACCATTTACTCTCAATATTCAGACTCTCATTCCTTTATATTTGTCATATTTAGTCATCAAACTTCACATGAGCATTTATGTTACTTCCTATTTACAGTGAGTGACCTTACTCATAGCCGGCACGCGCTCACATCCGAACATCGGGATAATCATCCTCCCTGCTTACTGCTTTTCTGCTAATATTAATTCTTTTTTTAATATTACCCCTATTTTAAAGATCTGAATAGCAATTATAACATGACTTCGTTATCAAGCTTTTTGAATTTTCCTATACTTATATTTTGATTGGTCATTCTAGCTTTTGTAACAACGTTTTTCGCTTGTTAATTAATTTGAAACTTTTAAAACCATTTATTTTACATTCAACATCATCACTTGATAACACACCTAAGGTGTTGAAACAAAATAGCTATTTTTGTAGTGATTTTATAATTTTTTTTTTTTTATGTTGTATTTTTTTATAAATAAATAATTATATCTGCTCTACTCTGCATTGAGCACATTTTTAAGAATAGTAATTGTTGGTTATTGGAATTCATTCCGTATACACCAATTATATACTTGGATATATATATATATATATATATATATATATATATATATACACTTACGTTCTTTTGTCGTCAAACCGATATTTATTATGCAATATTCAATTCTGTCATTACTTTTCAACTATCTATCTATATTTTTGAAAATATTTGGTAAAGGCTAACAAACTTTTTTTTCAAAACATCACAAGCAAGCTATAATACCACTAAAACGCAAGAAGTGACTGGGTGTGAAAGATGATGAGAAGACATGGGAAAAAACCGGAAACACAGTCCTAAACAGAAACCAAGCGATTAACATCTACTCCTGCTCAAAAGCCTGGAGAAGGAGATGAAGAAGGCGATAGGTGAATTTATCTTCTAAAAATTGGGATAATAATTGAAAGTGCATTGTTTATATGATTTCAGTTATTATTCCGATCGTTCGCCCATTTCTTTTCGTTTTTTGGTGAAATTATGAATATAATATTTCTGCTGACTGGGTACTTCTTCAGTCATCATCTAAGATTTTTCTTTTTGTTAATAAAGTTGTAACGAAAACATACATGTTAGAAGGGTTTGTGTCGAAGATTTTTAACTTTGTTTCGTGTGTATGTGTGTGTGTGTGCGTATGCGTGTGTGTGTGTCTGTGCGTGCTAACACGAGAGTTGTTAAATAAATCCGCGGACTGAGACAGTCTTGAGATAATTTCGACGAGAGATTTCCATTTCTTTATCTTTAAAATATGTGGTTAAAATAGAAACCTTGCTTTATGCACATCGGCGATAAACGATCTGTTGAAAAACAGATATTTATATGAATTTAGATTTTTCAATCTACATCTAAGTATTTTCTGATATACCTACTTATAATTGAACTTTATTTTTATTAATATAACCAGCAGCATGACCCGGCGTTGCCCGTGCTTGATTTAAAAATCGTACAACTCATACAGCAATCGCTATCACTTGACTTAAAATATTTTTGCCCTTCCTTACCTTTAAACGAGTGCCCTTTACCGTGCCGATGTTGCTACATGCCTTACTACTTGCCTATCTCACACTGCGAATTTTTTCTAAGCTCTATACTAAACATTAAATCTGTTACGAAAAATGAACTAAACAAAATGAACACAAAACGATCAGCTTTAAAAAAGGACTCGTAACTGGAAAAACCGAATGAAAAAAGAATGTTAACAACAAATACTTTTTCACACCCAACCCAGTTCTGCGGAATCAGAATCAACGTTGAGTTTAAGCAAGCGAATGAGCCAATTAGAGTAAAGTGCCATGCAGATTTAAATTTTTCCCACTTGTGACGAATGCAGCTATCGATTTTTTTATTTGCATTTTTTAACATTCATGTCAGTAAGCTGTTGGCTCTCACGCTGGCCAATAGAATCTTCCTGCTTATTCGTGGCAGCCAGCTATTGGCTCTCACTCTGGCCAGTACAAAATGGCCGCAAACTACATGAAAACTGCCGTAGAAGCATGATAAAATCGATTATTTCCTCTATCGATGAGAGTTGGGAAATGCAAAGTCGGTCTTGGCCTTTCCGCTAACTTGGAGCACGTGCATTTAAATTTTGGTGCAAATCCGTCGAAAATTGCTGCCGTGCATTCGTTACACACACAGAGAGAGAGAGAGAGAGAGAGAGAGAGAGAGAGAGAGAGAGAGAGAGAGAGAGAGAGAGAGAAAACAAACACATCCTACCTTTTATAGATAGAGATATCCGTCGGTAAGATAGTGTAGGTTCGATCCATACCGTAAAGCAAATTTTTTTAAAACTTTTTGTGACTTTAATTTGATTTAATATATGATGATGTCCATTGAAACATGGCCATCCATCAAAATGTCATTTGCAGAATATATATGTGTGTGTTTGTGTGAGTGCGTATGTGTGTGTATCATTTACAGAAATATATATATATATATATATGTGTGTGTATGTATATATATATATATATATATATATATGTGTGTGTATATATATAGAGAGAGAGAGTGAGTGAGAGCGACAGACAGACAGACAAAAATCTTCCCAACAAATACCTACTCTCTCTCTCTCTCTCTCTCTCTCTATATATATATATATATATATATATATATATATATATATATATATATATACATATGCACTATATCTCTGATATTGAATATTTTTACCTATAAAATACATATATCGAAAGTATATTTTTATTATTCATATTCGTTTTATATACATATATATATATATATATATATATATATATATATATATATATATATATATATATATATATATATATAACACGCCGGTTGGTAATGACACGATTTTGATATCTGCGTAACAGATCTAAATGCAAATTTTCATGTGCACATGGAAAATCCTTATTTATGAAGAGGTTTGTAAATAAATGTTTAAAAGAACTGTTATCTAAAATTTAGTTTTCTTTTGAGATTTTTTAAGGACTCCTGCTATATTCCACAATGTGTAACGACTTACTTTTCTACGTTTCAAATCGTCTATATTTTTACTGACATAATTGACTCTGTAATCAAGATCCTTTTCTCCCTTGGGAAGTTAAGAAAAAATATTTACATTTGAATATAAATATCCATCTGGACTATCACTCTGATGAAAGATATTTTTGCTAACATTTTCTATTTTGTTTGTCTTACAAAGCTGGAAAATAAGTAAAATAAATATTATTATAAGTGTTCTTTCAATTCTGTCAGTGTTGCAATCCAAATTACAGTATCTTTTGAAGAGATGTTTTTGATAGAAAACTTGAAATTATTTAGAAAATAAGATTTGGTTAAATGTAAACATTGAACGGACTCAAATTTTAGTGGACATGTTATTCGAACCTATTCTAATAATAAATCAGTTTCAGACGATATAAAAACATATTTTTATTGAAAATTATCCAGTCAGTCATTTAAGTGTCATTGTAATCTCTTAGGCGACCATGTCTCTCCCGATTCATGACTGACTCGACAGAATATTTTCTCGCAGTAGGTCGCCATTTCTTTCTGTGGTTGATTGGTTGCCAACCAAGGTTATATAACACAGACTGTCACTCTATTCAAACCATAATTGGGGGAGTAGAGACGGATCCATACCTATTCACTGAGTATTTGCGCGTAAGCGATTGTAATGAAACCGAATTCGAACTCGGCTCTACGCTTTCTCATTCCGAGGCCATTATAGATTACTCCGCACCGTACCTGAAAATTAATAACTTTTCAAAAATTATTGAGCGGGCACCAACTATATAAAAGTCAATTTGCTCATAGTTTACGAAGAAAGAAAAAAAAATCCCCGTGGAGATAATCTCGTTTCATCCGCATGATTGCAGGTCGTTATTTAAAGAATTATGCGTGTAAAAATAAATGATTCAACATTGTCACTGAAACAGAAACTAAGTGCTGATAACTTGATCACTTCTTTTATCTTCACTTTCTTTCATCACTTCTTTCTTTCATTCATTTTTTCTCATTATGGTGATTTTCTTAGCGTAGCATACATGTGGCACAAGGACGAAAGTATGGAGCATCCAGTGAGGATCGAACTCACTACACAGTTGTAATAGTTGTAGCGAGATAAGCTTGCTTAAACTTACACCACGTCCAAGTACCCCTTGCTCTTCCTTATTATAGTGATTTTCTAGGCGTAGCTTAGAGGTGACACACGGCCGAAAGCGAATAGCACCCAGTGAGGATCAAACTCACTAATCAGTCGTAATTAATCTAGCGAGACAAGTGTGCTAACCATTGCACTACCTCGAGGTGCCCTTTTCGCTTCCTTATGATTTGTGCTTTTAATTATTCACTGAAATCAAACAGCGTCTCTGATAATTTTCTTCTTTTGCTTTTCCTCGCAATCAAACAAATATGTCTTTAATGTGTCTGTGTTCAGGAGAAGGCGACTCACACATACATACAAGGTACTTAAATAGCTAAGTGAAGCCCAAAGTCACAACAGAGACAAATATTTAAAAGGTGGGGCGCAAAGACATTTAGAATTTAGCCTTAAGTTATCAAAAGCTGCCAACATTGTTAGCGACATTTAAAATTTCCAATACCTCTAGACCGACGGAAATCATCTTTGAAATAATAGAGAACAGTCTGTGTTACAAATGAAAAAAATTTTCGTCTTATTTTAATCTCTACACGAAAATTATAGATTCATCGATGAAGAAAATATGTATTTTTACATAGTTCTTTTTTTATTATTTCTTCTAGACCGGTTACCATTTAAGTCTATAGAGCACATTCTGTTCTGCTATTAACCCATATCTCGTGACAGGGAAGAAGAGGATTCATAATTTTCCCAAGGATATTAGCACGTAAGTGAATGTAATGGAGCCAACTGGATTTCGAAATCTGCTTTCCGATTCCTCAGTCCAAATCGCTATCCACTTATCCACAGTGCCTTCCTCAGAACCGGCGTGGAGAAAGTTGGGCTCCGTCAGGTTGTCTTAGTAAAAATTTTAGGGGAGACAATGCCCCAGGCTGCTAAAGACCTGCAAGTGTAATTATAATATGAAAATAAATATTTATTTTCTTTAACAAACTTTTGCTGGGTCGGTGATATCCACTTTTTGTTGTCTGCACTTACTGCCTTAAGAAATAAAAAAAAAAGTTACTGAGCCTATAACCACACAAGTACTTTACAGAGTATATCATTTATAAATAAAGAAATAATCTTTTTCTGGATCCCAAGCCACCTTGGTACACCAGAAAATGATCAGACAGGTTCGGAAGCAAAGAATGAAAGTGACAATAGCAAAAACACAAAAAGAAAGAGACAATAGCTTAAACACAAAAAACCTATAGCGATTATAAAGCGGTAGTAAATAGAATTATCCTTAAGAAGTGGCAAAATCATTGGGATAAAGACACTAATAACAAACTATAAAACATAAACTCTACCATTGGAGAATGGGACATAAAATACAAGAAAAGAAGAATACAAATTGTGTTGATCCGCCTTCACATAAGTCACACCTACATCAAACACCATCATTTACTGGAGGGCATAGAATCCTCACTATGTACTACCTGCCAAAAAGATTCACAGTTAAACATATACTTCTTGAGTGTACAAACTTGAAGCGATTGCTGAAACAATGTTACCAAACAATGTTACCAAACAAGTAATTTGAAGAAATTCTTTATGGAAATAACACCATCTCTCGGATACTAGATTTTATAAAAATATTTGGAATATACTCAAAAATATGAGTGGCCGAATAGTACTGCATATGCATATATATATATATATATATATATATATATATATATATATATATATATATATATATATATATATATATATACATGCATATGCATATATATATATATATATATATATATATATATATATATATATATATATATATATATATATATTAAGGCATTAAAAACAAGAAATTTTATATTATGGACCATGATAGATTTAAAATAAAACAAACACCAGTCGACCGGTTTCGTCCCCTCTCATCAGAACTGTTAACGGGGAAATTATGAGGAAAAGAAAAGAAGTCTGTAATGCATGACATGAATGATTGGACAGGAAGAAATAAATTATTATAAAAGGTATAGCATCTTGGTTGGTATAAATTTTATAATAATTTATTTCTTCCTGTCCAATCATTCATGTCATGCATTACAGACTTCTTTTCTTTTCCTCATAATTTCCCCGTTAACAGTTCTGATGAGAGGGGACGAAACCGGTCGACTGGTGTTTGTTTTATTTTAAATCTATCATGGTCCATAATATAAAATTTCTTGTTTTTAATGCCTTAATACGCTTCTGTACCGTTTCAAATATATTCATATATATATATATATATATATATATATATATATATATATATATATATATATATATATATATATATATATATATATATATATATATATATATATACCCGCTCGGCCCGGTGGCTAGGATCAAAGTGTAGTATCTGCGCTTTGTGAGCTGCAGGGTCGGGTGTCTGTTGAACTCTCTAATGCAGAGAGGAACTTTGACGAAGCTTTGCCGAAGGGCAAGGTTGCGTTCGGGGAGGTAGACAGGACCTGAACCCATCTAGGTGTGTTCAAAGGTCATATTTTTGGCCGAGCCTACGGGCTCGTGAGCTACCACATTAAACCGGCCTTGTGCCACATTTAATCCTCGTGGGTGGATTAATAAATACATACATACATATATATATACATACATATATATATATATATATATATATATATATATATATATATATATATATATATATTCTATCAAACTATGCTAAAATCCATTACAATGTGTCGGCATTAAATGACCCAGTGAGGTTGTTATACCATAAAATAAAATAACCAACCAATCCAACCAGTGAGATTTTGATGGAATGGTTTTCTGCTTCGTTTTGAGATATTCTATGTAAAATCCAACTTCCTATAATTATCCGGGTGTTTGATGCTGTCGTCAAAATTTATAAAAAAAATTCTTTTTGGTCATGAATCATAAAATGCAAACAATTACGTTTACATTTCGTCAAAGGAAAATCAGCTGCTGTATGACAGCAACAAGGACCAGTCAACCGCTCACCTGCGATTTTAAAATTCTGTTGTAAATCTCATACACCGTTCTAGCTTTGATTTATTACAAAACACGAAACGCACGAATTGGGAATTGTCTTTTATTTTTCAATAAACAAAGACAAGTGGGAAATTAAAAAAAAAAAAAAAAAAAAAAACATAGTAGAACATTACCAGTAATCATTTTCCATCATTTTTTTTTTTTCATTTTTTTTTTAAAGAAGAATTAGTTTCTGTCATAAAAATTTACATCACATTGCAACATAAAAATAATCAGTCATATTACATTTACAAATATGATGAGGCCTTAAAAAAGAACATCTTGAATAAAAGCACAGATATTTGTATTCTCTTTGCATTTTTTAACGTTATTGATGAATTGCAATTTATTTTTTATTTTTTTTCGGAATTATGGCAGGAATTTATCCTTGTAAACACATGAAAAATAGATCGCTGTGTATAATTGTGTATTATTAATGCAGTATACTTTTTAATCTTCTAAAATGTTGATCTCATAATGATAGAACGACACACCACGTGCTCGTCGAAGCTAAAATAAAGAGAAAAAAATGCATAGCCTTAAATATAAATTGCCATAATGAAAGCTATGCCAACACATACTTCTGGTTCCAACCTTTCCGTGAATACTAAACTGAACCCGGCAGCTGCGGTCAGCTTCAAAAGACCTTATTGTTGATCGAACAATCCTAGTTTATGTTTTGCATAAACAGAAGTGCAATTTGACACCCCGAACTTTACTGCGCACAAGAGAAACATTTAATTTATTGTGGGGTTCGTTACAACCAGAAAAAGCAACAGTGAAATAAAAGAACTTTTAAAGCAAACAATGGTATTTTCACCAAATTTTAATTTCAGCAGTTGAAAATGATCGAATCCCATAAGATTATTACGTTGGATGGGGTAATCTTTGCGAGTATGTACATCAGTTTGTTCACTGTGTTATGCTCGACAATTCTTCTCTGCTGAATATATCTTGCACATATATATAAGTCTACCATTTGTCCATACTTACAATGTTGCTCCCACATATGGTACGGAGCTTCTGCTTTATATCTATAGACCCTCGATAAAATCCAAAGAAGAATTTGCGATATTATTGCCCCTGATCTGGCGTTCTGACTTCAGCCACTTTCCCACTACCGTAAAGTTGCCTCTCTGTGTCTTTTCTGTAAATACTTTTGAAATTAATGGAGGCAACGGGCAAGAAAATGAACAGAAATGAACCGTATATAATTAATCAGTTTTTTGGGTTTTTTTCGACGATTTTAATCAAATATCTTGGTAAAGAAAAACTGAATGCAGATCGATAATTCACTGTCTGGTTTGATTCCTTAACTTAACACATGGAATTATTAAGTCTCAGTCATTCTTACTGGGCACTCACTTTTCTTAGATTTCGTCGTAGGAACGCTTTATATTGTAGCATTAATTCACTTCACTGTTTATCTAAGCAAAAAAGTGTGGACAATGTGAATCCATTAAAGTTGGGCAGAACAAACTGTCATGTTCATTAACAAAACAACGAAAGTTGATGACGGCTGTAGGGAGATGAGAAAATGTTTTTTCATCTCCACATTTTAAACGACGATACTTTTTTTCCTTTTTATAAATGAAACAGTCATTATCCCTTCGTTTACAGCTTTTTACATGTTTGATATGACTAAAATCATTTATAAAATATGTATTTTCGATTGATCATTTCACTCCAAGCATGGCAACAGAGTCACTAAATCGCAAGGTGCTATTACACCTGGGAACACATAATGCGGAAAGAGGGGTTGGAGCATCTGACAATCACCGGATATATTGAAGTCAACAGGGAGAGAGAAAATCCACGAATAACCTCCCGAGCAGAGTACAGGGATTGGTTTGGAATGTTTTGTTTTACGGCATATCAACCTCAATGTGTTATTTATTGCTGACATGATTTTTATTGCTGGTAATATTTTTTTTCCAAAAATATATTGCTGGTAATATTTTTTTAAAGTATTTCTGGTATTAAAAACTATTTTTATACTTTCATAATGTTTTGACTCCAGTCTGGGGGTTACCAATTTGCCCATAGCTTGGACCCTAACAGATGCTACCACCACGGGTTTGCGTGGACATGGAAACATCAGCAATTAAGTGGTGGTTCCACGCTCCTCAAAGTATCCTGATCAGAGGCCTTGCTCTTGGACGTAGTTTATCGTCTTACCCAGAACACGGATGTTGTTTATCGTCATACCCAGAACGGACAGGGATAGGGAGAGATAATTAAAAGATAAAACTTACTAAAAGCTACAAAGGATAAGATGTTATGAAGAGGTATAATCACCCATGCCCAGAAGGGAAACAAACAAACGTTTATGTTTTTTTTTCGTCCATGTCTGTAGTGTCACACATTAACGGCTGTAAGAGGGTAAGAAAATGAACTTCTAAACTCGACATTTAGACGACTATTCTTCCTTTATCATTTCACTGCTGAAGAAATGTAATCACAGTCGAACATTATCTCATCGTTTCCAGATTTCTACATGACAAAGAGCGAACACAACATAGTTTCAATATAATATCCTGACTCCCATTGCCTTGTATCCTCAGCCGTTTAAACTGCTAGTGAAGCTGCCTGCAATCCCTTTCTATTGAAGTATTCATAGAAAAGACAGCGGAAAACTACATTACGGCGGTGAAAATGTGATTTATGTCGAGATGCCAGGTCAGGACCAAGATTGCAGATTCTACTTTGTATTTTATCTTCATCAAAGAGAGAGAGACAAAAAGACAGAAACATAGATGAATATGTTTGGTTTAGTCCCCATTGGTCAGATACGTTTCACGTGTATTAAAACTGTAGTTAATTCTATGTGCATGTTGGTTTACAAAAATTCTTGTATGTCTCGGTGGGCATCGAATGGTAATGCGTATTTGTAATCGTGCATGTGTGTCTGTCTAGTTGGAGTTCTATCATCACATCTGTGCAGTCAATCTGCTCAGTGGGGTATCACAAGGTTCCAATTTTATATATATATATATATATATATATATATATATATATATATATATATATATATATGAATAAAAACAGACCACGTTATTTATTACATGGAACCTTAACGTGGTCTGTTTTTATTCAAACATATCTGCTCTGAATTTTACATTGAGCTCTCCGGATATCATCCTCCTCGGGTCTACCCATACGGATTACCTAAGTTTGCATAAACTATATATATATATATATATATATATATATATATATATATATATATATATATATATATATATATATATATATATAGTGCCTTTCTTACGTATACATGTATGTGTATGTGTACGCGCGCGTGAACGCGCGTAAAAGTAAGGTACAGAAAACAGTATATCGAGTGAAACGAAAACATTATAAGCCTGTTAACACAAACCAAATGGTAATATACAATAATTCTTGTAAATTGTAAATCATAATAATGAGGTCATGTGCTTTAACTTAAATTGATTGATTCATTTTCTACGGGTTATCAAAACTTTTTCTAAAGCCAGAAAATACGGTATTAATTTAGTAAGTGAAGATAATGACTTAATGATACCAGTCTTACTAATTAACCTATACCTGGGGGAGAAGAGAGGAATCCATGCCTTTCTCAAGCGAGTTTGCGCGTAAAGGAATGTAACGAGCCCAACTGAAATTGGAACTCGGATCTCCGACTAACAATTAATAGTCATTACCCATTACACCAACCTCACATCCAGTCATACACCACCTGGTATTTACAAGCGGTCATTCATGGAGATACCGACCAGGCTTGACGTTGTTCAACTTCGTCGATCGGACGAGGATCAGTGTTTCAATGGGATGCGGGCGTAAACCTTGGGTGGGGAGCAACAAAAATGCCTCTACTTTAAACAAGAGAGAAACATGCAAGGGAGAATTATAATAAAGCATTTGCATACAAAGACTAAAACTCCAGCTATGTGTCACATAGCAGTTTTATGAGGAATAATAGTTCCAGTACGTGGCCATTTATTTCAGCTTTTTATTACGGTATAAAGGAACTAATTGGCATTTTAGTAGATCTGAGGACATCCCGTCAACGGAGAGACATTTGTTGATTTCATGACATGGAAGCATTGCTGACGACCTTAGTGTTTAATTCTAGTTGATTTATGTCTATCAGAACCTTACGATTCCAGTGCCTCTCTCTCTCATATACATTCCTACATAGATACATACATACATATATATATATATATATATATATATATATATATATATATATATATATATCACACAGAGAGGAACACATACATAGATACATAGATAGATAAACAGACATAAATCGACAGATAGGCCATGATGGAAAAAATGACTGAGATATACATATATATGTATGTGTGAGCGCGCACGCGCGTGCGTGTGTGTGCGTGTGTGTGTGAAGGAAAAATTATGTGAAAAGCGATTGAAAAAAATAATATTTAAACATATTTTTACAAAGTTAATTGATTTGCTGAAAACTAACAAATTAATATACGTTACGGTATTTATAAGAAAAAAATGGATCACAGAAAGCTAAAATTTAGAAGTACGAAACCCCCAAGTTTTTTGTCTAATAAATATATTTCCCTGTTTTATTTAGATCAATTTTGGAGGGTGGAAATATTGTTAATCTTTTTTGGAGTGATGTTTCAAATTTTCTAGCCATCTGTTTCTTGAAAGGCTTGACTGGCATTTAAGATCATGTTACTGCGACGCCTATTAGCGACAGAATTAAACTCAGTCGACAGGCCACTGAAAATTGCACTCAAGGATGAAAAAGACTGGCGCCAATAAGTGTTGACCTATGTGTCCGCTTCTATATTTATATATTTGATTATATTAAAATAGTATAAACAAAATATACATACTATGTCTTAGTCCTGGGTATGACGATAATCTTCACCCGATAGCAAGGCCCCTGATCGGGAGATTAAAGTTTTTTGAGGAGCATGGAACTACGTCTTAACTGCAGTTGTTCCCAGATCCATCTTAACTCGGGGTGGGGAAAACTGTTAGGGTTCCACCTATGGGCAAATAGTGAAACTCCAAACAATATAAACGTATAAAAATGGTAGTAATGTATTTTTATATAACAAAATTTTGCCAACGATAAAGATTTATAACAGAATTACCAACAAAAAAATTTATAGCAGAATGACCAACAATAAATTTTATCTGTAGTTGAAGCCATAAAATATTTACATTCCTACATTAAATAACTCATGGCGGTCGATATGCCGCTAAACAAAATTAAACCACAAAACAACATAATATACCTTGTTATAACAAAAAAAATATTTATTTAATTATAAAATGAAAATATTTAAATTGTTCCATTAAAAATATAATTCGACGGTATATAATAGTTATTAATCCTAGCTAATGCAGTTTATCATTTATCATTTATTACAGTATATTCAAAATGTCTAATCTAATCCTTAGCAATAAATCAGCACCTCAGAAATCCACACATTATTTTATAGAGAATAAAGCAACATAGAAAGATATTTGTTGTAATCCTTTCTCACCAAGCAAGCCAAGAGATCCGAGACGTAGCCTCAAAATTTTACACGCTCACAATATATATATATATATATATATATATATATATATATATATATATATATATATATATATATATATATATATATATATATATATATATATATATATATATATATTTTAAACCTTATTTAATGGATACCTATATTCGTATAGAATCTCCGTTTATTTTAAACAATGTATTTATTTTCGTCTCTGGGCCTTCTGGCAGGTTTCGAACCTGCGTCCTCTATGCAGGAGAAACCATCGATTAAAAGTATATCGGATTTTACGACTATTTGTCCTGAGAATGGAGAGGCAGATTCGAATTATGCCGGAGTGAAGGGATAAACAGCCTGTCGGATTAATAAATAAACAAAAAGCCTTAATTGGATTAAGTCCGAGAATTATTTAATATATTTTTTTATTTAAAAACAGAGCATTTACTTAAGTAGATTGTATCTATTAAAATAACTTTTAAACAGAATGAATATATATATATATATATATATATATATATATATATATATATATATATATATATATATAGCGGCCATAATATAAGGAACAGAAACAACAAAGGCATAAATATGTGTATTACTTTTATAAAAATCTATGATGTAAATTTTTGTAACTTTGTATAATATTTATGCATTACACCCTAATCTTAATTCGGTAAAAATTTAATTGCTAATCGTGCATTACTTTTTACGTAATACCCATATTTATGTCTTTGTTGTTTCCGTTCCTTATATTATAGCCGCTATTATATATATATATATATATATATATATATATGTATATTATTTGACAGGTATTTTTACTGACCGACATTTTCATATTTACCACCTCAGCAAGTTTCAAACTTTCAAGATCAGATGTAAGAAAAGATCTCGAATTTCAAACGTTTCTGTTTCAAACATTACCAACTCTTTTCACTTGGAAATTTAAAAGTGGATCATCATTTCTCATATTTCCCTTCTGCCTGTGCTTCTTGCTTATCTAAACTTATTAAATAAGAAGACATCATTAAAACGCTTTTAATAGTTTCCCACGTTGAAAGTGGAGATAGATGGCCCCCAGCCACCATCGAAAGAAAGAAATATAGAAAGAAAGAAAAATGACCACCACGACAAACACCAAAGCAAATGAAGAAAGTGCAGAATTTCGACTCTCATTTTTTACATGATGCCACCTCGCTGGAATGTTTGGTGTAACATGTCTTCTATTTCCTAAACTACATTTGCTTTTCTAAATCATAGTCACGATTAAGTTACTTTACTTAAATATGAAATATTTACGTAATTCACGATGGTTATATTGGGTTGGTGGATAATTATCAGGGATTTTGTTGGCGAGTTATTTGTTAATAATAATTTACGTTTTTTTTTTTGTTTTTTTTTTTTTTAAAGAAAGTTATTTTATTTTCAGTTTATAAAATACGTGTCGATAATCATACTCATTTAAATATGTTATTGTTATGTTTATTTTTTCATAACAAATATTAAAAAAAAAACGCCTGGTAATTATGCACCAACTCACTATGAACGCGAAATCCAATACCTCATTCGTAATATTTTATTTTATTCAATTATGCATTCCTTCGACCACCGTCAGCCAGTGAATATGTGACTTGGGATCGTCTCCGAACTTGCGCGGTTCTCTTCTGTTTCCCTCTCGGGTATGTGTTTTAGGACAGTTAAGTCGACTATGTGTTTTGATGCCGGGGTCAGCTACTGACATCAAGTGAGCCGCGAATCTGAGCTTGATGGCTTGGAGGCTCTCTCTCAGTTTAATCCGCCAATGCACCTGCCTTTTCTGAAGGACATTTGGTGCAAATATATTTTAGCTTCAGCTGAGTCGATTAAATAAATATATATTTTTCCAAATATGAATGACAGAACCTCCTTAGTTTTGATACTTCATAATTCTACTTAGAATATAATCCGCAGTTGAAACTGCCTTGTAAGTAAAACTAAGCGTATTAATTATTTGAAATCATAAACCAACATTCAAAAACAGGTCTCTCTTTTTTAAGTTTAGAAACTATTCGAGTTTAAATAAATATACTTTTATTATGATATGGGGGAGTTTTTCTTATTTTTTTTATTACTCACAAAATTCCTTTGAATATAATCCACATTTTGCGGATTAAATTTAAGTGTAGTAATTAGCTGACACTATAAAGCAGCATTCAAAACAGGTTCTTTTATTTTAGACAGGTGTTCAGCGATTAAATCAACCCTCTTCCCTAACGGGAAAAATGCATAATCCGTACTGAAAATGTTGCCCAACGAAAGATAGACTTTATTCAAAGAAAATGAGAGGCGCTATTTAATTTGTCAATTTCGTCAGAAATGAAATTTTGTAATTCAATAGTGTCACATCCGGGCCTAATGTCTAATGTGAGCGTGTTTAAGACGAGGAATTAACAACTACTGAATGAATTCACGGCCAGTCTAAAATATTTGATCTGACACTGATGATAATTAATTGGTGACTGACTACAGACAAAGTGCTATTGTACTTCCGTTGATTCGGATCGTGTGGAAATGACAACTTTAACAATGGCAAGGGAGATATAAATGTTGGTCGATAAACAAGTACAAAATGAATTAGACAGAGAGTAACATAAGTGCATAGAGATATAGAAATAGCAAGAAACACAGAAGATTGAATTTATAAATAAGACAGACTGAACAAGAATCGAGATGACTTTCTAAATCTATAAGTTCGCCTTCAACATAGGTTCAGTAATTAGGTTATTGCAAACTTTCCAACACTATTTCTTTTTCAAGAGAATTGAGGCAACAGACATTTGGTTATACAGAAGGATGCTGAGAATACCAATGACTGAATATGAGCGACGACAAAATTTTCGAGAATGTGGAAACAATGATGAATGTAATACTTTGCATCAGAAACAGACTGTTGAAATCTCCAGGTGACATCATGAAGAAAGAAGTTTGGAGAATTTAAAACTCATAGGATATATTGAAAGCAAGATGAATAAAGAGACACAGCAAATGACCTACCTAACGAGCTTGTGTAAATAGACAGCAGAACAGGGGTTCGTACATATAATAAGGAGATAAACATTGTCTAGAACTAGAAAGGATATGAAGTATTGGAAAGCTGTCATCCGCAGTTCTGAAGGAGAACATATTTGTTTATATGTGCACGCTTTTGCAGGGACATCACTATGCACTTTGAAATATAAGTGATCACCTAAGGGGCTAAAAGCCTTATAAATTATGAACAAATACATGTTTTTTGTGAGGCGTATATGCATTGCATCTAAAAACATGCATCAAACACAACCTCATCTATCAAGATTAATATTCTCAAACTAGGAAAACTTACTACAAGTAATAATTACGGTCACTTTTTTAATATATATATTCATACACATGGAATTATTATGGGTTTACCTCTTAGACCAACGTTCTAGAATTGTTATGTTTCTCAGGTTGCAGCCCAAATTTTTATCAGTTATTTAGGCTTATATTTTCATTTTTGCAGACAGATAATAGAACTTAAAACTATATTTTAGAAAAAACTTTAGGTTAGATAAATAGATATAAAGATATGAACAGACATAGATAGATAGATAGATAGATAGATAGATAGATAGATAGATAGATAGATAGATAGATTTCATGCTTGAACGCAATTCGAAGCATTAAGGTTACGTCCAAGGATGAAACAAACTCTTACCCCTCGCTGATAACGTTAATATCTACACAGAGTGCGATGGATAAATTATAGTCCAAATTATGCAAAAATGAAAATAGCAGACATCTTTTTAAATATATATTTACCAATATTACACAGAATTATTTTGAAATATTAAAAAATTAAATTCATTCAATAAAAATGCCACTGAAATCGGAATCTCTTGCAATTCTTCGGAATGGTGTCCTTTTTTAAGTTGGTGAATGCTGGTATAATCATTGCCTTAATTTCATTTTTTGAAGTTACAAGAAGTTTTGTTGGTCTCCCGCTCAACTGCACCTGACACATAATAATAAAGGGGGTTACAGTCTGGAGAGTTAAGTGGCTACATGTAAGGGTTGATGTGGTTGCAGAAATAGTTTGACAAATATGACCGGATTTTCCTGCATGTGTGGCATGTTGTAGAATCCTGTTGCCAGACATAGGGTCTTCCAACAGCTACCATCTTTTCTTGAACCAGGGCAGCACTACCTCCAAAGGGCACTTGATGTAGGCCTCCATATTGACTCTGAAGTCTTTACCAACAAAATCGGTACTACTAACTTATCAGAACGATCAGAGTAAGTTTTCCATGCTGCCGTACATTTGTAATCACCATTATACTCATCCAACACCATCTGAGTCCTCAGCACTGTCTTCAGATTGACACGCAAACACTTTGAAATGTTCGTCTTGGAGCTCATGGCGCGAATACCAAGCAGTAAAGCATGCCGTTTCCAAATTTCTGGTGGAGTGAATTGAGTGATGGTAATCGTTTTCTCATAGATGCTGTCCAACTGACCCTACTATACAGTACAGTCGACAAAATAAAAAACAAAAAAGCACATGTGCAAATTTAAAAAATATAAAATGGCGACAATTTATCTATCTGACCCTGGATATATATATATATATATATATATATATATATATATATATATATATATATATATATATATATATATATATATATCTGTAATTAATTCGATGTCAGGGGCCACCCTAAAAGATTCACCTGATTGGGCCAAGATGCGCAACTCTGATTTGCATCTGGCAAAAATATCACAGGAAAATATATAAGCAACAATCCCAGAGATCATGGGGGCATGTTCTTAAATCGCATATAAGCTCCTATTCGTCGTAGTCTCCTCTTTTGAATGAGGTTTCTGTGTCACACACACACCGGTGCGCGGCGCGCGCTAACACACACACACAAACACACACACAAACACACACACACAGAGAAAGAGGCCAACGCTGACAAAATCCAGTATAAAAGTTAATGTCACTTATGAATGGCTAAGTCACTTTTTCATTACTCGTTATAACAAAATATTACACATATGTTTGATATTATAATGTATCTATTATAAATACTTGTATCTTTCTTTTGCAGGAACTAAAGGAGAGAAAGGTGACAAAGGCAACACAGGACCGAAAGGAAATCCTGGGGATAATGGGCGGCATGGTGTGAGAGGTTCCGCAGGACCACCTGGACCACCAGGAAACAAAGGTAAGTAAATGTTTTGTATATTTATGAAAATTGAGATAGCGACAGTGCCAGGAAAAACAATGGGGCCAAAATATAATCACAATTTTACTTAGAAATACAAATATAATTGCTGCGTAGTTGCTCTCTAAAAAGAATAAGGTTAAAATTAACTGGATGTTACAAGTTTATATATAAAAACATTTAACAAGAAAAAATATAAAATACACTATAGGCCATAAATCTGGTACTACCTCTGGATATAATAATTTGTAAGTTACATGTCTTCCTTTAATTATCTGCTACTAAGCTAGGGCGCTGAAACTATTTAGGCCATTGGTGTATAATATTCATTTTTGTAAAATGTATCGTTTAAAATTTTTAATCCACCATCCTTAAGGTTACCATTAGACAGCAAGTTAGATTAGCCAAAAATGGGAAAAACTAAGGAAAATTTATACAGCAATGGGTTAATTTCATTATTATTATTATTATTATTATTATTATTATTATTATTATTATTATTATTATTATTATTGAATATATGAAAAAACAACCTTCAAATTATTCTGTCCCAAAGTGAGCTTTTTTGCAAATGGTGCGCTACCCTCAAATTTTAACTAATTTTACGAAACCCAGACGATGGCCCAACATTTTGGTCTATAGTGTATGTCAGCAAGCTTTATAATATAAGGATGTATAGAGCTATGTCGGCGCTTAAGTGTACAGTGGACAATGAGCATGTCTATCCATTTTCCTCCTAACAAGAATTTCTCACAAAATGTATTACTTTGGGTGGATGCTTATTAAAATCTTTCCCTTTGTCTGACCAAATATTGCCTCCAGAAATGTCTTCCTATTATTATACAAATTCATGTAAAGTACAGGATACATCGCCTATGATATATGGAGGTTATTATAATTTCAAATGTAAACTTAATGAAGTGCATAGATCATTTTTATATAGCCTACTGATGATATTTAAGTAACTGGATTTTAAACATTGTATCACCTCCACAACTAATCAAACTAACGGGATCAAACTGATTCATTTAATGATTCCCTTAAAACAAATGAAATAAAATATATCGGGAATAACGATATCGTATTTGAGTATCTAAAGAATTTTAAATTCCTTATATTTTAAGCAGGATTTCGTTTCTTTTAATCACTACCCTCCATTGTTTTGCAACTACTCTAACACGTTTACACAGTTTTAGTAAATAATCTGTACGTTTCTAACACTAGGCAATTGCATAGTCATTGATAATATTCTATTTCATTTTGCAGATGAGTAAATGCCAATATATAATTTATTTGAGTTAATGTCCTCATCTTGATTATTATAAATGCCATAGCATCTATAATAATATATAAAAAAAATTGAAATACGAAATTATCAAAAGCAGTACGAACCACGCATATTAGCAAAATATCAAAAACCATCTGACATTGAATATAACGACTGCAATATTACCTCCGGGGGGTGTCCTTTGTGACGGTGGTGTTATGAATATGGGAGTTTGTTAAAACAGGTATTAATATCATTTAGTGGGCGTAAGTTAAATCTGTGCATTAGGTAGTGAAGCAATGTAGACTGGTTTAACAAGGATGAAAAAGAACTAGACTAAAAGGGACAAGCTAGCTTAATAAAAAGATATCCTAAACCAGGTAGATAAAAGATGGCTGAGTGTAATTGGCCGAACCTCCGTCTCTATCATGGCTTATATAATAATCAAGGGATCGCTTTCTCGGCCTTTTGGCTGAGATTCGATCACGGCTACGCCTAGTTTGGACCGGCTCGGGTCTGGACCAGCCAGGACATGCCAAGACCAGCTATGACTAAGCTCAGACTAGCTCTGACCAGCTTAGAGAAACTATGACCAGTTTAGACCAGTGGCCCGAGTGGAAACACTCCGGTTCCCCTCGTTAAGCCGACCTTGTGTCACATCCTGACTCATTGGTGGGGGTAAAATAAATAATGTATAATAATCAAGGTAAGAACAACAATTCGAATACCCTACCCATTTTTTTGTTGCATAACATTCATGTTTGCAATTTTCGGAACTTAATATCTGTGTTCTGCATTGTACGGAAGGAAAAACATTATTTGACAGGGATTTAAGCAAATATTCTCGATGAAACATTTTTATTTCTTTAATTTAATGTATGATGAAATCAAATTTGTCAGTTCTTTCATTTGGAATCAGAGGCAAAAGAACAGTTGGAATTGCCCATACGATAAAAGCTAAATGTTAACTGTCGATCTGATGTTTTCAATTTTTCAACACTTTCTTGAATATATCAGCTTATTCAGACGACAATATCATTTTCTGTCAAATCAGATTTTATAAGTTTTACTTAACATAAATCAAAAGTCATGGTTTAGTGTTTATTTTAGTTAGAGATGTTAAAAACAACATTCACCTTCAGAAATCTTGTCACTAAGCTACGCCCTCCATGTGTATGACGATAAATTGCATCCGGCAGCAAGTCCTCTGAACCAGAGGATTTGAGGAGTGTGTAACCTCCTCTTAATTTGCTATTCACAGGTCCAATATGACCCTGAGTGGCATCACCTGTTAGGGTCCCAGCTATAGGAAAATAGTTAAACAACTAAACTTGGGTCAAAATACTATGAAAGTATAAAAAAATTCATATTAAAAATGCCATCAATACATTTTCATAATTAAATTTCGGCATTAAAAATACCCATAAATTGTTGATATGCCGCCAAAAAAACAAAACAAAAATTAACAAAAAAATGCAGGGTTCAATATTTTTTTACAAATTTAACATGGCAATCACCGGTATCAGAGTTGATTTTCTAAGTGTAGCTCAGATGTGGCACAAGGCCGAAAGTATGGAGCACCCAGTGAGGATCAGAACTCACTGTTCAGTCGTAACTGGTCTAGCGATATAAGCTCGCTAACATTACACCACGTCGAAATTCTCCTGACATCGCAGTAATGTCAGTAAAAAAAATTAATATTTACGTAAGGTTTCGAAAAGACATAAAACTTAATGAATAATATTTGTTTTACATTTTTAGTGTCTTTGTTTTTAATGGATTTTTGTCTGACATCATTTCTTATAACTGTAAATATTATTTTGACTGGTTTGAATTGTTATATATATTTTTTTTATTTTCTTAAACATTTAAGTTTAATCTAGTTAAATCTAAGTCAGTTGTCATTAAATTGACAGTTTAAGAAAAAAAAAAAAAAAAAAGACGGTAACTCAAACATTTGTATCAACTAAAATAATTTCTTAGCTTCTATTCGTATTTACGGGCTTTTTTCCCTAAAATTTCGTTTTCACTTTAAAGCGAAAATTAAATGGCTATACCTCGCTTATGGTAAAGTTTTCACACCCCTCACATTTTTTTAATCTACTAACTTCGAATTTTTCACCTGTTCTATCAGATCGGAGATTTTGCAAGAAAAAAGGAACAAGAGAACAAAGCAAACAGTTAGAAATTAATACAGACGGAATGTAATTTATCTTAACGCCAGCTCGTCCTGAATTGACTCTCTTGTAGTTCATATCATACTTGGTGTTCTCCAAGCCTATATCCTGGGTCCTACATGGTTTCTAATCTCTATCAATGGTTTTCTGAGGTCATTATCTCGCAAGTGGGCATATATGCAGACGACGCTACCACTTACACCTGTCTCAATAGTAAATCCAGCAATGCTGACAAAGCTAACCTGGCCGTTTGTCCCAAAAAGAACCGCCAATCAATGGTTAACTGGGGCAGGAAATAGCTTGTAAATTTGAATGCCTCCAAAACGAAACTGCTCTCATTTACCCACCATAGAGAAACTTCTCTGTCCCCTATCAGGATGGTTGAAGTTCGACTTCGCGAAAGCATCTCACTGCGAATTTTTAGCCTTGTGCCTTCCTCTAAATTGAGGTGGAACAAATCCATTGAATCAAAACCTGAATCTACCGTAAATAAATTTGGTTCTCTGTGTCATACCAAAACTTTTCTCATTTAAGGCCATCATACATATTTATAAATCTACCATTCGTCCATGCATTAAATACTCTTGATATATTTGGTCTGGTACACCTACTGTTCATCGCGTAGTCTTCGACAAAATCCAAAGAAGGATATGCAATTTAGTCGGTCTTGACTTGGCATCTCGACTCTAGTCACTTTCTCATAGATATAATTTGGATTCCTGCTGTTTTTTCTACAGATATTTTCATGGTAACTGCTCTGACGAGCTATTTCCACTGGTGCCCCTACTACATGAAAGTAAGCGTTCTACTATGTTGGTATTTAGGTCCCACACTTTTATTGTTGAAACAGTTAAATGCAACCGCCTCTTCTACTCCAACAGCTTCTTCTTTCGCACATCAAAAAGTGGAACTCCCTTCCTCTTAAATGCCTTCAATCTTAATTACAATCTTCCAAAATTTAAATGCAACATCAATCGGCGTCTTCTGATGCCTGGATCATCAGTCTTCTTTTTTATCCTTTCCGTACTCCCTATACACAGTCTTTTCTCTTACTTTCACTCTCTATAGCCCTCTGCGTGCTCGTGAGACTTCCGCCTTGCTTAGAGTGATATGCTTTAAAAAATCAGTTCCATGTAGTTGTATCCGGCATACTAGTCTTTGCATGTGTTTTTTGCAAATTGCAAATGGCGAGGTAAGCATGTGAAAAATCGTGGTTTTTTAGATCCTGGTTGTTGCGTTGATTGTTCATCTCACAATTATTACTTCTTCATCACAATTGCAGATATTGTGCTCGTCGAGGAAGACATACGTATATTCTTCATTAAGGTCATAAAAATGGAGTATTGTGCCAAACTTCCTCTATCAAAAAAGCACCTACAATTTCACTCTGATTTTGTTGAAAGATGTAAACATGTAAAGAATAGAAAATAAATAATAAGCGGAAATTTAATTTATAAACTTATTTCTAAATAATAAGTTCTACATAATTGCAGGCGGCGATTTTCAAAAAGAAAATGAATGATTTCTATACAATATATAAAGCGATCGTAATTACTATGTACTATCCTCTTCACTAATGTTTCTTTTTTTTTGTATCGTGTCTCTTCAATCTGTTGGTCTTTTTGTTATCTCTCCTAAACCTTGTTCCACCATCTATTTACCCAAGCTTGCTAAGTAGATTATGCGTTTTTATCGTCTGTGATACTTGCCTTCACTCTGTCCTGATAGGAACACATTTTACAAGTCATCTTTCCTCATTATCTGTCCTAGAAATTTCACCTGCTTCTTTCTGATGCTAAATATAAGTGTCCTTTTTGCTTCCATTTTCTCTAAAACTTCGTCGTCGCTGACATGGTCAGTCCATGGTATTCTCGGACCATTCTCTAGAATCATATATATTTAACCAGCATCATATGTATCTTAACACTTAAGACTTTTCGCTTGATTTTTAGGCCATATCACCCTCACATTAGGTGTTACTACTGTTTCCTTAGTAATTACTTGCTTTATGGGTTGAAGTTGCTAGCCCCACATCAAACCGGCTTTGACTTCAGTTTTTGGATTCAAATTGGTTGTCAAGCAAAGCTGTAGAAATTAGTCTATCCCGCTAAATAATCCATAACTGGGAAGGAGGTAGGATGGATGGATTCCTAGTTTTCTAAGGGCATTTGCGCGAAACTGAACGCAAACATATTTTTGTCATTTGAACTGAGCAGGCCAAAGTGACTTTCTGCGTTGATAACTGCTACGCACACGCATATCCAAACAAATCAGTTTATTTTATTGGGTGTCTTACTGTTCAGTTTATTCAGATTTGAATGGAATTTATTCCCAATCGAATTCCTTGCCTTTGTTTCTAACACAATTTTAAAGAGTCTACCGTATACGAAATCTCATACAGCGTGGCACTTGTATGGTTAATCGGTCAGCTTTCTACTGATCGTTATTTTGTTAATATTTTCGACTATACCTCCTTCCATTCTTTTCTCTTATGTATTTGCTGCATAATTATCTGATTTCATGTCACTAGCAAATATTAACAATATAATGATAAGCTAAAAGAGGTATATGTATGTCAATATTCACCTCTCGTCATGTTCACGGAGTAGAGATTTATTCCTTGTTTCCTGTTTACGCTTGTGTTTCCGGTTCATTCGAAAAACATTTTTCATTATCTTTAATTTCCAGTAACTTCCTGGCGTCTTCGTGGCATTATTGTTTTGCTTTACCTTTGGTTAAAAAAAAGTAACTATGATCTAAACAGGTTTTCTTTGCTATTTTCTATTCGTTAGAAACAAAGAAGAGTGTACCGAACCCTTATGTAATGTCAGTCTTCTTATATGGCAGTCAATGAAAAAGCATACTTATATTTAAAATAATGAAGAACAGTTTAAATTTCTAGGGCACATAACGAGGAAATATGACTAGGAAAATATGATACTCACAGGAGAGATTGAGGTCAAAAAGAACAGAGGAAAACAACGCATTACCTACCTAACCCGCTTGTGTAAATGGATGGCGGAGCAAGGTATTGGAGAAATAATTAAAAAAAATGTTTTTTAAGAGATATAATGTAAACGAAATTGTGGAGAGCCATTATCGGCAACGTACTGAATAGAGACGGCACACAGAAGAAGAAAATCTGTTTACGTTTTATCAATTCGGCGAATTTAATATAACTAAGCCGAAGCGATTCAAAATTTTTTATTCCACGTTCATTTCTCTACTTATTTGACGTTTCTTTAAGCAATGTGTAACCATCTGACAAGATCTTAAACGTTAGCAAAGTTTTATATTGTTTAAGTAGCAAAGGTTAAGCGGTTTCAAATGAAAAGTTCACATTCGTTTTAAAAAAGGTGAAAAATGTTCATTTTTTTTTTTAACCCTTATTCTTTTGTCGGTTAGAATTATTAAATATACACTAACATATATTGACTGAATCATATACATATATTTTAATCCATATTGCGACCAATTTATGTTTCGTTAAAGTAAAATATTTCTGGCAGATTTATATGTTTGATTATGATTGAACCTGAAAATGATTGAGCCTGGGCAAACTGTTTCCAAATTATGACGCTAAACCAGAATTTAAACTATCTGAATTGTCCTTTTTCGAAGCAGAATCAATTCATATATATATTAGGTTGGTGCAAAAATAATGACGTAATAATGTCGTTTTTTGACGTTAAAAATATGTCAAAAAACGACATTATTACGTCATTATTTTGCACCAACCTATATATATATATATATATATATATATATATATATATATATATTATGTTCGGCTTGAAATTGAACGAGGTGGAAGAAATTTTGGTTTCTGAAGTCTGGAAATATGTCAGGTATCTTAGCCCATAATAATAATAATAATAATAATAATAATAATAATAATAATAATAATAATGAACTAAATTCAAACAGAATAAAAAGTTTCTCGGAATTATGAATAAATAAGAATAGTGTTCGGAGTTATCGTTTTCATCCATTTTTAGTTTTGTGAATATTATGTAACACAAAGGGGAAATTATATAATTAAGATACTGATATTCTACACTATTTTAAATAAAATATTATGAAGGAAACCCGATCGATACTGGTAACAGAGACAATAGCTACAAGGCTTGAGAAACCACTTTTCCTGCAAAATTGCTTTAAGGGTACGATATTAGAAATTTCGAGAAAATATTACTGCATGCTTATTAAAAAATGCCAAATATTTCCTTATAAATAAAAGGCTAATATTTATATTACCATTACATTTAAAAATATTTAGCTATTCGTCGTATAATCAAAGGGAGCCCATCAATAATTGATATTATTTATCTCGTTCATCTATCATTTAATCTATTTGATTTTTCAAAATTGAAAGAAACACACACACACACACACACACACATATATATATATATATATATATATATATATATATATATATATATAGCTGGACATTCATATTCTACTAAAGAGGCTAGGCAATCCCTAATTCATAGACTCGCTCAGGCACATTTATGTTTGTTCAACGCCCACAGAGCCCAACTGTCGTTTATATTGCAACTATGCTGAGCAGACTATATTTACAGTTTCTGAGAGGGACCGTGTTATCTAGCGTGATCAACAATCTGATCTAGGCCAGCTTACTCCAACCCTCGATCACGATGACTTGTGATTTCATGTCCCGTCTAGGCAATTTCACTCCCAACTGGTATGGATTTCCAGGCACTTTCCAAAGATGCCACACGCTTGGATCATCCCCCTCCAGACCGATAACATCAGGAATTCTCCTTCCTGAAAAATCAACTGTGGTAAGATTTGAACCAGGTCTCATGGTCAGAAAGCGAGCGTTCTAACCACTCGACCAATATATATATATATATATATATATATATATATATATATATATATATATATATATATATATATATATATATATATATATATATATATATATATATATATTGGCTTCAACTCGATTTCGAGCAAAGCACACTTTGATCCATCCACAAGTATTAGGGGTACACGTTTTTTGCCGCTTTGGGCCTATTTTGCATTAGCTTTTACATAGATGTTTACATAAACTATAATGCATACCTTCTCCCTGTGTGTGAAGTATTTCATCTATTTCTGAAGCGTTCTCTAATTAGAGTGATGCAACCGCATTCAATTCATGTTAGATGCAATCTTCAGATAAAATATGGCAGATTTCCTTCAAGAGCATATTCTCTTGCTCCTATCTTATATACTAATTACATATGTAATATTTGTTTATTTGCGGAAACAAATGTAATCCCGAATGTATCATCCTAAATAAAAGTTCCTTAAATATATCTTAAGTGATAATTAAAAAAGGGTTTAAATACAACAATGTTTGATTGACAAGGATAAATCTGCAAAATCGAACTCCGAAACTGACCTCTATTGAAGAAAGGTAATATTGTGCATATGGTGGCGAGATCGATGAAGTATCATTTAGTTATTTAAATGCAATCAAATACTAAATGCGCAGTGCTATATCCAGCATCTGCAATGGTTCCATAAAAGTTGGCTCGAAATGCGGCCTGCTCTCGACAGCCGTAACTATTCCGTTCTCATCTCTACGCGATAATCTAAGCCTCTTAAACTTTTGATGCAAAAACGCAAGTGCTGGGCTAATTGAACGAATCAAGCGTCGATAATTATATTCCATACGTGTTCAATGATGATCGGGCGGAAAAAGGAAATTCAAGAAACTCTGTTGACAGAATGGTCATTATCATGCAATAGTATGACTCCACTGGGACTGGAAAATTTTCTAAACGTTCTTTCTACAATTGACTTTCCAATGACGAATGTGAGTTGTCGCTTAAATCATCCCACAAAACGATGTCAATCGTTCGGACTGTTTCTTTATTTAATACACCTTAAAGAATTTGCTCAATAAAAGCTGTAACTATACAGATTTCTGAATTTCTAGACACCGCCATTCGATCTTAATGGTGATAATCGCCTGTTGTGGCGCAAGTGGAAGTCAATTTCCTGGACATATACATGCATTCCAGTTACAAATAGACGATTCTAAAATTCTTAATTCTGTGTTGAATCACCTGAGGTTACATGTTCTCTGATCTATGATGGGGGTATAAAGTGCGGTTTATCATTTCTTCTTTTATATGACGCGGCTCTTCAAGACATAGGCTCTCCATGACATAGGCTCTCCATGACATACCACAATATACTATCCCGTGTGACACTTAGTAGTTTTTCTCCCTTTGCTAAGCCCCCGTTCCGACGTTTTTACACAAGTACGTCAAGTAAGGCGGATTGCCTTCAACTATCTCTCCTCTCCAAAATATACCCCGTATTTTATGTTTTTCAATCTTTTCTTCCTCATTATGTGTCCACTAAATATCAGTTGTCTTTTCCTGATTCTGAGTATAAGTGTTCTTTTTGTTGCTAGTTTATTTAAGACTTCCTTTTTGCATACTTGTTTCGTCCATGGAATTTTCAATTTATTTCTGTAAAATCAGGTTTTTGTCGCCTTTAGATTATTTTGCCCTTAAAATATACAGAACCTGAAGAGTGTATGCATATTTTTTGAAGCATTTTACTCTAAGCAAAGCGGGTGTGCCACTAGTACGCAAGGGATTACAGAGAATGAAAGTAAAAGAAAAACCTGGATATAGGAGAGATTAAGGAAAAGATAAAGAGAAGGACGGGGATCAAGACATTAGAAGATGTCGATTGACATTACATTTAAATTTTTGAAGATTATATATATCAGGGAAGCAAGTAAGTAGAAGGGGGTTTCCACTGGCGGGAAGTACAAGAGAAGCTGTTAGAATAGAAGAGGTGGTTACATTTAACATTTTTAACACTAAAAAGTGTGGGACCAAGATGCCAACATAGTAGCACGCTTAAATTCCTGCAGTCGGGTCACAAGTGGAATCAAGTCTTCAGAGCAGTTGCCATAAAGATATTTTTAGAAAAGACAGAGAGAATCCATATCACGTCTGTGAGAAAGCCGAGATGCGAAATCAGGACCGCTCACGTTGAATATCTGTCTTTGGAATTTTGTCGAAAACCTCGAGATGAAGAGCAGGGGTACCAGAATATATATGGCAGCAGTATTCAATGCATGGACCAATGGTAAATTTACAGATGTGTAGGATGGACTCAGACGTGAAAAACCTTCTGGCACGCTATAGATAACCAACTATTTTTGCGTTAGATGGAACTTTTGATATAAGTATAACGATGCCATTCAGAAATCCTGTCTGGTGTCTAGAAATGTTAATTATATCACTGTTGCCAATAACGCAGCAACCTTTCTCGCACAATGGAAATCCCTTTCAGATTGTTGCTTCCATGTCTTCTGTAATTTTTATAAATTAAAATGCAACGTCAAACACCATTTTTTGCCTTCCGGATCTTTTGCTCCCCGTAACACCAGCCTCCTAGTAAAATGATTAAAAATTATATGATAACCAAAATGAAAATTATTGTAACATTTTCACCGTCTAAATGTCAAACAAGACAGTGCACTAGTATAGATGTTTAAACCACACAAATGTGTCCAAGAAATATTTACTGCATACTAAGCGTCACATAGTGTAGACGGATCAAAATAGGATTCCGCTTTTATTTGCCTTTAGTATTTATTAATGCGTAGGTTTATTGCAGTGTCTATATCACACACACATACACACACGCAAAGAGTAACACTCACATATATATTCCTAGGTACATCAATAAGTTTGAATCTTACTAATTTAAAATGCATTTTAAACCAACCTTCATTTAATCTTAGTTGTCAACGCGCTAAATTCAAAGATTTCCCATTAATCAAAAAGATCGAATATATTCAAGTGGAAATTTAAGATTAAATTTCAACGAATAATTGTGTCAGGCCATGGATTTATTGATCATATACACACACATATATATATATATATATATATATATATGAATAATATAATATAATATATATCACAAGCTATTCATATGTAAAAATATATAATTTAATATATATAAACTTGAACAGAATTTCTACTCGATAGTTGTCTAGAGCAATAATTATTGAATCAGGAATAATAGTAAATAAAACAGTATTGAATTTTACTATGTCTGGTTCCATAATAGATAGATAGATAGATAGATAGATAGATAGATAGATAGATAGATAGATAGATAGATAGATAGATCTGTGTATAATGGAATGTTCGGAAAGTTTTTAAATAATGATTTGGAGTTGGAAAGGAAGTTCCTAGTCATTCGATGCAATCAAAATAATAAAAAAAAACAGATATGTGGAAAATTTATTTAAGAAAAGACTCAGAAGTCCTAACAAGATGTACTATTGGTGGATACAATATTAACAGGAGAACCGAGATTTCTTCTAAGCCTGTGAGACCTGAGAAGGTCGTAAGCAAAGCAAGTAGAAAAGACTAGTCATAAATTCTAAGATTACAGGATGTATGATCATTACAAGCTAACATATGAAGCCGCGAAAATCAAACAGTGCAGAAATTATACTTTCTGGCAGATAAAGATGTGAGAAAATGTAACAGAAATTTGGAAGCTCGTCGGTATATTAAACGCAGAAAAAAAGAAAACAGTGTGATGTCACTCCTATATTGCGGTAAATACTGGACAGTTTGCTCACCGATTAAAGGGAGACATGGGACAATGGAGATGGAGTTCTAGTGATGGATACTGTAATAGCATGGACGGAGAATACAAGCAACAAGGAAGTTTTAAGAGAAATGGAAACAAAAAGGACACTTGGATGTAAATTGAACGATATATTTGAAATTTTGGGGACACATTATGAGGATAAGTGATAAATTCTCCAAGCTTTTATGCTTGGAGAATTTATCACTTGTCGGATATATAGAAAGCAATAGGATCAATGGAAAACAATTTGTAAACTAACAAATATTTTCATATGGAGAGAAAAATATGGACGGGAAGGGATAATAAAAAGACACACGTTGATTAACTCTACAAAGGAGAAGTTGCGGAGAGCCATGATCCGAACTGGACACGACGCATAAAAGAAAAGAATTTACAGTTTCCAATAATCGTTTTCTATCAATTTGTAAGTAAACTCTAGGTCTTTTTTTTTTTTTTTTTTGTAGAATGCCGTCGATTTCTGCGTTGGTATTTTAACTTTTTTGCAAAGTTTGGAGTTATATACATTCTGGATGTTCTACTGAGATCGTAAAATATCTTAATGACTGAGTGCAGATGCCCTCAGCACTCAACTTAGTTATTGTTGTGCAACAGAAGGAATTGAACCCCGCCCTTCCCTCAAAGAAATAAGGATAGTTTTTTTTTTTTTTCAATATGGCATCATTTGTTCTCTGTAGATTTGTGCAAAAATATTGCATCACAGATGAAATAAATTTTCCTGAACATCAATGTTATAATTTCAAATACAGACCATTTCGTTTCTTTAACTTCTGACATCTAGCCAGGTGCACAATTAGTAAGAAAAGGTGGAAGATTTCGTTTTCTTTTATGAGAAATAACACCGCAGGCGGTCATTAATATACTAAAAAGATCAATCATTCCATTTCAGCAAAGCAAAGCACGGAGATATGACATGCTGGTCATATACTCATGTGATCGTTACTTCGAAGTGGTATAATGGTTAGCAAGTTTGTCTAGTTAGACCAATTACTAGTGATTTCGATCCTCACTAGGTGCCCTACACTTTCGGCCGATCGCCTCATCTAAATTACGCTTAGAAAATAATTTTTGCGTATTCGACATGGTGTAACAGTTAGCAAGTTCGTCTTGCTAGACAAATTATTAGTGAGTTCGATCCTCACTAGGTGCCCCACACTTTCGGCTTCGCTTAGAAAATTATTTTTGCATACTTCGACGTGGTTTAATGGTTAGCAAGCTTCTCTCGCTAGATCAGTTACGACTGAGAAGTGGGTTCGATCCTCCCTTGGTGCTCCATATTTGGGCCTTGTGTCACATCTAAGCTACGCTTAGAAAACAGTCATATTTGTGGCCTTCTACGTGGTGTAATGGTTAGAAAGCTTGAAAAATATGACTGGGTAGTGAGTTCGATCTGCATTGGGTACCCCATACATTCGGCCTTGAGCCACATCTAAGCTATGCTTAGAAAATCAGCATATACTCCTACAATACCGAAATATATACAATCAATTCCTCCACTACCGTCCATGATAAGGAAAGAAAACATAATATTGCAATCCCTATTTGTACAATTTATGCAACTGCACCACGTTTCGAAACCTTCAACTTGCTTATCTTCCCCATGGGCTCTATTTAATGGTCCGACGTTGTTCCAGAAAAGATGCCTCTCACGTCAGGATCTGTCCTATGAGAACTTTTCGCCTCTTCTCACGCTATATTTAGTCTATGTTTCTTGATTCTGACGTTACTGAAACAAATGTGCTTCTTTTAAGTACTTTTCATATTCAAATGAACGGATTTAACTGCAGCTATGAAACTCTTCGCTCATAAAGAAGCACCTTTAGTAAGAGATTTGCGTTCTAACACTAAACATCACTGTTATATGGATAAACCCTTTGAATCTATTGGACCATCATCAGAGCTGTTTCGACTTGAACGTCCGCTGCAAACCAATCTGATTCCTAATGTTCAGCATGGCGGATAGTCTTCCAGCATGTCTACCTACTCACACATGTGTTTTTCTTCAGCACCCAAAGTACCAGCCTGTGGTTATATACTGTAACCAGTGTTACAGTATTTACCACAAGAGGGCCTCATAAGGTTTAGAATTCAGAATTGATCTTTTCCTGTAGTGGTGGCCAAACATGGGTGGAGAGTACATTTTGCTCGATTTACCGTACCAGGATTAAGAGATATAGCAAAAAGATGTTACTAAAGGCTAATAATGACAGGAATATGGGGAGAGCAATGAAAGCCCATGTCCTGAAGGAACAAGGTACATAGAAGATGAAGAAGAAGAGGTGATGGAGAACACAAGATATTGCACAGTATAAATAATGCCCAAACAATTACGCGGGAAAGGAACAGCTGAATCTCACTATCATTTTCCTCAGACATCAGAAGGTACCATTGAACATACCATTATAATGGAGATTTGCTTCCCTGAAGATAATACACGATATATTTGTATATTATTTGATGAAAATTGAGTTATCTCTCGTTTAAAATCCGGAAAACATACATTCCTTAAAACTGGTTATATAGGAATAAAGTGTCCTGCCAACACTTGAGTTTGAACATAGATCGCCAGCGAGCAAACACGGGCGATCAAATTATTGAATTAAGTAGAACACGTGACCATAGAGGAAGTAGGAAGTCGCGTGACTTCACAAATGATCCTCATTCTAGTCTATCCTCTATTACTATATGAATCTTTATTTCTATTCTATCCTCCATTACTTTTCGGATCTTTACTTTTACTCTATCCTCTATACTATAAGGAGCGCTATTCTCTGTTCTATGCACTACACTATTTCTATATTCGGATCACTATATGGATTACTATTCGAGCGAGTATTATCGAGCAGGTACTATTAGTGCGACTGCTATTCGAAGGCGTCTGGCACAATATTGTTCCACGGTGTACTATAGTTGTATCTGCGATTACGAAGTAGCTACTACAACGAGCATTATGAAAGTGACAAAATCTATTCGTTTACATCCCAAAAGTTCGTTGACATCACAAAAACTGCAAATAAATAATCTGACCAGGTTTAATGTAGCGACACACAAAAACGTACCATATATGTCGGCGTACAAAGTGATATTTTAATCTTAAAATCATCCCGGTAAAAGGGGGCCGTCTTCAGACATAAAATGTAAACATTAACTCCTGTAGCTTATGGTATGTTGTTATTTTTTTTTACAGTAGGCTAGCCCTGCCTCGCTTCCTTTCTCAATGCTGTTGAACAAAAACACAACTAGATGTTTGTCTCAACAAGCCATTTAAAGATCATATTCGAGAGCAGTGAAACGAATGGATGTTTTATGGGGAAAAGTCATTATAACCTACTGAACACACACCACCTATTCATGAGAGATTGTGATAGGTAATTGACAATATCCCCCCCACCATAATTTCATCGAATTTGAGTGAAAAGAAGGTATATGCTTACTGAATTTCTATAATTATTTCAATGCAATACATTTTAAAATATAATCTGTGGGAATCGTCTTGTATGTCGAATATATCTACATTTTAACTTGACAATTTGGGTACCGTCTTTTATGACCAGTTCTTTTGAACGATATCATATGCGGTATATTTGAGTAGATTAAAGGTGTCCAGTATCAAGAGTCTATGTCGCAAAGGTGAAAATATAACCTACGATCATCTATTTTAGTTTAATGAAAAAGGTTATGCATAGTTGGTATATCAAATGATCAAGAAGGACTCATTTGTGAATAGCCTGACGCATGCACGAGACATATCACGTGATTTATTCTCTTTTATACGAAGGTAAATCGGTGAAAATATGTGACGCAATGCACTATTTTTTAGGTAATCACCTTCTTCCTCAGTGCATTTAATTAATAATTTAGAGCGAACTTTTAAAACAAAAACCACCTGATAAATATATATCTAGATTTTTTCAAAACTGCCCAGTCTCAATAGTTTTAGCGCAATGGTCAGAGAGAACAAGGAACGCTTCAACTGAATCATTGTCTTGTTTCAAAGATAAAAGACAAAAGAGATATTCTCTAGTGTTCAAAATTCTGCTGAATCGATCACAAACCAGGGTACAAAGCAGTTATAACAGCTAAAGAATTTTGACTGTATTTAAATGTTTGGTTGTTGCCGCATATTTATAGTAAGGAGAAGTTTTTTATCATTCACAAAACACATATGTGTGACTTAGTTGTCTGCATTTTTTAATTTGATGGCTTCGAAATTCGGGAAAGACACACAGACACACAAACATACATACATACATACATACATACATATATATATATGAAGAAAATTATACGGAAAAAATAAACAAAAATCCTTATATGCAATTATGCTGTTTTAATGTTAATATAATGTCAACATCGGACGTTTCGGTCTAATAAACCATCTTCAGGACATATTCATAAAATATAATTAACATTATCAATTCAACATGACAAAGATAACATTGATAATGTTAATTATATTTTATGAATATGTCCTGAAGATGGTTTATTAGACCGAAACGTCCGACGTTGACATTATATTAACATTAAAACAGCATAATTGCATATAAGGATTTTTGTTTGTTTTTCCGTATATTTTTTCTTCATACTGTCGGATCTATATCCATATATTTGCTTATATGTATATATATATATATATATATATATATATATATATATATATATATATATATATATATATATATATATATATATATAAGTGTGTGTGTGTGTGTGTTAAAACAAATTAGATCTAACGAGGGTTTCACCTGCAGTGGGGGACGCACGTTCGAATCCTGCCTGAGTTTGCATTTTTCTTTAATAACATATCTGGAATATTCAAGCTGGTTGTCAAAAATAAAATACAGTTTAAAAAGTAAACGGAGCATCTACTCAAATAATGGTATACACTAAAAACAACTTTTACTGATATATGCCTGGGGGAAAACGGTTATGCTTATTTGTTTTTAGGAAAATAAGATAGTCCGTTTTGGATTTTGACCCTTTAAATGATTTATTCTAAATATTTAATATCCACTAAAATTTAGAGATTATTGAGAAAAATCCGCTCCTTCCAATAATCAAATGCCAGTTTTATTAGACGCACACACGCTTACACACGCACGCACGCATACACACACAGATATATATATATATATATATATATATATATATATATATATATATATATATATATATATATATATATATATATATATATATATATGTACCTTCCAGTGTAGCCTTAGAACTAAACAATGTTATTATCTTTTGTATTGGGACTATCTTAAGGAAACGTACAGGAAAGAAATACAAAGGTTGTGTTTCGAAAAAAGACATAACTGTTTCTGTGATATTTGGGGAAATTAATTAGCGTTAATCTCCGTCAAATCCATAAAAGGGATAATATAAATTAACATATTATTATCTTTATATATATATATATATATATATATATATATATATATATATATATATATATATATATATATATATATTGCATAAGTGCATTCCATATTTATAAGGATATGATTTTTAAATTCATTCATTTACAATTATAATTAACAAATTACTTATTTTAGGTGTTAAGTGAAAATACAATGGCCCCAGTTTTGCTTCGAAATATCGTGACTTTGTTTTAATGCATCTTTGCAACACACACACACACACATACATATATATATATATATATATATATATATATATATATATATATATAATTTAAACGTCAGCCGTTCAATGTTCAAACATGTTTGGTTTAAATTAATTAAGATAATCTTCAAGGGTGCTAAGTCAAAACTTTAATTCACCCCTGAAGATGATCTCGGATGTGACTGAAAATAACTAGAAAAGTAATAATGAAATTAAATTAAAAAAAAATAACGACAGTACCTTCCTTAATGAATTTAATATCAACATTAAGATTCGATCAGACAATTCGGGAGGTTTGCAATAAAAATTGACATAATATGTCCAGATTATTCAGCCAAACATTGTTGAACTGAGATATACTGCATATATATATATATATATATATATATATATATATATATATATATATATATATATATATATATATATATATATATGTATTGTTGCTGCGTAAGGAAACCTACAAAACACATACCAAAAATAATGTTTATATTTTTTTCTTCTGACGTGACGCAAGCGTAGCTTCTAGGGGAGTTGTCCACGCGCAGGCGCAATGTAGGCGCTGTTTATTGAACATTTAAGTACGTTATGTAATCGTAAATACTTAAATTTTGAAGTTTGAAAATATAATTGCATTTTAAATAATGTTTAATATTGTTTATTTTTTTAATTCCCTTTCCCTTAATAATGTAGGTGCTTATGGCTCTCTTCAGATGCTTTTTAGTTATTTGTGAATTGCACTAATTTCTTGGGAAAATTTAATCTTAGATTGTCTCCAACTCTTGCTTACTTAGCCTAATTTACTACGATGTTTAGCCATAGCTGTGAGAAAAAATATTATCCTGCTTTAGCCAAAGGCAATACTGCGAATGTAATTGAGAGATTGATTTGTTTCTTCCGGTTATCGGGGTAGTAGCACCTGTTAGGATCCCAGCTATGGGCGAATAGGTAACTTTGAAACTGGGGTTAAAACACTTTAAAAGTGTAAAAATAGGTTTTAATACCTTTTTCAAAAAAATATATTAAAGCAATACTTTTTTGAAAAAAAATTATTACCATCAATACTTTTTTTGAAAAAAATTATTACCAGCAATACATTTTTTGAAGGAAAAATATTTCCAGAAATAGATTTTTGACTAAACAAAATATTACCAGCAATAAAAGTTTTGTCGGCATTAAATAATGCATGGACGTTGATATGCCGTAAAAGAAACCAAATCTTCGGGATATCAACTCTTGGTGTGTTACTCAAAGCCGACATAAATGAATATGTGAATATTGCTTTAACAATTGTTTTAAAATAACAATGATTCCTTCAGATACATTTCTACTATTTAACCCATGGCACAGGAGAGAAGGTGCATTCATAGCTTGCCCAAGGAAAATTGCGCGTTAATGGAAGTAATGAAGTGCAAAAGTAAACCAAAAAGTCAAAGCCTGTCATGTCCACTTTCACACCAATAAATTGTACGTTGCATGCTTATCCCGTGACCAAACAGGAAAAAAAGCTAGTGTACAAAACATTGCCCTTATTATCCCGTTGGGAATAAACGATGAAAGAGAAAGAAAAAGAGAGCAGAAAAACAGAGAAAATGCAATTCATCTACTGCAAGAACGGTAAGTGACAATCTTACTAGCACAGCTGTCTGGTAATTTGCACGTCGACAGACAACCGCACGCTACTGGATATGCCGAATGCATTGACCAGATTACACATGCACAAATCCTATACACATGCGCAGAAACATGTCTATTTTTCATTTACTAACGGTGATATATAGTCTTATAGTAAACCTCGTTCTGAGAGAGAAATTTAAAAAAATAATAATCAAAAACATATCGTTAGTACAACAAAGTGAAATTTATAATTAAGGGGTCGATTAAAATACATTCATGTTATCTCTCGTAATAACAAATGATGACCTGATTTAATGAATCAACGGCTAAATTAATTATTTAAAATACATTATCTATGGAATATAGGTAAGCATGAAATACAGGTAATTATGAATATTTTAATAAATTCTCTTAATATAAATTAAAACTTATTTAACTGATTCAGTGTTTATTTATTGTAGATTATTCGTTCACAAAGAAAATATATTGTTGTCTAATATAGAAATATATAAAATTATCAATATCTTTAACGAATTTTAAAAGTAGCTTAATTATAAAATGTTGAAAAGTAAAATTATACTGTCAAGCGATAATTAAGAAAAATTTAAAACAGCGCTGGTTGAAACCTAAATGAATATCCTAGTAATTAATTCTGTTTATTTTAGTTGAAATCTCATCAATTTTTCATTATTCGGCCATCGATGACAATTTCATCAAAATTTGAATCAATGGTCAAGCAGTGGATTAATACAGAATAAAAAAAAATATTTTTAGTACATTGAAATTTAATAGAAATATAATAACTTTGGAGGATAATCTCAGTAAACTTTGTTGGGCTTGTATATACAATATATGTATATGCATATATGTATATGCATATATGTATATACATATATGTATATGCGCATGCGTGCAACGTATATACATATATGCATATATATATATAATTGTATATCAATAAAATGTCGAAAATATAATTGAATCCAATGATATTTTAATTAATGTATATACACATAATCATATCCTTTCATATAAACGTTGTATTTAAACATCAGATGATCTATTGGGCGAATACTTTTAAAACGAAAGACATTGTGATAGTCATTTTCAAGTTATGAATTATTCATTACATACAATGAGGCAATAACGTCAGAAGAAAAGTACATGAAATATTGTCCAAGCTTTCGACTGTCTTAAGTCATGATCAGGGTAGGTAGAGAAAATTGGTGAGTTTAGTAGCATTTTGAAAAGGTGTATCGATGCTATTTTGTTTTAAATTAGTTGTTAGAAGAGTGTGATCATATCGCCATCAGACAACACATTAATAAGCAGCATAAGGACCATAGCAACATTAGACAGCTGCTCACAATCAATACCAAAATATTAGGTTGGTGCAAAAATAATGTCGTTTTTCTTGTGAAGTTGAAAAAAAAAACGACATTATTTTTGCACCAACTTAATACTAGTCATGTCAGATAGTAAAAAGATACTTTGGATCCTTGAAGCAATATCAAAAGCCAAGACGTCTATTAATAAATATATAAAATATAGCATATAAGACCGAATCCTTATATATAAAATTTTTTCAAAAATTGCACGTCGTACTTCCCTTACGTCACAACACATTCTGAAGACGTCACAACACACTATGTATGCGTCACAACATTCTTTGAATACATCTGAACATTCAATAGTTCTACAAATCTAGATTCCGAAAGGCACTCCAAGCACTTTCATCAAAATCCTTCTATCAATTTTTTGTTAACAATCGCTTCGTTAAACCATTTCAAATAGTTCCCTGATGTTGACTTAAGAAAGTCGAAAGCTTTTCTTTTCGAAGTAAGCAGGACGGAAATACAGACAAGTTAAGTGAAAAATATTTTTCATGTTAATTCTTTTTAAGCTCTATGCCTATCTCCGATATAGAGCACTCTACCACAAAGCTTGATTACCTTATATGCCTTTCCATCAGCAAAACAATGAAAAATAAGCAATTTTGGATTAAAAAAACCGTCTCTCAAATTGACAGATATATATATTAGGTTGGTGCAAAAATAATGACGTAATAATGTCGTTTTTTGACGTATTTTTAACGTCAAAAAACGACATTATTACGTCATTATTTTTGCACCAACCTAATATATATATATATATATATATATATATATATATATATATATATATATATTAACTGTAGAGAACATAAAAAACAGAAGTAAAGAGAATAATGTGGACAGGCGCAAAACATATATATATATATATATATATATATATATATATATATATATATATATTCAGATAGAAAGATAGCTAGACAGACAGAGAGAAGAGAAAGAGGAATAAACACGTACAAAAATGTACAAATACATTAAAGTAAATTATGTCACACATTTTACACGAGTGTCAAGACTCCCTTTATCATAACTAAATCGTGCATTTATATATTTATATGCATACAGTTATAGCCCTGTGAAATTGCTGGCATAATAATTGATGTATGTGCTATCTTGCGAAATGTAGAATTATATATGCATTTGTCATGTTTTTCAACTCAAAATAAAGTGAATGCAAATCACGAATGTATATATATATATATATATATATATATATATATATATATATGTCTGCATGTATGTAGGAATTACCATCTGACAATATTATTATGCAATAAATAAAAAAGCAAAATTCTTTCGCATGTGCAATAAAAGCCTGCATTTTGCTTGATTGTTTACGTAGTTAAATTAATTAAGTATTCGTGAAATATGATCGAATACACAACCAGTATGCAAAATACGTATTTATTTGTCAAATTAATTACCGACTTTGACAAGGACCAATATTTTAATCTCAAAGTGTTAACATCATCAGTGAGATCCCAGATCAAAATTCACGAATAAATATATATCATGGTCCAGGAACCGTTTATATATATAATGTAAACTAGGAACGAAATATCCTACATGGCGCATTCAAATGAATGTCATATATAAGAATTTTAGCGCATCTAAAATATTTAAACCCATTCTGTATTTGAGAGCATGCGTAGAAAACTTTCATTTGCGGTTATATATTTTAAACATGCTTGAAATTGCTTTCATTTCTTTAAAGTTAATATTGATTGTAAAATATAAGTATTGTTATTTACTATTATCTAACTTCCCTAGTAATATATTCCAATGGCGGTACACTAAAATATTTCCAGTAATTTCTGTAATAAAGTTCTAGACCTACACAAAGGAGGTGCACTTTCATTCTTAGACTAGGGATGCGTGAAATATTTTACATATTAACTACCTTGATCAATTGACTTTTCGAATAATTTTCACATTATATTGTCATGTTGCGAGAGAGGTATTCAAGAACCGAAAACATATATGTTTACTAACATATAGAATGTTATAGTCAGAGGATTTCACTTAGAATATTTGAAGTCTGTCAGTTAACATCTATTCCGTTGGTTTTATTTTATCTCAGTGTCTGTCAAAATCATTACCTATTTTATTTAAAAACAAATGTAATAAACAGAATCACAGAAAATGTACAAAAATAAGTAAGAATCTCCCAGAATTCCAAATCTAGTTCTCTTCCTTCTCAAGCGGGAAATTCCATCATTTAATGAAAGCATGTGTACCTGCGTCCTAGAGGAATCGTAGAGTGAATCCAGATTTCTCCTTGTGTGATTTACCTGCTTGAGAAAGTGTATCAATAATATATCTTGTTCTGTATATTTCGCCTATTTTGTGTGTATTCCGCGGACACACAGATTTGAATAACCATGAGAATGCTCTAAACTGCAGACAGAACACAGATATTTTTTGTAGTTATGATTCTTCTTTTAAAATTTACAAAATAAAGTAGACATGCAACTACGGCTTCTATCATTTAAGTCACGTTCTTATTTTTTTCTCTAGAACTGTCATTACTTCGACTGATGCATGAATTACAATAATGTCATGATAATTCATTAACTTTCCGTGAATATTTACGGTGCTTTGTACAGTATAAAATTTCTGACAGCGAGATGCTTTCGACGAAATGGTCGGCCATTTTGAATGAGGATTATGGTGAATAAACGAGGTGTTAACTCCACAATATTTTCTCTGGGCTTCTGAACAATCTATAATAGATAAATATAAATTATGAAGCAAATGATATAGTAATGGTTAACATTTAAAATGAACTCGTGGATGCAGACTCTATTACTAGCTGAAATTTTCATGTAGTTGTAACATATTCACACAAATGCGACTCGTAAAATTATATTATTTTATTTAATTTTATATATATATATATATATATATATATATATATATATAATGGGGTATTGCTGCCATATATGGCCTGGGGCCCCTTCTGTTTGCCTCGGGGTTCTTGATAGGCTCCAGAGGCGGATATGTAATGAAGTTGGCCCTGCTCTGGCATCTCGTCTACAGTCACTTTCTCACAGACGCGCCGTCGCCTCCCTCTGTCTGTTCTACAAATACTTTCATGGAAATTGCTCCGAGGAGCTGCATTCGCTGGTTCCCAGTCGTCATGAGTTCAAGCGCCCTACAAGGCCTGCATCCCGCTCTCACCCCTTGACTGCCAAAACTCCTAAATGTAGCCGTTTCTTCTACTTCAATAGCTTCATGTCTCGCACCTCGCGCCTGTGAAGCTCTCTTCCCTATTCCTGTTTCCCTGAGAGCTATAATCTCTAACTATTCAAGTGTAATGTCAGTCGACATCTCCAGTTGCCTTGATCTATCCACTAACCTCCTCCTCATCCTTTTTATCACTCCTATCTGATCTTGTTCTAAATTTTCTGTAACCCCTTGCATCCTAGTGGCTTCCCGCCTTGCTTGGGGTGAAATGCTTAATATATATATATATATATATATATATATATATATATATATATATATATATATTATTTTGTTTATTTGTATTTAATTAACTAATGGAGGCTCGGGTTGAGGAAACGGAGTGCTTAGTTCGAATTCCATTCGAGTTCATTACGTACTAATACCTTTGAAAAGAAAACAAATCTTCTCTGGGTTCTATAGTCTTTGGCGGCAACTAGTCTAGGCGAAGAAAATTCTGAATGCAAGCCAATCTATCTCTTTAGGCAAAGGCTAGAAGAAAGTAACTTGAAAAACAAATCAGCCTTGCATGCAGTCTCAAAGAAAGGAACTGAGCACACCCTACTTCAATTCACAACAGATAATAATGGGCTCCTCTGGTTTAGTATAATGGTTCGAAAAAAAAAAAAAAAGACTGAGACACGGCAAAGTGCCACCTTATTTCTTCAATAACGAACCATTCACCCATGGGTGTGTCACACACGGCATTTTTGTCAACGAGTTAGCTAAGTCTAGTTTTATGTTCTTTCCAGCTAGGATTAACTCGCGATATTAAAAATAATGTTCCAGATTTTCTTGATTAACATTAATTCATAGCGAAGCAACCTCATGATAATAATGTTTTATTAGTTTTATTTTTTATAAATGTAAGTTTTAAAAAAGAGTATATCATTTATTTGGTTTCATAGAATATACATTAGTCACATAGTCACTGTAAAGAACATACACTAAGTTTTACTGAATGGAGTTGATCTAGAAAAATTATAGATTTTGAGGGTATATCAAATAAATCACTGTTGAACCTACACTTCAAGAAGTTAAGATTGTAGTGGTCGAAGAAGCAACCATTTCGGGGTCAGTTCCACAAAGCAGCAGTCATTTAGAATAGGCTGGATGAATGGAACTTCCGTCCTTATTTTTTTATACAGGGTTATTAAAAGCAAGAAACCATACATCGTGAAGCCTTAGTAACGAAAAAGTTGCCTTCCAAGAGGAACCGAACTTGCATCGCTTTTTTCATCATGGAAAATAAAATTATAGCGGAAACATGGAGATGTGAATTTGGCCATGAGAAACTACGCTTCGGTTATAGGTTGGTTTTGTCCGAAAGTAAACGGAATACATTTCCAATCTTGGCGGAAGGCACATTTTCTTTTTCTAGCATGTTCGGTTGGAATTAATTTCTCTGTTTAAGAAAACAGGATATTAAATAAAACACTTGTCTTCACAAAATAACTAACGACTCTAGTAATAAAAAGTAGTGTGGAATTAGGAAAAAAAAATTAAAATTTACCATACACACACGCGCGAGCGAGCACACACACACACACACACACATATATATATATATATATATATATATATATATATATATATATATATATATATATATATGTCAAAATAAAAAGAAAGAAGAGTCAGATTTATAATCCACATTTCCTGAGTATTTAATGTTATAATCAGTGCTCAATACAAAGTAGACGGTATTATTATTATTATTATTATTATTATTATTATTATTATTATTATTTTTATTATTATTATATAACAATATGTAGGCGACACAGAAATTAAATGTTTTTGTTTAATTTAAAGTTTAGTTTTTAGTTCCGAAATATATGACACTACTTGATTACGTTCAATTAATTATGTTAAAAAACCTATAACTAAGTTACAAAACAATATTCCATACTTTTATCCGTATGTGATTAGCCCGTTTGATGTTGAACACAATAATATATATAATATATTATATTGAATAATTAATAATATATATATTGTGATTTTATGATGCGTTTTATTCCCGACAGATTTTGTCGTGCAAAGATTTTGGCCCGACTTCATTCGTAAAATTTGAACAAAGGGTAATATATAATGTAATGTATTTTGGGAGGTGAAAAGGAATATATATATATATATATATATATATATATATAGAGAGAGAGAGAGAGAGAGAGAGAGATGGAGGGAGAGAGAGAGAAATAGATAGATGGAGATTGTGGACGGCACTAATTGATTACGTTATTTTAATTATGTTTAAAAATCTATAACCAAGTCACAAGAAAATATTCCATAATTTTATCCATGTGTGATTAGACCGTTTGATGTCGAACACAATAATATTGGCTTAGAATATTATGATACGTTTCATTCCCGTCAGATTGTGTCGGGAAAAGAATTTTGCTCGACTTAATTCGTAAAATTTGAACGAAGGAGTATAAATAATGTAATGTGTTTTGGTAGATATATATAAGTTTTAAGACACAGTTAAATGTTTTTTTTACAACAATCGTATAGTAAAATGGGCCAAAAGAGGGATAGGACAGGAAAAAATCCCTTAGTTTGATCCATAATTCGCTACGTATTCCCACAAAAGTGTGAGTTTGTGCTTTAATTAACTCAACGTACACAGGGTCAGACGTTGTATATTAATAACAACTGTCGCCAAGATATTACGCGGGAGTTTCGGCTGTGCTCTTTGCAGAATAGAGAAGAAATCCTCAGAGTAGCCAAACCTACAAGTGACTGAATTCAATTCAATAAATGT
>OZ010573.1:91926019-91941019 GCA_963932145.1 Acanthosepion lycidas | reverse complement strand
CAGAAAACAGAAAATTGTGGGAAGCATGATCACCAACGTCCTGAAGGGACGCAGTACAAGAAGAATAAACAGAGAAATCCTGAACAATAAAAAGGAAAGCGAGGAGAAAGGATTAAACATTAAGTATATTAAGATAATGTATGTTATTCAGAAATTATTTGAATTAAAGACATCAATAACAAGCAACAACAAAAATATAATTATGGGGGAATGAAGTAACCTTCGACAGAGAGTTTAGCCTTTACATCTTAAGGTGCTTCCGAATGTTGAAAACGACCAACCAGAAAGGAAACATTTACGTAAGGAAATTTCTTTAGAAAGGATTATTGAGATATTATCATATTTATTTTATGCCTGTGAATGCTGGAGAATTTCCTCACAGATGAAGGCCTATCTCGAAGCAACATAGATGTGTTCCTACAGTGGGATACTCAAAATACCATGAGCAGTACACTTTAGCACTCAGAAGTTTGTAAACAGAATAAAAATTATAACACATGATTAAAATTTCTATGATACATTCTGAGGTCTGGACACCTTTTTTAGGTATGGGCACATTTTAGTATAATTTTCCTCGGTTGCGACCCTGAGCAGACTCTAACCACGAGCTTAATTTGAATATAATTTTACCAAGATCATCGGCTATTAATATATAATAGTATTTTCGGATAACCCAGCAACCATTTAGCTAAACTTTTATAATTTTAAGAATTGATTAGCGCGAACTGTTACATACTGGTAAGATGCCAGCACTGAGTAGAACCCTTATTAACGATGAAGAAAAAAGATATTTACGGGAATATTAATGCATTTGATTTTTGGATACAATATTTTACAATATATTCATTAATAATCAGAAAAGGCAATCAGCAGGAGAGAAAAAATAAATCTTACAGACATGAAGAGATCTTGGTATTTATTAGGTTGGTGCAAAAATAATGACGTAATAATGTCGTTTTTTGACGTAACGTCAAAAAAAAGACATTATTACGTCATTATTTTTGCACCAACCTAATATATATTAGGGTGTTCGAAAAGTAATTACGCATTTCCCGCTATTAGTTACAAATACACCAACCAAAGCATAACTGAAATTGAACAGTTCACAATTACCTCTTGAATTAGTTAGTCAACTCTTTTATCCTACAAGATTTCAGAGTTGAATCCTATGGACGAATATCACTTTAGAATGTAGCATATTCATCATTGCTACTTTATTAATTCCAAAATAATGGTACCTTTATAGAGGTACTTAAAAACATATTTGCTGTGAACAGACATTCCGAGAAGGAATGTACATATTTGCTGTGGTTTAGAATTATTACGAATGATGAGTGTGGCATATATGTGACAAGACTTACTCTTGAAGAATTTAACTCTGAAAGAAGAACTAAATGATGCGATTTGGAATTGCTTCTACGTCAAAGCACCAGAGACTTGGCCTCAAAAATTAGTGTATCAGATTCAAATTCCCATGTACATCGTAAGTGAATTGGGAAAACTTGAAATGACGGAATTTGGGATTCTGGTGTACATTTGTTCGAAAACAGATCACAAACAGCTGCAAAATTCTTTTCAATCCTTTCCATTTTGAGCTGCATCGTTAAAAGTGATGAAGATTTCATGACAGAAGAGGAAGAGAAAAAATATGGTAATAAGAAAATTGGAAACCAGTCCCAATATCAAAACCATGATTTTATCCACAGAAATCTTGCTTTGTATCTAGTCGAATATGAAAGGTGTTATAACGAGCTACTACGATATGACAGCACCATTATAGCAGACGTTGTTGCAAGTTAGTTGATCGATTAAACGAAGCAGTGCGTCGAATTTGTTCTGCATTTTTAAGGAAAAAATGTTAATATCAAATATGATGATGTTTATAAGACAAAATGAATATCGTTATACACACCAGATTTAGCACTAACAAATGATCATTTTAGAATTATTCATGAGTATCAAAGCAAAAGCATTCCAAAAGCAACATGCGAAAAACCACCAAATATCATCTCTACTACACACACACAGACACTCACTGAGACACACACACACTTATGAATATACGTCGTCATAAGCTTCCTACATAGAGAAACTAGAATTATACATTTACAAACCTGAAGCAAAATTTCTTGTTTTTTTTTAAAGTTAAGTTTGGAATCCGTTAATGTCTTGGAATTTCGTGTGGACGCGTAAACTTTCTTGAATTCGAAACGCCATAGATTATACTAACGTTTGTTTAACAAGTGGAATGCAGATGAAACATGATTAACCAATGAAAATTACATAACACAAAAGTAAAAATATCAGAATTACTATTTTCTTTTTTCTCCATCTCCCATTCTCTGATGATGTTTTAGTAAAAGTGGAACATGTTAGACTGATAAACGTTTCCTATTTCTTCTATGTCTTACTCTTCTGGCTAATTATCATCTAAACATTTTTTTCTTTCTCCAATAAACTTTGCCCAATTTTTAGTCTCAATTAACTTTATTAAGCTCGACTTAGCTGTATTGAGCGAGGTTCGAAACCGTTTAGCTAGGGCGTTTTTCAGTTTGACTTATTATTATCATCATGGGTGGTAATAATAAAAAATATTTTTGTCTATTTATGGCAGTTATATATATATATATATATATATATATATATATATATATATATATATATATATATATATATGCCATCGTGATAGTAGAAAAAACGGTATACGAATAGGGAATCAAGAGGGAAGTGCCCAAGATGACATTTATCATAAATATGATGAAAGGTCAAATTTGTATCTGCCCGTAATGAGTGCAAGCGGGACCTCAAGGAAACAAAGTCACTATTTGCTGAAATAGTGAAACAAAATACTGCATCTCGTAAGTTCGGTTCTAAAGAGTATTGGCGTCTCTGCAAGAGCGTGCTGAACAACAACAAATCCACAATAACTCCTTTATTCAATCAATTTGAGGTCCTCACTCTCTCAGCTGATAAGGTTGAATGCTTTGCTCGGAAATTCTCATCCAATTCAACGCTCGACTCAACCGGTGTATCTAGACACGATTCTCCCCCTAGAATTCAGGCTCTATTTAGTGAGTTGCAAATAACCCCATCGATGCTATTGGGCATTAGACTCCCATAAAGCTAGTTTTGGGGACGGGATACCAGCCATTGTCCTGAAGAAATGTGCTCCTGAACTGGCTCTTGTCCTCTCCAAACTGTATACCTACTGCCGCAACGACTCTTGTTTTCCAGCCTGTTGGAAGTCCTCATCTGTTGTCCCTGTATTTAAGAACTCTGGAGACCCTTCTGACCCATCTATCTACCGTCCTATCAGTCTCCTACCACTCTTCGGCAAAGTCTTCGAGGCTTTAATCAACGCCGAATTGATTAAGCACCTTACATCCCATGATCTGTTCTCTGGCAAGCAATATGGTTTCCGATCTACCGCTGATGTGCTCACAGCCATAACTGAATTTGTTTACAAAGCATTTTACAATAATGGAGAAGCCCGAGCCATAGCTCTTGATATCTTTAAAGATGTTTGAAAGAGTTCGGCATGCCGGCCTACTTCGTAAGCTTCAGAAATACAGAATTTCAGAATGATTATTTGATTTAATACAATCAGTCATGTCAGACCGTGAAATGAAGGTCGTCCTGGACGGATTCTCCTCCAGTTCCATTCTCACGAACGCTGGTGTTTCCCAAGGCTCTATCCTGGGTCCTACACTGTATCTGATCTTCACTAACGATCTTCCTGATGTCATCAGTTCCCAAGTAGTCATCTACGCAGATGACACTATTTACTCCAGTCTCAATAGAAAATCTGGTATCGCTGAGAAAACTAACCTGGCTGTTGGCCTCGAAAATAACCTCCAATCTGTGATTGACTGGGACAGGAAATGGCTGGTAAACTTTAATACCTTGAAAACAAAACTGCTCTAAATTACCCACACACCCTTCCTGCCTCCCATTAGAATGTGTGATGTTCAACACCATGAGAGTACATTTCTGCGACTGCTTGGTCGTGCTCTATCCGCTGACCTGAGATGAAACAAATACATTGAAACAATAGCTTCATCCACCGCAAGGAAAGTTGGTTCCCTGGGTCGCGCCAGAAAGTTTTTCTCGCCCGAGTCCATCCTTCAAATCTCTAAATAAACCATTCTCCTTTGAATGGAATACTACTACCATATACGGTCTGGAGCCCTCGCGGTTTGTGTCAACGTCCTCGACAAAATCGAGAGATGAATATGCAATGTGGTTGGCCCTGGTTTGGCATCTCGCTTATAGTCACCACTTTCTCACAGACGTGCCGTTGCTTCCTTCTGTCTTTCCTACAAGTACTTTCACGGTAACAGCTCAGACGAGCTATTTTCGCTGGTTCACAAACTGCATGAATTTAAGTGTGTTAAAAGTTTGGCATCTCAGTCGAAACGGTTAAATGTAGTCGTCTCTTCTGCTCCAATGGCTTCATGTCTCGCACTTCCTGTCAGTGAAACTACCTTCCTCTTACTTGCTTCCATGACAGTTATAGTCTTCAAATATTTAAATGTAATGCCCATCGACATCTTCTGCTGCCTTGATCTAATTTGCCATCCTTCTCTTAATCCTTTCCTCAATCAGGTCTCTTTACTCTTGCTACCACTCTCTGTAACACCTTACCTGCTAGTGGCATTCCCGCCTTGGTTGGGGTGAGATGCTTAAAATTTAAAAAAAATAATAACAAGATGGAAATATGACGATGATGTAAAGCATGCTTAATTAGTATTCAAGGATAAAGAAAGAAGGGACGAGAAATTTTATTATATATATATATATATATATATATATATATATATATATATATATATATATATAAGTACGTTTTGCTAAATTTTGTCAGGATGATATGTCGATTATTTTCTAAATAAAATGTTGTATAAAGAAATAAAAATACTTAATGAGAGACGTGGTCTAAATTATTTGAACTAAGAAGAGTGAAAAACATGATAATTGGACAGTTTATCAACAAAAGAAAGAGATCGAAGAAGAGACACAGCGAGACCGACTGACCGACTATTTTCAGGACCAGTCGAAGAATTATGAAATATTCGTATATTTACTTTTCGGGAATGGGCACATCGGTGTATATATCCAAAAATATTAGACTTTCAATACAACAATATTGGGCCTACTATCTTTTCAAAGACAGTAATTTAATGTAGTAAGATGGTGAGACTTCTACCTAAAAAATGTTAGCTAATGGTATCTGAGTGTCTATGTACATAGCTAAATTTAAATGAATTTTAATATTTCGTGCGTACGTTTTGATAATGTTAATATCACCATTGAAATGCGTGACTCATTTTTATCTCATTACGTATAGGAAAAAAAGAATGGAAATAGTCGTATGTTCTAAGTTTAGATTAACCATATTCAACTTGCCGATTGTGCTACATCCTTTATCAAGTGTCGCTCTATTTATATATTAGCGTATACATTTCTGTTGTTTTGTCACCGTATTGTTACAAATAATTATCTATATGCCAGGCACATTAAGATGCTTAAGAAAACAACGTTGAAATAAATTGATTCTTTGTAAATTTATTTTAGGGAATTGAATGTCAAAAGAGAAATAAATTATAATTAATCACTTTCCTCCTTCGAACAGGCTTCAGTACATAAAGTATTTTTTGCTAATGGGATTGGAATCATATATATATATATATATATATATATATATATATATATATATATAAAGAAAAATATACGGAAAAACAAAAATCCTTATATGCAATTATGCTCTTTTAATGCAATTATGCTCTTTTAATGTAAATATAATGTCAACGTCGGACCTTTCAGTCTAATAAACCATCTTCAGGACATATTCATAAAATATAATTAACATTATCAATTCAACATGATAAAGACGATGGACATAAGAACAAGACCTATCCAGCTTATGTCCATCGTCTTTGTCATGTTGAATTGATAATGTTAATTATATTTTATGAATATGTCCTGAAGATGGTTCATTAGACCGAAACGTCCGACGTTGACATTATATTTACATTAAAACAGCATAATTGCATATAAGGATTTTTGTTTGTTTTTTCCGTATATTTTTCTTCATACTGTCGGATCTATATCCATATATTTGCTTACACACACACACACACACACACACACACACACATATATATATATATATTATCCCTCTGAAGTTATTTAGCAAATCTTATAACTTCAATAACTCAAATTTGCTTTGAAATTGATTTTCAAATTTAAAAAGAATAATTTAGATGTCAAACCAAAGATGTTATTCAATTTTGAGCTTACTATGCTTGTATTATATATATATATATATATATATATATATATATGTGTGTGTGTGTGTGTGTGTGTGTGTGTGTGTGTGTGTGTGTGTGTGTGTGTGTGTGTGTGTGTGTAAAATCAATAGAATATGACGTTACAAAACCAGCGCACGCGGTAAAATTTAAGATGATACAGAGTGAGTTATACATGAGAATAAAAGATACTAAACTTGGACTTTTAGTTGTTGGAGTTAGTTTCCCTTCATAGGAAACTTTATGACACGAGACATGAATGCACACACATATATATATATATATATATATATATATATATATATATATATAGTTTTCTGCTACTAACAAGCAGGAATATTTTTTTCTTTATGATGGCCATGCTGGTCGACACTAATCGAGGAACCTTAGTCAAATAATAAATCAAAATAATATTATTATTAATACACAACCCAGTGTGTCTGAACATTTTATTTTTTAATTTTCAGTATTATTTATTATTTATTTCCAATATATATATATATATATATATATATGTGTGTGTGTGTGTGTGTGTGTGTGTATTTGTACAAACATACATATACATATGTGTGAATTATGTAATTAAAAACCACAAGCATACCAAATTAAAATTTATTGATTTAAGTCTAAAAAAAAAATCACCAACATACGACGAACAAAATTCGTCTTCGAAAAAATCTATTTTCGGTAATAGACAAAATTTAATTCGCTAAAACTACCAACGATTTACAGTAAAAAAATGCTAAAGGTTATTTCTGTGATCAAAAAATCAGATAAAATAATTATGAAAGCAGACAAGACGTGTAACCATTACAAAATCGATACGGATATGTACAATAAAACTATTAACAAAGAATTTAATAAGTTTTATAAAAAGTCACCCAACAACTGGGATAATAGCCTAAATAGTGAAGCCAAGAAGATAGCTACAAAATTTTAAAATATCGATGATAGGATTTACAAATTTCACAAACAACAAGCATTTATCATAGTTAAGAGCCATAATGAAAATTCCCTAAACAATCGTTAATACTGATTACATAACCCAACTATAATTTGGTGCAAAAACAATATCGTTTTTTTTTTACGTTAAAATCACGTCAAAAAAACGATATTATTTTTGCACCAACCTAATAAACTAATACCGGTAAAATCAGCAAAAAACATCATTGAATGAACGAAGCAAATACACGAAAGATGCTCTAGGAATTAACCAGTGGTATAAAAAAAAGCAGATACCGTCGAAATAGTTCACTAATATATAAAAGAAGTATGAATGTACATCTACTAATGTCTGCTATCAATTTAGCAAAAGAAAACCTACTATCCTAAGAGCGATCGCAAAATAATTATCATAAAGCAGGCACAAAAACATATATTATTCAATAATTTGTATCTATGGATCAAAAGAAGCAACCCAGAATTTAATATTGCTATGGGAGCATATGATTCAACCGAGGCATATGAAGTTGTTGGAATCTTTTTATTGTTACGACTGAGATTCATTTTCAACATTAAGGACACAGACTCTAAAGGGATAAAGATATAATTCTCCCCGGTTAAACAAACCCACAAAATATAAACTGTTTGAGAAACTTTTCAAAGATCCCAAGTTATACATAACCACTATCAGTATTCTAAAGTGATCAACTTCCTCGATGTGACCCTGGGCTTGAATAATTTTACAAACTATATAAGAAAGATATGTATAAACATAGATACGTGAGTAATGAATCAAACCACGACCATAAAATTCTAATTATTTTACATCAAAGTTAGATTACCTACAAACTGCAACCATAAGGAAATATTTGATAATAATAGAATTAAATATATAGAAGCTTGGAACTAAGCAGCCATACAGTAAATTTAGGGTATTTAGAAAAAAAAAAATAAAAATAAACAGAAACAGAAACATCGTAGGTGTAACATTTTATGTTTTAATCCGCCTTTTAATCGTAATGTTCAAACGAATATCGGAAGAATTTTCCTAAATTTATTCATAAGAACTTTAACCTTTCACCAACACTAAAAAATAATTTCTTAACAAATATATTAAGATCAGCTATAGATGCGTTAATAATATCGATAAATCTATATCCCAACATTACATCATATTAAATAAATATATTTCCAACGAAGACAACGTTAATTCTTTTAGAATAAATGCAACTGCCTAAAAAATAATTTGTCCCTTAAACGGTCAATGTATGATTGACAATATTGTAAAATAAGCTAGCATACATTCCGGTAACGATGCAAAATTTTAATTTGTTCCCATTGAAAATCCTTGGAAGCTTCGTTTCTACCATCATCAAATGACATCAGGCAATATATAATACAAAAACAAAAACAACACTGCTCACTCTAAACTTTTCTAGCAATTAAAGAATGTTGCTAATACATCTATCATCACCTAACATATTGCAGCAAGAGACAAATCTTACAATGGGTAAGGTAATAAATGTAATTTATGTCTTGTTGAAATATTACTATTCTTAAAACATTTAAATAACCCTAGTTTATTAAACAAGAGAAATGAATTGGTGGTGACATGGAGCATTAAAATAAATATCTTCTTAAATAGGTTAATACAGATTAATTTTTAATGTAAATTATGGTTTGTTTTATTTTTGTAATCTCACTTTATGCTTAATATAAAATTAATATTTACAACGTCAAAAATATTTTTACATATATATATATATATATATATATATATATGTATATATCCCGTTTATTTTAAATGGCAATGTTAGGGCCTTGAATAAGTTCTCACTTTTTTCCAACAGATGGCATTCCCAGAGCTGGGTACATGTAGTTTCAGATGGTAACACATCTTTAAGGAAAAACTATAAGCAAGCTTGAAACTCAGGGTATGTCATTTCGCCGAAATGTAAACAACTTTTTCATAGAGTTAAACATGTCAGATTTTGTGCAAATGAAAGTGTATTTGCGGAGAATTTTACTGTATTATATTATTCAAAAGAAATCGGTAGAAGAAGCATGCAGAATTCTTGTTGAGACTTACTGTGACCATGATTTGTCAGAAGCAACAAGCAGAAATTGATTTAGGTGCTTCAAAATAAGTATTTTGATCTTGAAGTTAAAGAACGCTCTGTCGCACCGAAATGTTTAAAGACGAATAATTGGAGGCATTACTTCATGAAGGCATATGTCATGCGCAGGATAATCTTGCATAATCATTAGTAGTTGATCACACAACAGTTTCGAGACGTTTGAATGCATTAGAAATAATTCAAAAGCAAGGACATTGGGTGTCATTGGAGTTGAAGCCGGAAGACGTCAAACGACTGTTGTCACGAGTGAACAGCTATTTCAACGACAGAAAGGGATTTTTTTTTGCATCGTATCGTGACAGGCGATGAAAAGTGGATACACTACAAAAACCCTAAGCGTAGAATATCTTGGTGTAAGCCTGGTCATACATCAACATCGACAGCAAAACCGAATAACCATGGTTTGAAGCTCTGTATTTGGTGGGATCAGCTGTGTGAAGTTTATTATGAGCTGCTCAAACCGACCAAAAATCATCACGGGAGATCACCATAGACTACAAGTGATGCGTTTGAGCTGAACATTGAAGAAAAAAGGCAAAGCGATTTTGCAACATGACAACGCTAGGCCACATGTTGCAAAACGCGTGAAAACCTACTTGGAAACGCTTAAATGGGAAGTCTTATCACAATCAACATATTCACCAGACATTGCCCCGTCTGATTATCACCTGTTTCGATCGATGGCACATGGACTGGCTGAGCAGCACTTTCATTCTTATGAAGATGCCAAAAATGGGTCGACTCGCGGTTAACATTAAAAGCCGTGCCTTTTTTCTGATGTGGAATTCAAATGCTGCCAGAACGATGGCAAAACATAGCGGCGAGCGATGATGGACAATACTTTCAGTGACATGTTTCTTACTAATTTTTGTAAATAAAACATTATTTTCATTAAAAGTTCTAATATATAAATTAAACATTATTGAAGATAAATACAGAAAACCCTACAAAAAATCGCAAACTCTTAGATAGATAGATGGATAAATAGAGAGAAGTTTCATTTTGTTTAAAGTGACACACAGAAATGTTGCTCATTTAGATATTTTATATGAAATATGACCATTCCTATTATTGCCACTAAATTATATCTCTGACGAATATAGTTAATACTTAGAATTTACATAAAGAGAGATAAATATTTTCTTTTAAATAAATTAATGAGAAAATTGAAGTTAGATCATAAGTAATTTCCGTTTTTGACAACCAATTATAATGATGTAAGTATCATCCAATATACTAATTAGACGTGGCAGTTATGAATAAATTAGGAATGCACGCACATAGTCTACAGTAGATTAATGAAAAAATGTTAATGACAAATATGGCCGTATACAACAAGAATAACACAGAAAAAAAGATTCTGGAAGATGGTTGGTCTATACTACCCTAACAAACATCTGATCTTGCACCAACAGATTATTACTTTTTTCGATCGCTTTGATAGGAAACGCAGTCTTTAATTAAAGTCAGATTCAAGATTTGTTTCAAAACATTTTCACATACGAACCTGCGGAATTTTACACGAAGTGGAGCCTGATAAGTTCCAACACTTTTTTTAAAAAATAAAAGTGAATATATAATATATATAATATGTAACTGTACATACTTCTTTTTAAGAATAATTTCGATAAAGAAAATCAGGAAATAATTTGAACTCAAATTAATACAACAAAATTACGTTCGTATTATTTGAAAACATATTATCAAAGAGAGGTCTTCATTTAGTAGTGTATCCATTATTGCATGTGATGGATATTTTTGATTAAAAACCTCGCAGAAATTAAGATCTTACAGTTGTTGATAAAATGTAATCTATTCACTCAAATGTAAGTGATTCCACAAATTAACACGAAATCGAAACTATTATTAAACATATACAGAATTTTAGCCAAACGACTGAAGCGCCATTCTGTAACTTTTAGTTTTTACATGAAACCTCTCTTTCTTTTTCACTCCAGTAGTTTTGGTGGTTATTATTGTGTTGAAAAATGCAACATTTCAGTAGTTTGAGAAACTTCCCAGATAGAAGTATGTTCTTCAATATTTCTTAACACTATCCATTATTCTTTCGATAATATATAGTTACTAACTGAAAGGAAAATGGTCTTAAATTATTTTAAGTTCACTATCCTTAAAAGTTTGTAGAGGAATTTAAATTTAAATGAAATGTTCTTTTTCCAGATGTATATCGAATAATTTCTACCAAATATTTAGATAGTAGTCTCCTCTGCCTCAAAAATTTTATCTCGTAATGAAAACAACGTAAATGAATGTTCAGTTAAAAAAAAACGAACCTGTGTACGTGTTCCAAATGTCACTCCTATCTAATGGCGTCCGAGTAATTGCAGTATATTTCTGTGTCAAATGTCATCCATACCTCTTCTGTGCAGTCGAACCAACACATACACACGTCTGTGTGTGTATGCGTATGTGTGTGTGTGTTTGGTTCAATAATCTAGACATGTTATGTCTAATTGTTTTTACCTTATTTTAATCCTCTCAAATCCACGGATGAAAAATTGATCCGTGATTTTGAGAAGTTTAAAATAAAATAAATAGATATGTCTAGGTTATTCAACCAAACATGCTTCAATGAATATATGCTGCCTAAATTTACAAATATACATTTATATATAATATGATTACCGACCACTAGATGATTACGTGGAAGTGCATGAAACTGGAAACCGTGGTCGGTCACTGCCCACCTGAATTTTGACTTAAAATATATTAAATCTCTGCTATTTTTATGGCACTGAGCACTCTTTTTCCAAGTGTGCAATCTTAGGCAGACTCCTTTGAGATCTGCTCATATATATATATATATATATATATATATATATATATATATATATATATATATTGCACCTTTTAAAAGTAATTTCTACGAACAGCGGAATTTTACTTTATATGTCTTTTCTCTCATTTCGATATACATAGTCACCCACATACATGCTTGTTTCGCTGTATTACTGCTCATCAGTGTAGCGAGACATCTGATTGCTTCAAGCTGAGATCGAAACACGACCGATTTGGAATCATTCAGATTTCTCACCCCTACTCTATCGGCGCACGGCAGAGAAAGGGAAATTTTTAACGTATTACATACGGGATGTATAAAAACAGTATGTGATAAGATAGTTTTAAGCTATGCCATAGTTATAGGTTAACGTGCTCAATATCTGTAATAGAGCATATGTAAATATAAATGTGGACATCAGGTTCAATACCCAGGGTTGTCAGTCTGTTTTCTGCTAAACGCAATGATCAGTCCACGTTTATTTTTATTGGCCTGACGATTGCGTTTACCATGAGGCAGTCTGTCGGCTCTGGGTGTTAATTCCAGTGCCAATATATATATATATATATATATATATATATATATATATATATATATATATATATATATATATATATATGTAAGCAAATATATAGATATAGATCCGACAGTATGAAGAAAAATATACGGGAAAAACAAACAAAAATCCTAATATACATTTATGCTGTTTTAATCTTAATATAATGTCAAAGTCGGACGTTTCGGTCTAATAAACCATCTTCAGGACATATTCATTAAACATAATTAACATTGCTCTTATGTCCATCGTCTTTTTCATGTTGAATTTAATATGGTCTAATGTTAATTATGTTTTATGAATATATCCTGAAGATGGTCTATTAGACCGAAACGTCCGACGTTGACATTATATTAACATTAAAGCAGCATAATTGCATATTAGGATTTTTGTTTGTTTTTTCCGTATATTTTTCTTCATATATATATATATATATATATATATATATATATATATATATATATATATATATATAAAGAGCGAGAGAGAGAGAGGCATTTTACACAGAATCTTAGCTTACATCTGCATCATTCGCTAATAATTTTGTAGGATGTTCTGATAATGTCACAATATATATGTGAAGAAATCCATTTAGTTTTAGTACATATGTTTTTCTAACCAATCCTTAGAAGCCTATCATAAACCGGAATATATTTTCAAATGAAATTAAATAAATTATGCAAAATTATCTATTTCTTGCATACACATTTACACATGTAATTTTTTTTTTAATTTATAGGTTCTACGAAAAAAATAATTTACTCTCTTAACAAATTTGCAATATCCAAAGCGACATATTGTTTTAAAATTCGAAGATTTTCTATTTGAATTTATTTATGAAACTCAAATTCAAATGGAAAATAAGAGCAATTAACTTACGTTTCAAATCAGCAGTTATGATTTGATTCGCATTTCATTTTAAAGAGAAAAACAAAGTTTCATATATCAAGAAAATAGAAATATTTTAGCAATGCCAATAAATAAATTATAAGTTAACAAACATATTTTTCTTGTCGTTATTTCTCTTATTTAAAGATTATATTCTGAATGATTCAAAGAAATAACCATTTAATATATCATTAAAAATAATTTTAAAATAATACTAATAGTATATAATTGTTTACTCACTTCTTGCAATCCTAATAACAAAAACAAAATGACATTAAAATATTAAATAAATATGAAACTAGCTCTTTTTTTTATAAACAAATCCCATAGAATTACATTTTAGTAGATGGCCAAAAACAATTTAGGCTAACTTTAAGGAATCTGTCTGTTTATGTTTTTTTCGCAGGGGACCCGGGTCACATCGGGCCACCAGGCCCAGTTGGTCCCAAGGGAGATCAGGGAATTATGGGAAGACCTGGGATCCCAGGAAAGCCAGGCAAAGACGGTCACCCAGGACCAGCAGGTAATAGAAAATATCTAAGAACTTTTCTCATTTGTCACACCATATTTCCTCCCCAGTTTCTGATTTCTCTTCTATTATCCCTCCTTCCTAAAAGTTTAACATTGTGGCCTCTGTTGTCTAATTATCCGTTTGTTTCTTAAATGTCTCTTTTGAATTAAATGGAGTTACTTTTAAATATGTGTATCCTCATACCAGACTAGATATAGTACCACTTACGGTGCTAGCACTCCTAATTATGAAATTCCGTTTTAATTGTGATATTATAGTTTATATAAAAATATCCCTGAGTGCTACAGTTGTGTCTTTATGCATTTCCGGTTGATTACATCTCTTATATTGCTTTCTGATTTATTCTCTTTCCTTAGATGATTTAATTTGCCATCATATCTTTTGCTTACAAATCATGAAGTGATCTCCTTCTGTCTTGCTCCTCAGAATCACTTTTCATCTTTAACTCTAAATCACTGAAATCATACATCCCTTCATCATGTCTAGATAAAAAAAAGATTCTCTTCTTATATTCATTCTGTTTATTTTCCCTCATCTGCTTAAATTCTCTCAGAAATTGGTTACAAAAATTATTGCATTTTATTCACATGTAAGCACACACACATACAAATACCCACACAAACCTATATATATATATATATATATATATATATATATATATATATATATATATACATACATATATATATATATATATATATATATATATATATATATATATATATATATATTCTCATATAGATTTCCACGTTTCTCTTTGATCCTTTCCTTATTTCGTTCTTTCTTTCTATTTTCTTACTTACTTCCATACTTACTTGTTCATCCATGTTTGTACG
>OZ010573.1:91903519-91921019 GCA_963932145.1 Acanthosepion lycidas | reverse complement strand
AAATGCTTTGAGAAACTTTTGCAACGAATGGCAGTAATCAAGGCTAAAGTATATTTTGACGAGAGCAAAATTTAATCATAAAATGCCTTTTTTTATTTTGTCATTATGGGAGTTTTTTTTATTAGAATAAAAAAACCAAAAAAACTCTCTTCTTTAACCGTGTATAATAATTTATTTTTTATTTAAATTACAAAAAAAAAAATTTGGGGCCAATTTAAAAAATTATCACGGGTGGCTTCAGATTTTTGAATTGTAGTGTACGTAAAAAAAGAAAAGAAAATGACATTTATTTCGCCCAATATTTTCATGCCGAATTATTAAGAAAGAAATTTGACGAATTAAAAAATAGATTTAAGTAACGTTCAAAATCGGCGATAAACGCAGATTTATTTCAATTTAGTGAATAAATAGTTAAAAGTATTGATTGGTTAATATAATGGTTAATTGGCTAATTGTTTTCACACTTATAATTTAATGGCCACACATAAACCGTGTGTAGAAGTGTACATCAATGCTGATTTCAATGTAAATTATATCAGGGATGTCGTATGTGCGAAAGAACAAAATTGTCATCACCGTGTAATTGAAAAATTCACTAACCACCCTTGCGGTCGCATGTGGCACAATGCCAAGTTTATTGTGGGGTATCCAAGCCCATAGACTCGGTCAAAAATTCCCCGTAGGCCCCGCAAAAGCGAGGTCGGGTAGCTGTCTCCCGAGACGAGATTCTGCCCTTCCGCATTGCCTCGTCTGTGGATCCTCTCTGACCGGAGGCGGAGAGTACGTCCAGCACACTCCCGAAGTAATCCGGGGAATTAAGTGAAATTGGTATGCCGAGTACAAATTCCGGCCTAGTTGCGTCGCATTAACACTTACGATAGACATGGATGATACTTCCCTGGTACATGCCGGGTAGGAATTTTCATCTCTCAGTTGCGTCCCCGTCGGAGGACAGAGGCACATACTGTGAGGTGCCTAGCCCCGGTGAACACCCGAGGATGTAAAACTAGAGAGATCGGTGTTCGGACCGAGACCAGCGCAACCGACGGGTGCGGAGGCTCTTGGAAATTTTGTACTTAGCCCGAGTGTACGCGATAGTTAATTAATTACGTTGGTGAAACCGACACAAACTGATTCCGTTAGTCAAATAAATCGGCTTGCCTGGCACATGCCTGCTAGGGTTTATCATTTCTCATTTAATTCTCTATCTCCCGGAAGATACTGCAAGGTGTCTGGCCATAGAGAATAGCTGCCCAAGGCTTCACCCCGCCCCACTGCACTAGAATGGTGGAGCAGTAGTCGCTACCGAGGCCAGCGCAACCGACCGTTGCGGGAGCTGGGCAATTTTTTCCCCTTGGACCTTGTGTACGTGATCGGATTCCCCACAATAAACACGGCTTTGTGTCACATCATGTCTCAGTGGGGAAACAAGGTAAATAATATTTACGATAGCGATCGTTACATTTTTCTACTCACACGAAGTTTTCACTGTAGTAAAACAATGTTCTATTTTTTTGTTTTTGTTTAGATAGTTGAAGTTTTATTAAGCAATATAAAGTAAAAATTAAATGTATGCTAAAATTTATATCAGTTTTTAAATATGAAATTAATTTTATCGGATTTTAATTATTAGTCCACTACTTTGCTTGGAATATCTTCAACTACGCAATACAAAATAATTTAAGAAGACATTCCATTTTTTACATTGTTAAAAGAAAAACGAACCATATTTCTCTTAAAGTGCCATTTAATTTATTACTGACTTGTTAGATTTGAAATAAATATTTTTAAAAAAACTGAAAAATTATGAATTAAAAGTACAATGGTTTGTTTGTTTGTTTTTTTTTTATATATAAACTGAGAGTATATAAACAAAAACAAGTTATCTTTCTTTTAATATCGTAATTTTTAAAAGTTTTCTCGATTTAGAAAAAAAAGAAGCAACGTCTTCTTCTTTTTTTTTTTTTTTACATATCCTCAGTTTTATTTTAAAAACTAAATAAATAAACACAATTTTACTGTTATTTCATAATTTATCAAAGAGAAGTTACAAATACCACGTTAACAGAAACACAGAAAAAAAATCTGGCATCATACGGGCCTTAGATTCTGAGAAATGAATAAAAATAATAAATTGATCGGTGTACAAATAGTGTGTGCGTGCGCGCGCGTGTGTGTTTGTGTGTGCGTGTGTGTGTGCGCGTGTACATATAAAAACTTTATGGATTTAATGTGCATTGTAATATTGTATTCCTTCTGGGGAGGGGCGACAAACTTGAGGGCTGTCCCCGGCGGCAAAAAAAATAGCTACGCTACTGATCCAATGGTCCTTTAGGCTTCCTCCATCTGAATAGGAGTTTACTTTTTGAATATTAAGAATTATATATAACGGAGGTGGGGGCATCAGAATTGTAGATCTTCTTAGGTGGGGAATGAACAACAACAAAAAAAAGCTTGAGATGTACTTGTCTAACAATGGCTTCAAGAGAATAATTCCTTTCGATGTGACAGAATGGTGTTACAGAATAACTGGACAAAGATCTTTATTCAATCACAAAAACATCAATCGAAATCTTCCAACAGCAGTAATGGCTAAACTTATTGCTACATACATCTACAAAGGAATGTAATAATATGAACAATATGTTGATTCAGATACTTCTTTAAACAAAAAATCAATAGATAAATTCTGATATTGATGGGCATCAGTGAAAACGACTAAAATGTGTTTAATATCGATCTAAGTATTTTTTAAAATAAAAAAAAATGTGGTATTTAGTTAGTGATTTAAGACTCTTTGTTACATATTAATTAATATAAATATAGATAAATCACATCCGGGATATGTTTATCGTTTAAATCCTATTTATGTAGATGATACCACTAGAACGCAGAGGATTACAGGGAGTGAAATGATCAATCAACTTTGCCTATGTAATATGTTTTTTGTCAGATAATTTTTGATGCATCTAAAAAAATACCATGACTACTATAATAATTAATATAATATAATTTAATATAATATAATTTAATATAATATAATATAATAATTAAATGTAGATCTTACTTTGAATCTTGTTCATCGTTGCATTATATCTGATGTCATGTCAAGAGTTTACCTTAATGACCGACGTTAGGAAAATACAGTTATGGTTCAAAATTATGAATTCTAAATTGAAAATTTCATCCTGTTAAATACAGACCTATATCCGTGTGCGTGTGTAGAAAATTTCAGATAGAATATATATCTGTAAAGGACATTATGTATAAAGTGAAAATGAAAACTTATTTTAGTTGGCGCATTTAGTCGTCTAAGGGACTTTACCAAGGCATTGCTATTGTGTACGGTGTTGGCAACGACGAAACCCCGTGGCTAAGTTTTCTTTTTACCTTTATTCCAACGCGATCGCGCGTGCATAAACACACACACACGAAGCGTGCTGAAAATTTTTGGTCCGAAGGAGAAGAAAACTAATAAAATGTAGTGAACACGTTTCAGCACAGTTTTATCTCTTTAAATATATATATATATATATATATATATATATATATATATATATATATATATATATATATACATATATATATATATATATATATATATATATATATATATATATATATATATATATATAGTTTATGCAAAACTAGGTAATCCGCATGGGTAGACCCAAGGAGGATGATATTCAGAGCAGATATGTTTGAATAAAAACAGACCACTTTAAGGTTCCATGTAATAAATTATTTCACCACAACCCCTTTAACAGGGCTATGGATCATCAGACTTTACTTCCAAAGGTTGAAATGAAAAATGAAAAGAAATTCACACGTTTTTGATGGACCTCATCAAGCATATGTAAAATTAACAAAGTGAGGAAGTAAGGTGGGAGAGAAGATAAGATATGAGTGGGTTAGGTGTACCATTTCAATTCCTTATTCTTATCCCCACTGTCTGTCGGCTAGACGTTGCTTAAGCCTAACGAGTCTTGTCTTGTATATATATATATATATATATATATATATATATATATATATATATATATATATGTATATGTATGTATGTATATATATATAATATATATATATATATAATATATATATAATATATATGTGTGTGTGTGTATTTATCTGTGCGTATCCGGTGGGGGTGTATAATTTGAAATAGAATCTAACTATGAATAGTCAATATGAATGAAGAAAAAAAGAAAAAATTTCTCAGGCGACAGGTTTCGCCCTCTAAGGGAATTTATCAATGCATTTGTTTAGTCTGAAAAAGGAGGAAACGTGTCGACCTAGATAAGTCTTTCTTACGTTTTTATACACACACACGTGCGCGCGCACACACACACGTATATAAGTGGTGCTGAAAATACTCGGTCCGACCTAGAACTAATCTAATGAAGCTAATTGTGGCAAGAATTTTTCAGCCTATTCCGTCTACAAACACACTCACAAACATGTCTGTGTTTGGATATATGTGTGTTTAAATATTCTCAGATAGAGTGTATCTGTAGAGACGACATAAATAAAAAGAAACAAGAGGAAAAACTTTTCTTAGCCCCAAATTTTCAGAATAGTTTTTCCTGTTGTTTCTTTTTATTCATATATATACATATATATATATATATATATATATATATATATATATATATATATATATATATATATATATATATATATATATATTACGTTGGTGCAAGAATAATGACGTAATAATGTCGTTTTGTGATGTTAAAAATACGTCAAAAAACGACATTATTACGTCATTATTTTTGCACCAACCTTATATATATATATATATATATATATATATATATATATATATATATATATGATGCATATTTCTTTCGATGCTTAAACCTAAGCATATGATCAGATGGTTATAACCATCTTTGTTCACCACCTGATGAGATGCTTATATTAGTCATCGAAATAAATATGCATCTTTGTAGTGATTACTTGTATATTCGTAGGTAATAACTTATAATAAATTACTATTGGTCTACTTTTGCCATTGAACACTCTTTTAAATTAATGTTATGAACGTTTGAATTTATATTCTTTTAGTTCTCGCTATATATATATGTGTGTATATATATATATATATATGGCTATGAAGAAAATATTTCAAAGTGGTTAAAGTTGTACCTTTGTCTGTGTGTGTGTTTGTGCGCACGCGCAACACATTTCACAAATATTACACTCTGCTCAGGGACAGAGGAAGATGCGCATAAATAACACCTTCATTTTCAACGTGTACCAGATTAATGATGAATGTGCCACTGTGGTATCTGAACGATTTACGGCGAGGAAGATGAAATCAACGAGCCGAATTCAAATCCCCTCAGTGTCTATGTCGTCACTTCGTACTGTCACCTAGCGAAAGTCATGTATAGAACTATTCTCCCCAAAGCCAGAGGTTAAATAGAATGAAAGACTGGGATTTTTAAACCATACTATGAAATGGAAACTATAAATTCAAAAAGGCTGACCTACATATGTTATGAACAGCGAATAATGCTTTATGTTACATACTTACTTAATCAATTCGAAGTAACATATACAAATCTTACGCATTATAGGTAATGTATCTATGTATTCAATCACAAACTTTTCTCAAAATACAAAGAATTCTTCCATTGGCTTAAGCTTACTGCAAAATGACGAAATAGCAACAGCCATTTGCAGATTGTCGCTCAAATAACTACCACAATTTATACCGTGAGGATTAAACATCACTTTGCATTTATAATAAGAGCAGTTCAAATAAAATACAGTGTAACCCGGATATAAGAGAGTTGTCGAGACTTGAGAAGAAGTCTCTTATATCCGGGTTTCTCTTATATACGGGTTTATTTTATATCCGGGTTTGACCTATTATATATACATTAATACAGGCTGTAATTTGGGACCAGATAAAATCTCTCTTATATCAGAGTTTCTCTTATATCAGGGTCTCTTATATCCGGGTTACACTGTAGTACTAAACAATTATAAAATGCAACAAGTTATATATTTTATTTTACAGATTATGTCGAGATTTGTAAATTCGGGCGTCAACTTCTATTTCATTTGCATAAAAACTAATTATTCGTGGTATTTACGCAGAGGATTTATGGGTATATTTGATGTTATTTTTTATTGTTTTCTGCTTGCTGTAGCCATTCGTGGGTATTTCGTTCATTTGAACTGTTTGACCATCTTTCATAGATTGCCCACGTAAAAGCTAATATCTATTCAAGCAATATGGTGCATCGGAAATCGAAGAAGAATGCAAACATTATTAATTGCTGACTCGGGTTTTGCTCTCTCTTTTTTTTTTTTTTTTTTTTACATTTTCCTACTTTTCTGTCGCAAATTTTAGATTTATCATTCTACGATCGATAATAAACAGCGTAGATATGGAACAAGGAATAAAATCACGATGATACTTAGACCCGAAATCACAATCTTCATATTCGGTCGCCTGCATACAGTGACAGATACAAAAGAAAGGACAACTAATCACAGTAATTCACAAACACACACACATACACACTTACCAAGTAGTGCAGTAAGTTTTACCCTTAATAAGGTCCGGAGGTCACTCAAAGTAAAATGCTAATTTAGGAGGCCAATTGTATATATATATATATATATATATATATATATATATATATATAGGAGTGTAAGGTAACGGTTAACCCTTGTCTTGAACAGATTATGATTGTAGTAATCGGAGAAACATCTTGCTGGGTGTCGCTTCCACAGAGCAGTATTTCCCGGGAAGAAGCTGCACGAGTGGAACAAACTTCTCACCGATGCAATAAGGTGGTAATATAGGTTGTTTGCTACAATTTAAGTTGCATAGCATGTCCTTGCCGTGATGCTTTGACTTGGTGGGACCAGGGTATGTAGTTCGTCCGAGCTCTTTCTGTGGGATTAGCATTAGAGCAGTGACTGGCTACTCACATCCCGCCTGTGCGAGAGAGATTGAAGGGTGGCGAATAATTGGTCACCCACAAGGGCTCAGAGACGATTTTGAACTCAAGGATGGAGAGTGAGGTCTGGTTAGCTCCCGCCCAATTATGACAAATCTTAAGAAAGACATGAATGCATTTTTCTGCCCACCCTACCCCCAACTATGCATCAAATAGGAGCGTAGAGTCGGTTTCAAGAGTTTTCAAGAAGAGGCTGGGATTCCAAATCGTGGAAAAAAAGCAATAGAAAACCACTCCCCTATATTGAACCAAAAGGTATGGCACTTCATACATACTAAAGAAAAGAAGTATGCAGAAAATCATAATCGCTTACATCATTAAGGAGAAATAAATTAAAAGCAAATAGTTGGAAATGCATGTTGAATTTTCAGTTACACGAAATCTATATATGATGAGTTTGGGCTCTTCAGCCTGGTGTAATGCATAGCAAGTTTGTCACTCTAGATCAATTACGACTGAATAGTGAGTTCGATCCTTACTGGGTGCTCCATACTTTCGGTTTTGTGCCACATCAATGCTACGCTTGGAAAATCAGTATATATAGCGAGGTATCGTTTACAGTGATTGAATCCGAAGCATAACAATTTTTCATTGCTATTGAAAAGCAATAACTTGAACAGAAGACTAACAGCCGTACATTTCGCCGTAGAGTTAATAGGGCTTCTGCGTGTAATGTCATTCATATATTTATTTAAAGTACACACACACACACACACATCCAGGACCTATAAAACTGTCAAAATGACCACGGGAATTCAGAGAAGGACAGATTCATCCAGCTCTTATCTCAAATAACAACTTAAAAGAGACTGTTTGACCAACACAAGGAATGTTAAAAGATTCATGTTAAAAAATAAAAAAAAAAAACAAATGAAGACTACAGACAAAAGTTCATTTTCTCCATCAAGACATTCATTTCTGTAGTTTAGTGCTACCAGCAAGCAGAAATATTTCTACTCCCGATGATGGCCATTTTGGCCGAAACTAGTCGAGGAATCTAAATGAAAGAATAATAATAAAAAAACGAAAGAATATTAATCTACAACCAAGTGTGTCTGAAGATTTTAATTTTTTAATATTTTTTATTGTTCAATATATATATATATATATATATATATATATATATATATATATATATATATATATATATATATATATGAATTCACCCCAAGCAAAGCGAGGGATAATGCCACTAAGATTCAAGGGGGTATTACGAATGAAAAGACTTTAGAAGGAATCAGAAACACAATCCTATACACGGAAAAAATGGATGAACTTTTAATCATGTTCAAAAGACCGGCGATGTGTGTGAACCTTATCTACTCCTTTCGAGGAAAAATAAATGAATGGTCAATAAATCTTCAGCGATAATGCGGTTATGTTAGAAGTAATAACCTGAAGTAGACTTTAGAAGTAACCGGAAGCCCAACGCTAGACAGGAGATAAGGGATAAATATCTACTCCTGTACAAAAAGAATGTGAACAAGACGATAGGTGAACCATAATGTCTTTCTTGAATTCAAGTGTTAGTAATACGAATGTTTTTCTTGAATTCAAGAAAGACATTCGGATTACTAACACAAAAACAGAGAATGTCTCATATCGAGAATATTTAACATTGAAAAACATAAAAAAAAATTAATTATTTTTAATAATATGTGGAAATATCCGCCATTTACCTGAGGACGGTCACGAGACCAGAAACGCGTGTAGTTAAATTATGGAAAATAAAGCATAATTTTTTTTTTAAATCCACATTACAATTAATATATATTTTTCTCTCGTTGGAACCACTACAACCTCTTTCTTATATATATATATATATATATATATATATATATATATATATATATATATATAAAGGAAAAAGACAATAGAAAAACTGTAGTTTTAGCCGGCATATTTCGTACTGTGTGAACTTTTTCAAGACTAAAAACGAAATAGATTTATTGAAATTATTATTTCGTGATAATAAATTATATGTGAGCAGATACATAATATTGCCGACCAAATCCGTCACACCCGCTAACCAGAAAAAAATATCCAATCTAGATAACCTCGAAATAATCACAAAGACGTACAAAACCATTATGGATATAATCAGATTCTCAAATATCCATAGAATTAATATTCCTGAAGCAGGCATATATAAAATAAATTTCCAAAACTGTTCCTCACAATACACTGGAGAAACACGCAGAAATTTAAAAGAAAACGCATACATGAACAGAAAAGAGACCTCATAAAAAACAATTTAACAAATAGTCTAGTCATAGATAGAAATATACTCAACCACGGTTTTAATTTTATAAATGCTACACTCATAAAAGAAAGAAAATAATTCACTGGGAAGGAAATCCTCGACAGTACCGTCATTGAATATTATCAAAATATTAATTTACGCTCAGGTCTTTTTCCCAATATCACCTTTCCTAACAGACACAAACTCGTAAGATTACCTACAAAACAAATATATCAAGAAATCAAAACAAAACTGTTGAATCTGTCAACACATCAAAACAAACAATACTTATCCACGTAAAAATATTCTCTTCAAACGTAAACTAATTGACGTAATTTTTCAGTTGACCATATGCATATATAATAGCTTTTCTAAATTCTTCTAATAGTTAACGACATTTTGTTTGTTCTTTATAGATACTTTGACTTAATATTTAATTAATTTAAGCTAATAAAAATTTTATTAAATATTCCTTTTCTTAGCATATTAAATACATATGTGTGTGTGTGTGTGTGTGTGTGTGTGTGTGTGTGAAAGAAGGTTGAGTATCAGAGATGGTGCGTGTGTATATGTAACATTTGACGTCAGAGTTCATTCATAAAGGAAATAATATTAAAGTCTATAATGGAAAAACAGTTTAATATATTTTAATTAATTGCAATACTTTCCATAACCCGTAAATAATTTATAATCATAAGTTATATTTTAATTATAGGTGTAAGGGATAGAGGGTGTATATATGAAAAATTTGACACATGTGTGTGTGTGTGTGTGTGTGTGTGGTCCTTCTCGACGCGTTTCGTCATTCGATTTTATCAAGGAAAGTGGTGATACACAAAAGCGAAATGTTGTATAATTACACGAAATTCAAAATGTTTAAAACACTCTCCTGCGCAAGCCTCGATTTGATTATTAGTAACATTTTTCTTGTAAATGTGTGAGTGTGTGTGTGTGTTTTTGTTTTCACGTGTCACAGGAGTGTCTTTTAAATCTTTTCAATTTCGTGTAACGATTCAGCATTTCAATTTTGATTATAATGATTTGCTTTAATAAAATCGAATGAGGAATCGCGTCGACAAGAACTAAGTATATTTTTTGATTGGCTATTTTATTCAATTTCTCTTCTCTACAGATACATTCTGAGAACTTTCATATATATATATATATATATATATATATATATATACACGTATGTATTTGTGTGTGTGTGTGCGTTGTGGGAACAAGTCTGCGCACGTGTGAGGGAAACAGTGAAAAGATGTCAGATTTTTTTTTACGTTTTTGTTGATGTTTCGCTCATTTTACATGGGCATTACCAAAACATAGCTGAAAAAATATTTTTAAAAATCACTACAAACTCACAGCAGAAATAATATTAAAATATATACTGGCTAAACATGTTAATATATTTTAATTAATTGCTATATTTTCCGTAACGCTTCACTTTATAATCATAAATTATATTTTAATTTATAAGTATTCCTTTTTTTATTTTTAATTCACGGTTAATTTTTCTTTCATTCACTTTTATTTTCCTATATCAAATCACCATATATATATATATATATATATATACACACACTTTTTTTTTCTATGTACAAAACACATTGATTTCTTCTCGGATATATTTTTTAAATTCTATTAGCTTTTAATTTTTATTTCAAATTTATAACAGCGTTTTGAATGGCAGGTTATCGATGATAAAGAGATTTTTTTTTTTTTTTTTTTTTTAGATATTTCAGCTGTTTTGATAATTCACGAATGGGAGGAGCGGAACGTCAACAAGACAATACATTCCCACATCCGTACAATTAATGTCTACGGGCCTGGGTAATCGAAAATCTCAATAAAGAACACGTGCCTCTTTACAGGGATCGAAATTGCGCTACACAGTTTAAACTGTTTATCCTAATGCAAGGAGAGTCTAGGTTCGATTCCCTCCAAGCGCTGTATTGTTTTTATTAAGATTTTTATTTACCACGGCCAGTGGATATCAACTAAGGTATTTAATGAAAACTAGGTATATCTACTAGAAAACACACACACACACATACTTACATATATAACGACAAAAGGAAAACTTATCTTAGACGACAAGTTTGGTCCTTTGACGGGCATTATCAAGAAAAATATGAGAATTTTATTTTGCATCAATTATTAGATTGTTGCAAAAATAATGTCGTTTTCTCACATAGTAACATATGTGAGAAAACGACATTATTTTGCACCAACCTAATATTTATAAACAAATTAAAAATGGTGTTAGTTTTTCGAAAGTTTTAATTTACGACTAAATTTTTCGATTTAGGAGGAAATTTTAAAATTAAGGACGAAATGTGTCGGCTAAGATAAGTTTTCCTTTTATCGTTATACATAATGTTGTACAGAGATATTTCAGTTTTTAACAGAAATTTTTTAGATACATATTTATATATATTGTTCTTATTTTCATCCGTATGCATAACACACTCTTGTCCTTGCTTACATTCACTAGTAGTATTATAAAAAAGTATTAAAATTTTATAGATTGAACATTGTCATTTATTCATATTCTGAGTTTTTCTGTTGCATTTAATCGCAAAAAGCAGCCGACATCCCATAGTCATTTGAAAACAGTGTCAATCGGTCGCATATAAGTCCGGCACGATTCTCTAACTTGCATTGATTTTTCTACGTCAACCCGATTTTCCGGGGTAGCTCACTTATCTAGTCAGCATCGAAGACCAATTTAGAATGATTACTTCGAAGTTGATATTAAAAGCAACAGAAACAATATATATATATATATATATATATATATATATATATATATATATATATATATATATATATATATATATATATATACTAACATGAAATATAAAAAATACCCGTCAGTACTTCATTTGAATAACTCGTATAATTATATAAATGTCACCCGAAATAAACGCTTCGTAAACACTTTCTATTAGTATAATCATATTTTAGGAATCTAAATTAAAAAAAATAAAAACTATTTCAGTTTTAAACTTATGCTCGATGCACAATGAAGCAACTACAAGTAAATAATCATCTCAACAACAAAGTACACGTCATAATTATGTGGTCTAATATACACAGGTTATTTGCTGATTCAGATTTCACTGGACAACTTCTGTATTATACGAAGAATAACATTCCCCAAGGCGTTTACGCTCAGAATATTGTTTCTTTTGAAAATTTATTGTTCTGAAAAACAAAGGATTTTTATTCATTTGAAGGTAGATTAAACTCTGCCTGTTTTCGGAGTTGGTTTACGCATAGGATTCAAATTTATTTATCGAATGCGCGTGCGTCACTCTAAGTTCAAATCAAGTCACACTGCAAAGACAAAATTTCTGGCAGGCAGGCAAATATTTTTCCTGTTCATTGGCAAAAAGAAATTTCTTCTCTCTCAGCTGTCACAATATTCAATAATTCTTTGATGTCCACACAGTCTGTCAAATTATCCCTATCTTTTCATATATATGTATTTTTTTATTTCTGTTTGCACTTCTCTCTCTCTCTTATATATATATATATATATATATATATATATATATATATATATATATATATATATATATATATAAGGATTTTCTCTATGCCATGAAAAAAAGACAAAAACAATCTCCAGTCAAGCATACAAGTAGAAACCTGTGAAGTGGATAGTTCTTGGGAACTAAACACTGTCTTTCTTAAAAACGAAGTAATAGTCGAATTTAGTCAGCTTACAGAATATTTCCAGATGTTATGCTTACCCGTTCCATTTTATTCACGGCTTATATAAATCTATAAAATATTCCGTTGGACGAATAAAGTTTTAGCTCCTGTTACTTCACATAATAGAATTGAAGGTGCTTCCTATATAAAAGATAGGACACAAATAAATTATTTTACAAGTGACTGCAATTTGAATTCTTATTTTTCTATTGTTATTAAATTTATGGCATGGCATATCATATATAAATATACATTCCTTTTCACCAATCCATCGTGCTATTGTCTGTGTGCGTGTATGCATTTAAACCTGCCTTCATTTATTCCTTATATTTTCTCTGTCTTTATCAATGCTTTATACATAAAACACGATAATTTTATGTCATGTCTGCCTATCCATTAATCACTGCTTTCTTCTGATGTAACTCATTCTTCTTCTACATGTATTCTTTAATCGTTTTCTCTCATTGATCTCTATATTCCGATTCCATGTTAGTTTCTCGTATTTAGTTTCGATTTTTTTCAATCTATTTTACTTTCTTTAAATTCTGTACATTTAATTTGTTTGGTTTTTTTTTCGCCACTTTCCTTTTTCTTTCTCTCTAATTCTCTTTCAAACATTCCATTATAAATCTGCCCTTCACATATACCCAACGCCATTGATTTATTTTTCTTTTAATAATGGCATACTTCGTATTTATTGATAATATTAAGACAATTATCCTCTTTGTCTTTAGCTAGTCCTATTTAGATAAATGACATTCGCAATCGATCATATATATATATATATATATATATATATATATATATATATATATATATATATATATATATATATATATGTGTGTGTGTGTATATATACGCACACACATACTATAGTCCAAAAGTTTGACGAAATCCCCGGTAATGTTTTAAATTGTCACAAAAATTATTTTTTATGTACTTTAAATGAGAGAAAATAATTATACGTGGTTAAAAAAAGTGATACCTATTTTTTTATTAGAAATTTTATTTGGATAAAAAGAAAAACTAGCATTTTATGTTTAAATATTCTCCCGTCAAAATATCCTGCTTTAGCCTGGATTACGGCGGTACGGATTTTCGGCATTCGTGGTAAAAGTTTCTCAAAGTATATTTTTCATAACTGATTTCATTTTTTTTTTCAATGATTCCAAGAGCTATGTTTCATTTTTTTTTTTTTTTGGTTAAGTCCATCCCATGACAATTCTGTACGATTTCAAACTTTTGAACTTTAGCGTGTATATATATATATATATATATATATATATATATATATATATATATATATATATATATATATATATATATACACATACACTGCGTGCCAAATTATTATCGAGATAACTTTTTCTAATATTTCAAAATCCGTCTAATCAATTCACACAAAATTTTCAGACAATGTTGGCAACAATAACCTGCGCAATCACTGTACATTTTGTACTGATCTGCGCAATGTAAACAAACTGGCGCCATATTTGTTATCAGCACGGTGATTTGAGCCTGCCAAATTATTAGAAATGTGTAAGAATTTAGTGAATAGATGTGCCGTAAAAGCAGTTTAAGTGATACTGAAAAGAAAACTATCACCTCAGAACTCTCAAAAGGTAAATCTACCCTAGAAATTTCTAAAATGATAGAGAGGGGTCATCAAGCAGTGAAAAAGTTCACCGCCGACCCTACACAAGTATGCAAAAGGGTAGATAAAGGCAAGCCGAGGGTTATTTCACGTCGTCTCATGTCACGACTTAAACAAGAGGCCATGAAGAACACTGGACTTACCAGTCAAGAGCTTTTCAGTCGCACTGGGGATCCTACTGTGTCTAAAAGCACTCGGTGTCAGTATCTGAGGGAAATAGCAACAACAGCCAAACCTGTATCGAAGCCTCCGTTGACGAGAAATCACATTCAAAATCGATTGAAATGGGCCGAGGACAATGACTTCTCTAAAGTTTTGTTCACAGACGAAACTCGAGCAACACTTGATGGGCCAGATAGATGTTGCAAAGGCTGGGTAATGAACGGACAGAATCGCCATCAGCGTTTGAGACACCTACAAGGCGGTGGAGGCATAATGATCTGGGGTGGTATTATTGGAAAAACATTAGTGTGCCCATGGAGAGTACCAGATGGCGTCAAAATGACTGCTGGTGCATACATAGCGTTTATGAAGGAGCATCTTGTACCGTGGATAAAAAGGCAAAGAGTTGCCTTCAGAAGGGCCATTGTTTTTATGCAAGATAATGCTCCCTCACATGCTGCTCACAAGACTACTGTATATTTGAAACAGGTAGGCTTCGATGGACCTCGAAAAATGAAGTGGCCAGCAAATTCTCCGGATTTGAACCCAATCGAAAACCTTTGGAGCATCATAATTCAGGAGCAGCGCTGAGTTGTGGGAATCAATTCTTGACATATCTCGCGGCATTACAGCAGATGACATCCTACAATTAACAAATTCTATGGATCGTCGACTTCTTCAATTAATTTCAAAACAGGGAAAGCACATTCCCTATTAATTTAGCTTAAAACTTTGTTTGTATCTGTTATTATTTGTTTGATTAGCCTATTTATTAGCTTCTTTTGATCATAAACATTCACGCGAAACATTAATAAACGTTTTGTTTGCTCAATTCTGGGAATTTTACAAAACCTTTCTAATAATTTAGCACGCTCAAATCACTGTGCTAATAACAAATATGGCTCCAGTTTGTTTACATTGCGCAAATCAGTAACGAAAATCTCAGTGATTGCGCAGTTAAGGGTTGCCAACATTGAGTGAAAAATTTGTGTGAATTTATTGGACAGTTTTTGAAATATTAGAAAAAAAGTTATTTCGATAATAATTTGGCACGAAGTGTATATATGTTACAAATGGCATATTTTGTGGGTACTTATGTTTGAGAAGATACTTCAATTCTTCTTGATCATATAATTAATGTATACCAGCCCAGTGATAAAAACTAATTATAAAAGAAAATCTGCCTTCCATCGAAATCGAACCAGTGTTCTTGTCATGGCGTACATTTTCGATTTCTAGGCCGGTTAACAGTAATTTCATTGTTTAAAATAAATGAATGTCTACTCAAATACGTGTACCCAATAAATATATCGTTTCTAGTAATATGTAATACTGCCGAATTTTAAAATAATCCATTATTTATTAATATAAAACATATATACACTCACCCACACTCGTATATGACCCAACGCGCACACACACGCGTGTATATATATATATATATATATATATCAGTTTTACTATAAAGCTTGCTGATTATAAAATACAACATAATATACACATTTTATTTTAACTTTCATTCACTTATTTTAATAGATTTTCATGTGTCTCTTCCCATTCTTGCAAAGGAGCCTCGTTCGGTTGCAAAGAAATAAGGTACTCATTGCTAAATCTATCCACGCAGGGATTACTTAATCAGTTTATTTCGTTCTCAACTTAAAGTGGAAACAAAAAAAAAACATACACAAATAACTAAATTTTTACCCTGACACTATTATACATTTGTTACCTTGAGATATACAGGGAATACAATAGTAAGTATACAATAAAATATATGATATTATTATGTTTGTATAACCAATACAAAACGTTTTGGTTTTCATTACTGTATACCTACTTTTGCATCCCCATGTATATCAAGATGGCTTCCAAGTGAACCGCACTTCCTGCAAATCATTTCACACTGCAAAATTAAGATATAGATACTATAGAATTTTTTTTTGTTTCTGTAATGTTTGTTTACAGTCTTATATATAAAAAAGCTAGCAATCAAATTTTATTACAGACATGTAGAGTGAGGATAATAGTCTGAAATGCGAATAAATGCGAACAATGCCTTATTCATATCTGAATAAGTCCTTGGCACAATTCCCGAATTAGATCCAAACTCCATATTAAACAAAAAAAAAGTAATTTTAATTCTAATTAACTCGATGTGAGCCATGCAGACTTGATGAGCATGTCGCCTGCCTGCCTGCCAGACTAACTAACAAATTTGTCCTTGCATGACTGCTGATTATTTCAGGTGAACCCGGACAGAAAGGTGAAAAGGGCAAAGAAGGCGCCCGCGGCCTGATTGGCTTTCCAGGCTTCAAGGGAGAACGAGGTAGTTAGTACGCCGTTGTGTTGTGTTTTGATAGTGCTGTGTTTGTGTTGGAGGTTAGTCGAGCAGATTCTCGAGGTGCGAGTTGACTGTGATGTCAGAACCGGTGTGCAAGGTATTAGTTTAAAAAAAAAATCAGTCATTTGTATAAAACGTAAAAATATATATTTTTTTAAATTTGTTATTGCAGTCTAATCAGATGTGTTTATTGAACAATTAATTTCCGTCATCTACGTAATTGAATTTTTACCGGAATAATAAAAAAAAAAATAAACAACCAGTAGAATTCTCCAGCATTCAAGCATGAATTTACATATATCTCATCGATAATAAATGCATGTGGTTTGTAGCGTGGTTGCTATATTTACATATTTTGTATTCCGAGATCTGTGTTTGACTCTAAACCAAACTCAGGCATC
>OZ010573.1:91888519-91901019 GCA_963932145.1 Acanthosepion lycidas | reverse complement strand
AAATTAAACAAAAAAGAAATCAAACATTAATTACTTGAAAATATAAGTTTGCAAAAAGAGTTCGTAATGTGTTATATAGGAGAAAAGTTTCGGTGCCGACACTGTTGTTCGAACATAGATCGCCAGTGAGCAAAGACGGGCGATTCCATTACTGAATTAAGAAGATCACATGACAATAAAGGAAACGCATATGTAGGAAGTAGTGTGACGTCTAATCGATCACGCTTTCTACTTTATACTCTATTACTATACGGATCATCATTTCTATTCTATCCTCTATTATTTTACGGATCACTCTTTCTACTCTGTTCACTATAACTCTACGGATCATTCTTTCTAATCTATTCTCTATTACTATATGGAACACTATTTCTATGCTATCCTCTATTACTCTACAGATCATTCTTTCTACTCTATCCTCTATTACTATACGTATCTTCATTTCTACTCTATCCTCTATTACTCTACTGATCACTATTTTGGTGGTTACATTTCGAGGGAGTATTATCGAGAAAGTACTATTAATGCGAGTGGTATTCTAAGGCGTCTGACACCAGTATTGTTCAACGGTGTTACTATAGTTGTCTCTGCGATTACAAAGTCTCTACTACAACGGCTATTTGTTAACATCACAAAAGTGGCAAAGAGTGCTCGTTGACATTAAAAAATGTTGCCGTAAGAGTAAAATATGCAAATTTTGGCGAGCTTTTTCATAATATACATGAATAGACACGTTTTCTTGACCAAGGTGAATTTCATATGTCGTAGGCTGTGTTCCGCGTGGTCAACAAGACATGCTATTTATGAATGAATACATTTCCGATTACGGAACCAGGTATATGAAGGGAACAGGTCAGATAGTGACCCTGTGCTCATCTATGGTCTTACGATTTTTAATAATAATGCCAATCGTTCATAATTGATTCCCTTCCTTCAACATTTTACGTTATTTCTTGAGTTTACATTTCTTGAAACAGGGATTCATGGGCATTAATTTCCGCGATTCTGTTCTCTAAATGTATTTAGACACCACTCGTCAAAAAAAATGGTGCAATTGATATTTAAGTACATAAAACGCATGAAACAGGTTGAGAATCTAAAATCATTTTCTATCCGGGAAAGTTTTGAAATACATTTTCATTTTAAATACCCAATCATATTTTACAGCAAACATCTAGTCTGCATAGTGTTTGTTTTTTTTTTTTTGTTTTTTTTTTTCGAATGTTGACTGATACGGGGTAATTAAACTGTTATATAAATTATAGATCAGATGTCGCTAAACTTGCTTAATCTAAGAGCCACGTGCGGTAAAGTTCAGATATTTGAGTGCCGCAAGACATGCACAGAATTTACACATATGTTTTTGTTACAACCACATTAACAATAGACTTACGTTTTAATCCAATGGCGAGGGCTCAATTCATAACCAGTAAATAATTATAAAACTTGATTTTTTTTCTGATTTAAGTTTTATATTAACTGGGATGAAAAGAGGATTTCAGCCAACATATTTCAAAAAACTGCATATTAATAATCAAAAGCCGTATGTGGATCGCGAGACGCGGTTTGGCTAAGCCTCTTATAGACTGATGTTATATTTACTTTCTACTCCGACAAACAAGGGAAATGTACTTCAGAGTAGAATAAATTATAGATTTCTTTACTTGGGTATAATGTACAAAGTTTTCATTGACTTGAATGGAAATATTGTTTCCCGCTAAATTCATCCTTGACAAAATCAGATTTCAATTTATTATCTACGAATTCAGCATCCTTCTGGGTCTCTACCCACGCATAAATACCAAGTTCAGTTGATGCCAATGCCGATATCTGTGGTTAATAACGAAATATTTCTATTCAGTAAATCATAGAATAAGTTGCAAATATGTTTATCGTCGGTCTGTTAGTTAAAGCATACAGGGTGATTGAAAAGTAACTCTCTATTTTATGTATGAATGGCCATCTAGGATTCAGTGATTTTTGTGGTGGAGGGTAGTCTACTATACCAAACCCATACTTCGGAAGAATTTGAAAGGCGAATACAAGAAGTTATGTCTTCTATACCACAAGAGTTCCTACTGAAATCAGATTCCTGGGCCGTTCGAAAAGCTGGTAACGGAATCTGGTACGCATATTGAATTTTAAATTAAACCTCACGCTAAAACATTTTCCTCTCATATCTATTTCTTGTAAAAATTATCGTTAATGAATGAAATTATAATTATTTTAAAATGGATAATTACCTTTCAATCATTCTGTATCTATATATGTGTGTGCATGTGTGTTCGTGTATAACAGGCTGAATTCAAAATCTCTTCTGACTTATTCTTTTAACCTTAGCTCTAATTAGATCTCAAAAGCATCATTGCCCGAGACATTGCAAACGCTAATGTACCTATAAAGATCGAAAATAAACCAATTATTTTTTTTAGTAAAACCCTTCTCTTCTTTCACATTAACTGAATACAAGAATTATATTCTCTATACAAGAGATTCTTATAATTCTTCTAAGGTTTCTTGTTCTTCCTTTCATTTCTAAATAGATAACGTCTGATGAGAAGTAAGATAAAATACGTAATGATTTTTACACCAGGAAGAGACAGTTTAGGTTTATGCAACATATAATAATGATGATGAGGATGTTCATCATCATCATGCTAATTAAAATTGAAAGATGATAACTAATTTGACATAAAGCAACCTTCAACCCCTCTCCCACAGGCGGGATATGGCAAGCATATGTTAGGTTGGTGCAAAAATAATGACGTAATAATGTCGTTTTTTGCCGTATTTTTAACGTCAAAAAACGACATTATTACGTCATTATTTTTGCACCAACCTAATAGCTATTCTACCGCTACTTCCATGGAAAGTGATCGGATGAACTACATTCCCTGGTTCGGTCGGTTCACGACAAGAACACGCTATGCCATTTACATAATATCAAACCACCCACATTCCCTCCATATTCCACCGGTGAGAAGTAGATTCCACTCAGGCAGCTTCAAACCTGTGGAAACGACTCCCAACAGGATGCTTCCCCGATCACTACAATCTTGCCTATTCAAGGCTCTGGGTTAATCGTTATCTCCCTCAACTATAGACACAAATGGCCTGCTAACGTAACCTTCCACTTCGAGTGGCACGCGGGCTTTGTAAAGGGTGATACTCACTGTAAAAAAATATACAGTACTTACAAACAAGGCGGTCGGAGATACCGAAATAATTTCAAAATTATTCGATAAAACGCTAACCTAGGGTACCGTCTTTATATAGCTTAAGACGGCGACACATGCTGCGTTAAATGGTCACTGCCATGTAAAGGTACACTGCAAGGAACTGTCATGCTACTGAAACGAATATGTGGTGGGCCGTGAATATAATCTTCGAGGGGGTGTATATTTATTTTTCTACGCTCTTTCGACATGTTCCTATGTTAGCTATAGTAATCAAATAAACATTCCTTTACTCGTAGACCAAATTATAGACGGAACGGTAATACAGTCGTTTGCAAATATCGACGTATTTTACAGGCAGCTGTGGTAGAATGCCCTGCGTCTACAGCATAGTTTATAACAAATGCGGTCCCAGAAAGTTTAGAAGTGACTGCTGTGAATTTTTTGCGTGAAAGTGGAAAAAGAGAAATCGTTTCTCCAGTCAGACTTTCATTTTCGCCATAACAACGTTGTACACGTTGTCAAGCGTTTCACTAGAGCATCTAGTGGAATATCGATCTGTGTTTTGCGGTCAGGGGAGTCGTTTACGATTTCCTGAAAATGACAGTTTATACTTGCGGTGTAGAACAACAATGAAGCATCTTCAAGAATTTCCTTGTCAACGAAATAATTATTTATATTTAATTAAGCATTTTACCCCAAGAAAGGCGGGGTTGCTACTAGCAAGCAAGGGGTTACAGAGGATTGAGAGCAAGAGTAAGGAGCCGTGTTTGAGGAAAGGATAAAGAGTAGGGCGGGAACAAGAACAAGGCATTAGAAGAAGTCGATTGACATCACATTTGAATATTTGAAGATTATAGCTATCAGGGAAGCAATTAAGAGGAAGGGAGTTCCATAGAAGGGAAGTACGAGACATGAAGCTATAGGAGTAGGAGAGACATTTAACCGCTTCGAAAGTGAAAGGGTGGGACTGAAATGCGAACATGGTAGCACGTTTAAATTGATGCATTTTGGGAACTAGGGCAAGTTGATCTTCGGAGCAGTTGCCGTGAAAATACTTGTAGAAAAGAGAGGGTATGCCACGCCATGTCTGTGAGAAAGTGACCCTAGATGAGATGCCAGATCAGTACCCATCACATTCCATATCCGTTAAACTACTCGCAACCTGGGTGTAGAGTGCTATAAAAGAAAACACCGTGTTTAGGATCTGACCGCTGATAACTGCTAAAATTTCATTGTCATATACGTACAGCTTCTTAATAGGAAATTTATTTTTTTTGCCGAGTTGGCTCATTTGATCTTCTCACCCATGCATATGGCACAATGTCAAATGTATGGGGCACTCAGTGAGGATCGAAGACATGCTAGCTAACCAATACACCATGTCGAAGTGACCCCATGAATATAGCGATTTACTAATCATAGCTTACACGTGGCACAAGACCGTACTTAGAAAGCACCTATTCAATCGTAACTGATCTAGCGACATGTGCTTGATAAATGAAACACCACGCTAAAGTGACCCCATGAATATAGCAATTTACTAAGCATAGGTTACATGTGGCACAAGGCCGTAATTAGTGAGCACCCCGTGAGGATCGAACTGACTATTCACTCGTAATTAATCAAGCAAGACGTGCTTGCTAACTCGAAATGCCGGAGGTAACAGAGATAGATACCAGCAAGCGTTTATGAGTATGTACGAAGTGAATCTGAAATCTTTTCTGATCAAACCACAAAACGAAATCTGATCAAATGACCAAAATTCTAAATTTGGTTTCGTAGGGCCTATTAGTCATGGTAGAGATACCCATCGTAAAACTTCATTCTGCGAGGGCTTCGTTCCTCAGACTAATAACAGTTTAAAAAGATTAATAATTGTAAAGGGATCTGTTGTTCAAATGCAGGGTAAATAAACGCTGCATTAGGATGAAAAGTTATTTGGAAAAGGTCAACTTTAACAATACATTTAATAATTATTTTATATATAAGAAAGCTAAAAATCTTTGTAAATAATCCATTTATTATTTTCAGTTTAAAGTTCATTCTTATATATATATATATATATATATATATATATATATATATATATATATATATATATATATATATATATATATTTTAATGTGATATATATGATATATAACATAAAATGATTTATGCATATATAAATATATATATATGCGAAATGCAGCTTGAAATCAATATATATATATGTATATATATATATATATATATATATATATATATATATATGTTATACAACAATAAAATATATTTACACGTGTATAAATATATTTTATTGTTGTATGACATATATATATATATATATATATAATATACAACCTAAAATATTTTATATATATATATATATATATATATATATATATATGTTATACAACAATAAAATATATTTACACGTGTATAAATATATTTTATTGTTGTATGACATATATATATATATATATATATATATATATATATATATATATATATATAATATACAACCTAAAATATTATATATATATATATATATATATATATATATATATAAAGAAATATAGTCTTAAGGTGTGCTATATTTATGGAATAAAGTGCTCAATATCAGAGATAGAGCGTGTGTAAATATAAAAGTGAACATAGAAGTCAACACTTAGAGGCGACAGTCTGTTTCATGCTATATGAAATCGTCAGGCCACGTGGTCTGACGATTGTATATAGCATGAAACAGACTGTCGCCTCTAAGTGTTGACTTCTATGTTCACTTTTATATATATATATATATATATATATATATATATATATATATATATATATATATAGATAGATAGATAGATATCTGCATTCTGTTGAGGATTCTTCTAGACTCGATGAATTATTATAAATGACCATTCAAAAAAACAAGTTCTTTCATATATATATATATATATATATATATATATATATATATATATATATATATATCCAAGTATATGATTGGTGTATATGGAATGAATTCCAATAACCAACAATACTATTTTGATTTTGAAATTAGCAGTTTTTAATTTTAATATTAAATTTGATCATATAATTTATTAATTATTGGTTAGAATAAACTCTTTTTTAGTACTACCCATATTTTAACATCTGAATAGATATTATAACATGAAGCTTTTTGTCAAGCTTTTTGAATTTTCCTATACTTGTATTTTGATTGGTCAATCTAGCTTTTGTCTTATCAACGTTTTCCCCTTGAGAAAGATTGTTAATTAATTTGAAACTTTTAAAACCATTTATTTTGCATTCAACATCATCACTTGATAAGACACCGAGGGTGTTGAAACAAAATGGCTATTTTTGTAGTGATTTTATAACATATTTATGTTATTATTTTTTTTTAAATAAATAATTGTATATATATATATATATATATATATATAACGTCATCCACAGACAGACTCTTTCGCTGTTTCACAGCTCATCAGTGTGGCTAGACATCCGGTTGCCTCTAGCTATGATCGAAATTGGTGTCAGTCGGAGATTCTACCACTAAGCCGTATTTATTTTTAGAAACACGCCAAGTGACCGTGACTCAATTCTCTTTTGCGAAGAGTCTCGCTATATTAACTATAATAGTCACTGTTTACAAACCCATACCTCCTCCCTAGAGAGCTCAACTGGAATCAAATTTTATTTCAGAAGCCAATATATATATATATATATATATATATATATATATATATATATATATATATATATATATTCTTGTGTATTTTGGTAACAATCATTCGTTGAATAGGACTGATAAGGAACATTTGTTTTCCTTTTTTTATTTTTATCTTATCGATTTTATTTTTTTTCTCTTCTGAATGTAACATATGAGCATTTGTCCAAATGCTTTTTCTGATTGCCACCGTATGGGCATAGTTGTTAGCCACTTTCAAGATTTCTTTCATGCTATTTTTTATTATTTATATATTGTTTTTCAATTTATAAATTATGATAGTACTTTATAAAATATTTTTCTTGTATCTTAAGTAATTTGATTAATAAAGTGCAGGACTAGATTGATAGCTGGGTCTCATCATTTCACAGCTGAAATTGCTAAATTCAATGCATACAGGATATTCCCTCGTAATTCTCGCTTGTGGATCTCTCTTCCAGCTTCTTGCTTCCTGATTATAAGACTTAAATGAAATATTAATCATTATCTTCTTAATCCTTGTACTTTTATTTTGTTCTTTCCCCTGTATAATGTTGTATCTTTCTCATGTTATTCGACACTCAGTAACCGGTTGCCTTTCGTGTTTTTATTGCCTTGATTGGGCTGAAAGGATTAAAACCAATAGGATAACAATTATACGCATACAAGAATAACATAATCAAACTGCAAGTTTGTTCAATGAAACATGCAGGCACACACACACACACACACACACACACACACACACACACAAACTCACACACATACATACATATATATATATATATATATGTAAGCAAATATATGGATATAGATCCGACAGTATGAAGAAAAATATACGGAAAAAAACAAAAAAAAATCCTTATATGCAATTATGCTGTTTTAATGTTAATATAATGTCAACGTCGGACGTTTCGGTCTAATAAACCATCTTCAGGACATATTCATAAAATATAATTAACATTATCAATTCAACATGACAAAGACTATGGACATAAGAACAAGACTTATCCAAACAGATAACTGAAAGATTTATATGATCAGCGTTCCGTTTAAACATGGTCACGTTGTCGTCACGTGGGTGACGCTGTGAAAACGTATTCCTAAAATTTAAGTATTTTGAATGAAAAATGAAAAGAATTCTATTTTGATCTAAAATTTATATGTACGCTTGTCGAGCATTAATCTCGCTAGAAAAGGGGAAATACTAAAGAAGCCAGGTCTAGTATTCACAGTATATATATATATATATATATATATATATATATATATATATATATATATATATATATATATATAAAGAGAGAGCTCAATAAATTTATTATATAGCATAGAAATGAATTACATAAAAATGAAACTCAGTTTTATCCCATTTTTATGCCCTTTTCGCTCCTCGGGACCTCGGGATAAATTCCTTTTAAAACATGTTACGATTCATTTTTTTATTAAGCGTTTTAGTATTGACAAGCTCCAGGTAATTTATTCTGAGTAGCGAAATGACCATAAAAATGCGGTAAAATTGCGTTTCATTTTTATGTAATTCATTTATATGCTCTATCATAAATTTATTGAGCTCTCTTTTGTGGATCAGTTTTAATTTTTTATATTAATAGCATTCACTTGGATTACTTACCCTCGGATTTTTACATATATATATATATATATATATATATGTAAGCAAATATATGGATATAAATCCTACAGTATGAAGAAAAATATACGGAAAAAACAAACAAAAATCCTAATATGCTAATGTCTTGCTCTTATGTCCATCGTCTTTTTCATGTTGAATTGAATATGGTCTAATGTTAATTATGTTTTATGAATATGTCCTGAAGATGGTTTATTAGACCGAACGTCCAACGTTGACATTATATTAACATTAAAACTGCATAATTGCATATTAGGATTTTTGTTTGTTTTTTCCGTATATTTTTCTTCATATATATATATATATATATATATATATATATATATATATATATATATATAAGGTAGAGAGTGAGATAGATAGATAGATAGATAGATAGATAGATAGATAATGTGTGTGTGCGTGCGCGTGCATACCCCTGTATTTGTACGAACACGCAAACAAATCTTCTATGATTTTATACCCTGATTTTCTGTGTAGCTATCTCTTCATTTTGGAAACTGCGCCTGCTTATTTATAATTATCAACGTTACACAGATGATTTGTATTTCACTGATATTACTTGAAATTTAACATTATTAGATTGTTGCACATCATTAGGTTCTAAATTTAGAATGTTTCCATCTTAACTATAGTGGCCTTTCTTCGCAACTACACAGGCGGTCATTATTCGATAGTTAGTAAATTAGTGCGAATCAGAAAGCAAGGATATTTTTCATGGCGAAACTCTTACTTTCAGATTCACGCAGTTTAATTAACGGTTGAAGAAAGACGATCTGTGTAGGTGCAACGAAAAACAAATTCAATTAAGACGAAAGAAATAGGAGTCAGACAAATAAATATTATTAAAATATCACTCTCATACCATTTGATACTCATTTGCATATTGATTATAAGTATAAAGTTTACATCGACAGTTCTAATGATATTTAATCAATTTTTTCCCTTATCATAATTATTGTCTACACTATATCAGGTTTGACTGTTCGCTATCGTCAACCCATAAGCTATGTATATATTTCTGTATAGACATCTGGGTCAAAATCTCTTCATCTCTTAAAAGATTTTGTGGTCATCATTAGATCTGTTTCGACTTTAAACTCGCAACAACTCGGCGTGATTGCTCATTTACAGGATGATAAATATACTTACAGGTCCTTAAGTACGGTTCAAGAAAGTGGGCCGCCAATTTTATTCCTCCTGTACCTGTTGACAACCCAGACTAGAGAGTACAGACTGTTTTACTATTTAATCTATATCTAGGATTCATATATGTCCTAAGAGTATCTAGCGAAAGTGAATTTAACTATCTCGACTGATATTCGAAGTCGATCCGCTGAATTCACATTCCAAGCCTGTAATCATGGCATCATCTCGACTTCCGGTTATTGTGTTGATCCAGTAAATTTCAAAGAGTCGTTTTGAGAATCGTCATACTTGTTTTTGTCATTGACGATGATGTCTATCCCGACATTTATTTCGTTTATTATCCATGCACTGTCATGATTAATTAAGTAGTTTCCTGTCGCATTCTATTTAGATTTGAACTCCAATTAATCCATATATTTTCGATTAGCCGACAGTCAATTCTAGAGAACTCAATTTACCTTACTATTTACCCCATAGCTGGCGAGGTTTGAGATGTGTATGCTTTTTCCCAAGAGTTTTGCTTTCAAAGTGAACGCTTTAGACTACATCGGAATTTGATGTCGGCTCGATGATTCCTCGTTTCGCGCTGATAACCGTTACGCTCCCTGCACATCCTCTAATTATCTGCTACTGTTCCCCAAACAGGAGAGATTATTTGTACTATCATCAGTCTCTCTTACAATATTTCCCCAGTTCTTTGGCAAATCTCAACCCTACAGTGTTTTCCGGAATTGCCTACAAGTTTATCAAGACACACGTTTTCATTTGTTTTTTGGCACAATATTAAGCCGTGATGTATTCAGTACTTTTCTTCCGGTTGTATCGATCGATTTTACTTCCAGTTTTTAGTTAGGCTTTTCGGATCTGTTTACATCCCATACAGACGTTAATCACGAATGCTATTGTGTAAAAGTGTTGTAACCTAGAAGAGTTTACTGAATGAGGAATAACAAAAACGGAAGTTGGAAATGAAATGTCAATCTTTGTAACACCAACAAAATACAATACTCGCCAGCGGCGAGAAGTATTTAAACCACTGTAAGTGGCGGACTACTTAGACAGCATATTACCCCCATTTGCAATAGTGTACAACGTATTTATGAAGATTTCGACACACCCATTAGTTTTCTTATGTACGGTATACATCAATCAATTAGGCAAGAATTTAGTATTTTTCATTTTGTGCTACACTGAAGTTTCAATTTTCTGTGAACGATATAAGAATTTTTGTTAAGTCAGCAGTGTGCCATGCGCCATCTTTAATTGCTTATGATAGAAATTTTTCAAATACTATAAATAGACCATCTCGATCCTACATTTGAAAATTTATTTTAATAAGAAATAATTTCCTGGGCAAAATATCAAAAAATTTCTTCAAGTCAAGCTTTATAAGATAACACTTTCTGCACTAATTTCTAAGATCTGATATACTCGGCATTTTTTTCAAAAATTATCATCTTAATCATCCCTTCTTGATGTAAAAAGTCAAGCAAAAATGTAATTTAAAATATGAACAGGAAATAGCTAATAGAATGATGGATGGTTGAGTACGGTTGGCTCAATATAACACAAGAATAATTCATGTTTTAATAAACAGCTGCAAAAAAAAAGTTCTGTGTTTTCACAAAATATATTTCAATCTTGATTGTTTTACAAAACCATTGCCGTTTTCAAATAATTAGAGAAACTGATGGCCATTTCTTAATAGTATATATTTCTTTAATATGTTCTATTTTAGCGCTAAAATTTAATATCACTGGATTTAAGCCATTTATTTTGAAACAGTATTTTTTATTGGTGAGAAAGAGTGATTTTACAGCTGTTTATATATTTCCTGCCATCGCAAAATTTTTGAAAATACTTGTTTCAAATTGCCTACTATCTACTCTTGGCAGATATAAACATTTTCTGCAAGTGTAAAACCTATATATGAAGGGGGTGCTGAAAACGTCTCAACTCGATGCATTTCACAGTACTTCAAATAACAGAATATTGTCTTTAATTTTTTTAAAATGATTAACTTAACATTTCAACATACTTTGCACAAAACTTATTTCCAAGTAGAGAGAACCTCAGTGAAGATACATACACTACCATCTATGCTTCATGCCCGTCTTTTTTATTGAAAGCATACCTTTTCAGCATGCCCTCGTAATTGCTTCAACCGATACCTTTTCAGCATGCCCTCGTAATTGCTTGAACTGATACCTTTTCAGCAAGCCCTCGTAATTGCTTGAACCGATACCTTTTCAACACGCCCTCGTAATTGCTTGAACCGATACCTTTTCAGCAAGCCCTCGTAATTGCTTGAACCGATACCTTTTCAGCAAACCCTCGTAATTGCTTGAACCGGTACCTTTTCAGCAAGCCCTCGTAATTGCTTGAACCGATACTTTTTCAGCACGCCCTCGTAATTGCTTGAACCGATACTTTTTCAGCAAGCCCTCGTAATTGCTTGAACCGGTACCTTTTCAGCAAGCCCTCGTAATTGCTTGAACCGATACCTTTTCAGCAAGCCCTCGTAATTTTATCTGAATATCACATCCAATACAGACATACATGTCGGAATGGTATGATATATAGTGATCAAATACACTATTTATATTCGGACTATAGTCCTCATTTTTTATCATAACATTTTCACATTTTGTGCGTTCCTTGGGTGTATATCAATCTGGGTTACCTACAAGGAACTTGTGAACCCTTTATTTAATCTACGGTGATAGACTGTTCGCGTTCCATTGATTATGTCTAGGGATATGTTTATGTTCTTTTTAAGAATTGTTATTGCTTGTCCGTTTCCACCAAGTGCGAGAACACATTGCCTGGCCCAGTGATTAAA
>OZ010573.1:91871019-91883519 GCA_963932145.1 Acanthosepion lycidas | reverse complement strand
TCTCCTTGTGTTGGTTTCTTTTTCTATATGACATGTTCCTTCACTACTTCCATGGAAAGTGCTCGGACGAATTATATTTTTTGTTTCGCCAGGCCTAACCTTCGAGGCTATGACCCCTCATGCCACTTACATTGCAGTTAACGACCCAAAGTCCCCACGTATCACATTGGTGAGAAGTAAGTTTCATTCGAACTTAACTACAGAACAGACTCCCAAGATCACTACAATCATAACCTGTTTCGCCTCCTATCCGTGTAAACTTCCCCTTAACGTAACACTCTACCTCAAATGGTCCGCGTTCTTTGGAGATAACGAATCTTACAGGAAAATAAACATTACCGATGGTTGCTTTCTAAAATTTCTTGTCCCTTGTTATTTGTAATAGCTTTTGTCTTTTGACCATTTCTCCTATACCTTTCTCCACTCAATCTCGACAGATAACTTGCTTGGGCGTTGCTTTCCTCTGCCTCACTTACCTTCAATCTGTCCTGTCAGTATCAAATTTTCCAACCCTTCCATCCTTATTATGTGTCACATAAACCTGTCCCTTCCTGATGTAACTGTCGTCAGGTATTTTATCGCCAAGTAAAGTATTTTATTTCTCATCAGACGTTATCTATTAAACAAAAAAGTAAGAACAAGAAACCTTGGAAGAATTATATGAATCTCTCGTATGGAGGATATAACTAAAAATACGAAAGCGTTTTATTAAAAAAAATAATAATTGGTTTATTATTGAAGTTTATACGTATATGAGCGTTTACATTATCTCGTGGAGTGATGTTTTTGAGTTCTAATTACAGCTAGGATTAAAAAAAAACATAAGTCATGGCACAGGAGTAAAGAAAAAAAAATAAATGCGACATTTCACACACACACACATATATATATATATATATATATATATATATATATATATATATATATATATATATATATATATACATGGTGATTGAAAAGTAACTCCCCATTTTTAAATACTTATCATTTATTTATTAACAGTAATTTTTACAAGAAATGGGTATGAGTGGAAAGCGTTTAGCATGAGCTTTTATTTAAAATTCAATATGTACACAAGCTTTTGCTACCAGCTTCTCGAGTCGGTCATGAATCACGTCAACTGAATTAATCAGGATCTCTTGTGTTATGGGAAACATAACTTCTTGTAAGCGGCCTTCAATTTCATCCAAAGTCTTGTTTTGGTATAGTAGACTTGTTCCTTTAATAACCCCAAAGAAAGAAAATAGGTATTAATCATGATTCCTAGCTGACCACTCCTACATAAAATAGGGTGTTATTTTCCAATCACCCTGTATGTATAAAGGTCTATATATATATATATATATATATATATATATATATATATATATATATGTGTGTGTGTGTGTGTGTGTGTGTGTCGATTAGATTATGGCGAACCAACAGATTGCGCATGAAATAATCCATTAGTAGTTGAAACTTTTGTACATTCTGACTAGCTCTGCTGACTTAGATTCCAATATTTCGGGCGGTCGGATACCACAGCCCGTCCGGTGCAGCTAATATCGATTAGGTCAAATATAATGTTTTTGTTTGCCGAATTCTGAATGGCAAGAGTCCTGGTTTATCTAGATTGTCTTTTCTGCATATAAAACAAGAAAACATTTTCAGCATATTGAGAAGTAGCTCTGGCCCATTCCGCATAGATTTCCACCAATGTTCCTTCTCTATTACGATTCTGATCGATATATCCGAATGCTACACTGTTACTGAATACGGAACTCTAATTTGTTAGATATCGATTACCTTTACACGAATAAGCCCTAGCTGTTGAAAATTAGACACTGTTTTAACTTTTTTTTTTATCAGATTATTTGGTCGTTCATGTCACATTATTGTAGGTAAGTCATGTTTAAGGAATTGTAGTAAAGTGTATTTTTAGCTTTTAAGTACATATTGGAGACATTTAATTTTATGAGATTTCATGATTTAAATGTAATTACGTTTGTTTAATTATTTCGATAACGCCTAATGAATAAATTACAATTATGCGTAATTAGGAATTGACTTGTAATTTGTGAATAGGTCGAATTGCATTAAAAAATATATATCGCAGTATACAGGAACATAGAATTTCAGGATATTTATCAGATGTTATCCATAAATTTAAAGGGAATACATTTTGAAGTAATTTAAAGTATTTTTTAAGTTTTTATGCTAAAGTTAATCTAATAGTTTAATACTTAATCTAAATTGCATCTAATAAATTTTGTACTAAAATTCATCTAATAAAATATTCGATCGACCACCCAGATAGAATGTTATCGTTATGACGAATGACGAGGTGTCAAAAGATGTGGTAGCATAATGAGGATAGTGAGAATAAATAAAGATTGATACTTCACTTGAAAATATCAAGATTAATGTGTTCAAGGAAAGCATATACGTTAGAATTTTCTAACGGTTCTTGTCGACGAGGAATGTTCTCCCCACATTTGGAATACAGAGTTAATGCGATTCAATTCCCTGGAAGTAGTATGCCATTTCCTGGTTGGAAAGGTCTGAACTAGTGGATCTAAGCATGGAGATTGTTGGAACATTTGCCACATATACGGATTAGCGATAGCCTTAAACGGTGTTAGTAATAAACAGGTTGTTGAGTGAAGAATAGGCTTTTCATCACAAGGCCGCGTAAATAATTTGCTAGTGATCGTAATTGCTATCCGACAACCTGGTTTAATATATTAGATTAAAAATTAAAAAAGTCAGGTTATTATGGAAGAAAAGTTTATTCTCTCCATTTAACCCCTGTATGGGCATTATTATATCCGCGATAAAATAACACCGTAGTTCAAGGACGGAATAAAATGGCTGAAAAGGAAAAGGAATGATGAGCATACTTTGTTCCCAGTTAGACTTTATACTACTAAGACATACACAATACTATATATATATATATATATATATATATATATATATATATATATATATATATGTGTGTGTGTGTGTGTGTGTGTGTGTGTGTGTGTGTGTGTGTGTGTACAAAGCAGAGACAAATATATTTAGATACCAGAGTGTAAGGAGACAAAAAGAAAGGAATGGTCTTACATATAATATGGAGACACTACTGTGTCTGGAGAAGCCATGTTTAGAAAATCCATAATCAAACGGCTCCGATTCATCAATGCCCCAGGCGAGAACATTCCACAAACGGGACTAAACGAGTCTTGGGTTTTCTCAAACTGAGGACTGCGAGCTTGAATTTCTTTCTATATCTGGGAAAGATATACTCCCAAAGAGAAACTGCTATATGGGTCAGTAAGCTGCTGGGGAGGCAAATTTAACCTCTGCCCGAGCCAGGGTGGTGGGGAGGTTGTTGACTCAAAAAGGCAATCTTACGGTTTAGTTACTGAAAACAAATTGAATTTACCTTCCGCTTTCGTTACTGTATGGAGAGACGTAATTAAGCAGTTGTCACTTGAACATTGTGACTTACCTCCACCAAAGGGAAATAATCGGCTTTTCTAAACTTAAAAAACATGGATAATTTCTATATTATCATCCCTATTATCATTTAACAATTTTCTGCCGAAGAAAGTGTTTTGATAGTGTTAGAGTTTGGTTTATTAGTTTCGCTGAGAATGCTTTGATTATTTGCTCTGTGGGCTGTAAGGAAAAACTGAGCGGCAATAATTGCTTCTGCGGAAAACTGGCATGATTTATCAGTCCGTTATATATATATATATATAAATATATATATATATATATATATATATATATATATATATATATATATATATATATATATATTGTAGAAAAAAAAATTTAAGAACTTTGAGGGCCGGTTACTCAAATGAAAACAACGACAAAAGACTATATAAAAATATGTTAGCATATCGTTCGTTTTGAATTGAAGTTTAAAGAAAGATAAGCTTGTTAAAAACCCGGGGAGGTTTTTGCACCGCAATTTACGCTAAATTCATAATAGCTATATATTCATCATTTGTTTTGAATAACATTTTTTATATTTAATGAATGTAAATTATAACAGTAAACAATTAACAATTGAGCCTTCCCTTCCTTATGTGGGACGTGTTTGGGTGATCATGTCGCTTTTCATGATTGACTTGGCAAAAGAATTCTCTCAGTAGGATTTTAGTACTTTCTCCTCTAGACTGGTAGCCAAGCAAACCTATAGGACACAGTCTGCCGAGCTATTTATAACTGGAGAAGAAGAAGAGATAGATTCATAGTCTCTCCAAGGTTACTCGCACGTAAGTGAATGCAATGAACTTGACAGGAATTCGAATTAAATTTTTAATACACAGAAACGCACCACCCTCCGTGCGCGCGAACACACACACAGATATATATATATATATATATATATATATATATATATATATATATATATATATATATATATATATATATATATCATCTCAGGGATAATATATCTGTTAAAGGACAAAATTAATAAAGACAAAAGGACACATTTCGTCATCTGAGGTACTTTCTCTCATGACATGACTTGATAAATTCACTCAGAGGAAGAAACGCGTCCGCTTAGCTAAGTTTACCTTCTGTCTTTATTCGTGTGTGTCTGTGTGTTTGTGCGTGTGTATGCGTGTGTGACCTGAAAATCTTTTAAAAGATGTGTTTCGCCGAGGTGATTTCTGTTTCCTTCGGCTTCTTTCTATGTGTATATATACATATGCTAGGCCACAAAAATCTCCTGAGCCGACCAAGCATAGAAATAAATACAATATGGGAACCAGTAATAAGGAGTGCCAGAGAAAAGCAATGATAACAAAGTTGCAATATGAACTCTGGTAAAACATGCAATGAATATTCAGGCACGTAGACGAAAATAAAACTCTCTACTCAAATAAAATAAAATCCTCTACGGATCCACAAAAAAAAATATTATAAAGTGATAAGGATATGTATGAATAAATGTGTGTCTGTGAACATGTAAATTTGTAAATATTTACCGGAAACACAGAACCTAGTTCAAAATATAAAAAAAAAATATTGGTGCAAAGGTTGATGCAAAAATAATGTCGTTTTCTCACATAGTAACATATGTGAGAAAACGACATTATATTTGCACCAACCTAATAAATAAAAATTATTTAGTTGATCTTCAAAGAAATTTGTATATAAATACAAATGAGTGTACTAAAATATTTGAAGCCTGAATGCGAAATGGTTTCTATTAGTTTGGTCATTTGGTCCGATATTGAAATGACAAGTGAGGCCGAGAAATTTTCATCACCGCAGGTTAGATAGAAAAATCAGACAGTGATTGCGTCTTCGCTGTCCAGGGAGACAATGCACAAAAATCTTTAAAAAAAAAAAGGAGATAGTTTCGGAAAGAGTGAAAGAGAGTGCAAAGATCTTTACATCTGTATATAGAAACATCAAAATAATTCTGGCATTACTTATGAGCGAGTGACAATGACAGGTGCTGCTAAACACGAACTAACGGTATTTAGAGTAAAAATGGGGCTACAGACATTTCTCGTGTCTATCTCTCTACTTACCACACTTCAACGAAAATGGGAAAAAATCGAAAAAAAAGGAAATCAATACTCAAAAGCCACTCTCTGATCTATCTGGTCTGACGCGGCACTTTACGATACAACCGACAATATTGTCAGTTCTGCGCATAAAAGACATCAACAGGCCACGGTGAAATATAGGCAAAGTATATATCGACATATTGTTTAATACATACCTTAATATATGTATACACCTACACACATGTAGGCATTCATATGTATATATTTATATATATATATATATATATATATATATATATATATATATATATATATGAGAATTTAACAAAATCAGTGTGAGAAAATGTGTGAGTTTAAAAATTCATTGGCATTTTCTTAGTAAGTGATGCTAATGCGGGTTGTTTTCAACAAAGAAATGTGTGGAAAAATATAGGTTTTGTCAGAATGACAGAATTAATTGACTTTGATACACACACGCAGACATGAATATATATATATATATATATATATATATATATATATATATATATATATATATATATATAGATAGATAGATAGATAGATATAGGTTGATGCAAAAATAATGTCGTTTTCTCACATATGTTACTATGTGAAAAAACTACATTATTTTTGCACCAACCTAATATATATATATATATATATATATATATATATATATATATATATATATATGAATATATGAGTTATATGTTTGTGTGCGCTCATGTCTCTCTCTCTCTCTCTCTATCTCTCTCACTTTGCATATATATATATATAAATATATATATATATATATATATATATATATATATATATATATATATGCCCGCAGGGATGGCCGATAACAAGAAGTCACCTTCCTGACAAATCGATCATGTTCAGACAGCGAAAGTTTTAATCACTCGGCCACGTACTTGCATATAATTTAATTCGTATATATATATATATATATATATATATATATATATATATAGAGAGAGAGAGAGAGAGAGATAGATATATATTTATGTATCTATGTGTGTGTGTGTATTCGTCCGTGTGTCTATGTTGGTTTGTGTGTTTTGAACAATAAAAGTATAATAATTTTCGGAGGCACTGGGTTGTATATTAATACTTTTTGTTTTATTCTCTCAATTAGGTTCCTCGACTAGTTTCGGCCATTATAACAATTATCAGGAAAAAATCCTTGCTAGTTGGTAGCAGTGAACTACAAGAGTGAATGGCTGTCTCTGAAGAAAATGAACTTTATTTGTATTTTTCATTTGTTTTTTTGTTTTTTTTTTGGAGGGGGGTTATCGCTAATTTTGTTCAGTTCTTGTATTGATTGTATGGTGTCTTTTAAGTTGTTTTTTTTTTCTTAAATAGACCCTGGGAGATTACTGAGTCTCAGAATTCCCTCTTTGGTCATTCAGTTTTATTTGTTACTGAGAGAGGTTGGTGTATGTTAAGTGTATGTTATCTTTTAGATTTTTGTGTGTGTGTGATATGTGCATGTTTATATATTTGTGTGAGTGTGTACATGTGTGAGACCTCAACACCTCTGCGAACATGCCTGTCCTGTGTGGGTGAGAAATGTGGTTAGGGATTGCTTTACGGGATTATATATTAATTCTAACCGTCTTGTTAAATTTGTGATTAAGTCCGTCCGGACAAAGTGATTTGACGTGCAAAATCCATTTGTCTTCATGTGCCACTAGTATTTTTCTAAGGTTATCTTTTCTATTTCCATTTTTCAATTATAGTGAATTTTGCATGGCTTTAAAATCATATTTTTCTAGGCGGAAATGTTGTTCTACAAGTTTCGTATATATTTCGTAGGGAGCCGTCTTGATCCGATTCCGATAATTATTAGTTCTGTAGTGAAAGTGCCATTCGGATTTTCCCACATATTGTTTCTGTTATAGTGTGCATTCTAATAAGTAAATGACTTCTACAGTTAGAGATCTGGTAGAATTTGAAAGTAGTTTTAGAGATTGAGCTAGTGAACGAATTGGTATGTCTAATGTCATTTCCTTTTGTTGTTAAATGTTTGGGAAAATCCTTTTGTTTTTATTCTCGGTCTATTACAGGTTACCTTATCATCTGAAATTTAGTTACTACTTATAGTTTTCTTAAGGTTTTTAGGTCTACGATAAGCGAGAAGACCGGGTTCCAGACTGAAACAGACTAGGTGTTGACTTCAATACCCACTTATCACATACACACGCGCGCACGTGTGTGTGTGTGTGTATGTGTTTGCGTAATTTCAAATGGAATATATTTGTAAAAGGACAATATGAATATAAAAAAATATATCTTATCTTAGCCAACGTGTTTCCTCCTCTAAGGGACTTTATCACCGCAGATGTACGTGTGTGTACGCGTGTCAAAACTTCTGTGCGTCATAGGAACATGGCAGAAACAAACAGGAAGTTAATGGTTCGTTGTATTTCTTCAATTTTTGAATAATTATTTTTTTCTATATTGGAAGGAATATTGCAGATAAACTGCGCAAAGTTTATGTTTTTGGGGTTTTTTGTTCAAATACTTTTGATCATCTTGATACTTACCAGGGACTAAGTATTTTCAATATCGTAGGCAAGAGCTGTTAGCTTATGTGCAGGCATTTATCGGAACTTTTAAAATTCAAATATTCATGTACCATATAATAATGTAATATATGAAACAATTTCGTATAGCAATATTGCACACGTATTTTAATTATTTTATAGCATTTTAAATATTTTATGCATAATTTAACATGTTGTCTCCTGTACTGAAATATATTTAGTTCGTGATGTCTTAATAATAATAATGATTACATTATTTTAAATATTTCTTTAAATTGCTTGTTTTATATCAGGTATTGTGTGTCTGATGTACAACAGTTCTGTCTTAGTTTAAACTCAAATAATTTCAAAAAGGTATCTCATGCTTTTATATGGCGTGTTACTTGATGACGTGGGCGATCATGGCTCAACAAAACTTTCTATGTAAGCGTTAATTAGCTTAAGCATTAATTATTTTATTGCATCAAAGTTGCTAAACGGATGGTTAAGAGTTTTAAGGCTCCCATAGTTTTAGAAACTTGTTTTATCCAGTTTATTTAAAACTACCACGGTTGTGTGGGTGTAGTTAAACATTTACCAATAAAATATCGGCGTGTTTTACTTCGAGCTTTGTTTCAGTCAATTTGCGTGTGCCTTTTCTACAGTCAATTTGCGTGACGTCTTTCATACAATTATGCATATTTTAAAATGCAATCTCCTGTGTTGAAACATATTTAATCCTTCTAGTTTCTTAATAATATAATAACTATGATTCTTTAAAATATTCTTTAAAGAATGTATCATGGCTCTCCAAAACATCCTATTTTCTGTAGCGATATGCGTCGTTTTCTCATTACTATTCCTTAGACCCTTTGTCCTGTTAGCACGAGCTCCTTAGGTGGGTTTAAACTTAGGATCGAATCCTTCAGCTGATACACGCGTAGGCAATCATGTATCTTTCGATACATGACTGACCAGGCAGATTATTTGCTGCAGTAGATTGCCATTTCTTTCTGCAGTAGACCAGTTTCCATCCAAGGCTATAAAACACGATCTGTCCTGCTATTTACCCATAGCTGGGCGGAGAAGAAGAGGATTCATACCTTTCCCAATGGTATTAGCACGTATTTGAATGTAATGGATTCGACTGCAATTTGAACTCGGCTCTATGATTCCTCAGTCAGAGTCGCTATCCATTACTCCACCGTATTAAAATATTTATTGTTTATTAGTCTGTGATTAAACCGATACCTCCAATCCTCTCAAAATTTTGCGAAGAATGTAGGTAGTAATTTTTTAAGACAAAACAGTTAGAAGTATCAAAATCGGAAGAACTCGAATGAGTTAATACTCAGCTAACTGACGGTTATGACTTAACAAACTCACCGTGGAGAAGGCAACAGGTAGCCAATCTCATATCAACCTTATAAAAAAAAAAAACTTACTAGCACTCATGGCCTGTGCAAGTTTCTCATGCACCATGAATCTATGATACCACTCTACTACATCTCAACTTCCATGATGTAGTATTCATATAAAATGCACATTTCATTTGAACCTGACCATATACAATATAGATGAACAACTTAACTAGAAAAATTGAAAATAAATACAATGCATTTAAATACAAATTTAAGACATAATAGATCAGTTCAAATGTAAATAATTCAACAATGTTATGCGGCAATTTTTAACATCAGTTGAGATTTCTCTTGCTAAAAGTTGTATAGTTTTAAGAATTTCAAAATTATGGATAAAAATAGCGCATTTTTTATAGTGTTTTTGAAACTTAGGATTAGTAAATCTAATTCACGGATTTGAATAAAAAAGACAAATCCCAGAATTACGTCAAAATCCGCGAAACTTATCATCCTTTAATAGTCAGTTATGTTCACTTTAATTTATAACGTATATATTAGGTTGTGCAAAAATAACATCGTTTTTTGACGTATTTTTAACGTCAAAAAAACGATATTATTTTTGCACCAACCTAATAAATATAGGTAAAAATAGAAAAATGTTGATAAGATACTGCGTGAGAAAAAGCTTCGCCTAATCAGGCTTGGACCCCTTCCGGTTGATACGCTCGGGTGTAATAAGCGCTGTCAATGACATTCCATGCATGATACACGTTTAGGCGATATTGTATATTTCGATACATGACTGACGAGGCAGTACGATACCATGTCTTTCTGCGGTAGACCAGTTGCCGTCCAAGGCTATATATCAATCTGTCCTGCTATTTAACTATAGCTGGGGAGGATTCATATCGTTCCCAAGGGTATTAGCACGTAAGTGAATGTAATGGATCTGACTGGTTTTCGAAATCGGCTCTCCAGTTTCCCAATCCGAGCCACTATCCTCCTTGCAGTACTAAAATAAACATAATATTTTTATTTTATTTCTCTGACTGATCGAAAAGCAATGTGATAATCTCTTTTTAAATCAATTTATGCTAATTTGTGTAAACAACATGTAACATTCAAATATATGAGTTATTCAAGATTATATAAATCCTAGAAAATAGAAAATTATAAATGAACAAGTTATAGCAGTCATAACATTTGGAAACCATAACATATATATCAAAAGAGGTTTCTCTTTTAAGAAGAGAGCTTTTCTTCATTCATTGCACATCATTCATTTTGTTGAGTTTATTTCTAAGTACCAAAGAAGCATATATATATATATATATATATATATATATATATATATATATATATATATATATATATATATATGTCGAAAGTTGGGCAGAAACGAGACATTATTGATTTTTTTGATGTTAACAGGCTGTAGCAATCACTAAACATCAGAGATCTCAATATCGGTATTGTATATTTGCAAGCCTTCCCACGTTGTCCTTTCCATATAAGTTACGGCATTTATTTGATCTCCATACACATGATACATTACAGAAAACATCTGGTATCTATTTGACTGTAACACTCATCTTTCTTTTCAGGCAACAACTTCTCGGTATTATATGAAAAGAAAGGTGCGAGACAGAAACAATAAAATAGAACAGGAGGTGATAGTTAGATATACTTTGGGAAACAACAGTATGTCCAATAGTATTAGATGAATAGTATGTGATTCAGGTCAGGAAATATCAGAGAGTGTAAAGCGAATTTAATATCAAGGAGGAACTTGTAATATAAGGATAATTTCCTGATAAAAATTTTACCATCTATAAATACACGTCGAAAACACAATATTACATCATCAAATTTTATTAAATTCATTATTAAAAAAACCTAACATATACTTGAATACCACGATTAGTACTGACATGAGAACTTTCCCAAATCAACATAGTGACAAGGTTCAAGCGTAAAGAATGTTTACTAGATACACACACATAGACACATACATAACGATGTAGTTCTTGCCACCTCGAAGTCGTGGCTAGCAAGCTTGTCTCGCGAGAATAATTACGACTGAGTAGTGAGTTCGATCCTCACTGGTTGCCCCCCTTACTGAGGCTATTTACTTGACTCCCACATGGTCAAGATGTGACACAAGGTCGGTTTAACGTGGGAGACCCGAGTGTTTCCACTCTAAGGGCCACTGGTCCAAAACTGGTCAAAGCATGTCCAAGCTGGTCAGAGCTTAGTCAAAGCTGGTCATGACTTGTCCTAGCTGGGCTAGGCCGGAGCCAGTCCAAGGTAGTCGTAGCCGTGATCGAATCTCAGCCAAAGGCCGAGAAGCGACCCAACTTCGTCAAAATTCGCCATGGCGAAGTTCGCCGAGATAGGCAATTTTCGAGAGCTTGCCCCCCTTACTGAGTGTTGTTTTAAAAAGCGATAATAAGACTTGGAATAACATATAAACATAGGATGATATTGAATTTATACATTTCTTTGTTCTAGAGAATTTACAAAAATATGAAACACTCTTTATTTATTAGATTGTTTATTTATAAGAATAATTTATAAACAGTTACTATTAGGTTGGTGCAAAAATAATGACGAAATAATGTCATTTTTTAACTTCAAAAAACGGCATTATTACGTCATTATTTTTGCACCAACCTAATAAATTATTCAAATATGTATTCCAGCTATGAGGAAAAGCTTATTACGTAAATTTTTATAGGGCTTAAATCAATTCGTAATAAACCGAAGATATGCCAACCATTCAAATAATTAATATAATAAATAGTGTAAATAAACAATCTGTTAAATAAATAGAGGTTATTGATTTTATTGTAAATTCTCAAGGATCATGAAAATGTATAAATTTGCTTTCATATGTTTAGGTTTATTAGAATTATAATTATCGCTTTTTTTTAAAAAAAAAGAAACATGGCTGAAGAATGAAGGTCGTTAAAAAAAAAAAAAAAAAAGCGGTGTCATAAGAAAAAACGTTCTTTTTGGCAATCCGTTTTATTGCGGTCACGTTTATCCATGTTTCCTGAAAAATCGGCATAGCCTTATAGATTAAGGTGCTGATTTTTTAAATTTTC
>OZ010573.1:91856019-91866019 GCA_963932145.1 Acanthosepion lycidas | reverse complement strand
TAATAAGAAATGACTTATTTGTATCCAATGACCATTCCGATTTTCTAAATAGAATTCAAGCAACTTTAGACATATTCTTATATATTTCTAAAGTAGTTGAATGAAGAGAGTATATATGTATCTTTTGATTTCTATCTTGCTCTCGCTTTACATACAGAATTATTTCTTATATCTTTCGATATGAACATATTTAAAAGGATAGATTAGATTAATATATAATATATAGAAAATAATATAATAGTGGGAGAAAAATGTACTGCAAATGGTAAATCGAAAAATTAAAAAGAAAAACTATTTAAAAAAAAGAAAAGAAAAGAGAGTCGAAACAACAAAAGGATTATTTATACTATTTACATTGTTCGTATTGTTTTCTCATTTTTATTGTCATATTTCGGCTATAATACGCTCCGGCCTTCTTTAGGCGATATAAGTTAGAATATTGAACCGAAACCTATACTTTGTCTTCTAGGGTAGATTGTTCTAGTTACATGTATCCAATGGATAAATGCGTTGATTGAAGTCATCCAGTGGCTTCACCCAAAGAGGTTTGCGTTCAATACTTGGCAAAGGTGAACGAAAAATTGGAGAGTTGAGTTACTAAAGGGAAAGAACTGAAACTGATATATCCATAAAATGCATAGAACCATCTACCCCAGTGGACAAAATATACGTTCTCTTTGAAATTCCAAAGTATATCACCTGAAATGTAAAACGGGCGAATTGTCGTGAATATGGCAATAGAGATGAGAACATTCCGAACAACGTAATTAATGTAAATAGTTACAATAATTAATCGCAGGAATATAGACAAACAAAAAGGACATTCTTCATTACTCTTCCTGTTATTGTTTTGTTATATTTGTATGCAATATTTTGATGTTGCCTGGTCGAGTGGGTAGAACGTTCGATTTCTGAGTATGAGACCAGAGTTCGAATCTCGCCACATGTCGATCCGTCAGGAAGGTGGTCTCTCGCGTGGCATCTAGAGTGGCGATCATAGCATATAGAAACTTTAGAAAGTTCCTGAAAACCATACCATGTAGTGATCAAAGTCCTATGAGTGAACCTGGGTAGACGAAATTTTTTGCCGATATCACAGTTGATCGTAATCGATTATCTGATCGTATTGGGCTTCTTCAAACTATTGACCATATATATATATATATATATAGAGAGAGAGAGACAGAGAGAGAGAGAGAGAGAGATTTATCTAGGCAATAGTTTGTATATATATATATATATATATATATATAGACAGAGAGAGAGAGAGATTTATCTAGGCAATAGTTTGTGTGTATATATATATATATATATATATATATATATATATATATATATATATATATATATATATAGACAGACTGAGAGAGAGATTTATCTAGGCAATAGGTTGTATATATATATATATATATATATATATATATATATATATATATATATATATATATCCCAGAAAACGTAACTAAGATCAGCTCAACATAATTGCAGTATTACCACAAGTGGGCTCCGTAGTTGTTGAATAAACACAAATGTCCCTGTGAATGTGTTTGCAGTTGAGATTGGTTACGCGTCAGAGCGGCCAGTCATCATATACTAATAATACATGTTGCTATTTTAAAGCTATCTATCTATCTATCTATATATATATATATATATATATATATATATATATATATATATATATATATATATATATATATGTGTGTGTGTGTGTGTGTGTGTGTGAAAGAGAGAGAGAGTGTGTGTATGTGTCTGTTTGTATGTGTATATTATATTAATGCATGAGTGTGTGTTTATGTGCATGCTAGCATGTTCATGCACCTGTCTCTGTCATATGTTTGATGATTATGTGTAAAAAAAATATACACGACAATATATATGAATTGATTTTGCAAAATAATAGCTGTGTTCTTTTATAACGAGGTTATCTGTGTATATTTGTTTTTATTCTGTCGGTGATGTTAAATTCATGTATACAAGGGTAAGTAAAAAAACGGTAATCTTCAAAGAATTTAGGTTGAAGTTTAATTAAGATTAATCAAGGATCAAGATGAAAAACGATTAAAATAGGATAAAGCAACATTTTGAGAAATAATCACGTCTTTAAAATCTTTTCTCATCTGTAAATTTTAACATTTAAATAAGAAGAAATTGTCGATGTATTTTGTATATTTTTTGCATTTATTGCCGTGAATTTTCTTTTTATGGCGGGCAAATAAAATGAGCTGCTATTCCATCAGAAAATGGAGAAGGTGAAATAATTCTAAATAAGAAAACGCATTCTTGAAAACAGCCGAAGAAGAATCGGCAATGATATTGATCCTGGTCTGGCATCTCAGCTTCAGACCATTTCCCCAAAACATAACGCCACGTTGTCTTCTCTACAAATATTTTACTGTAATTGATTTGATGACCTCAGTAGTAGAGTGGTAGAATGATTGGCAAGACTAGCTTGACATAATTTCACTACTCAGATTGCTAGATATAACCGTAAGTTATATGCTAATAGTTTCTTCTCTATCACTCCTCGCTTGTGGAACTCTCTTCTGTCCTCCTGTTCAATACGATCCTCAAAACTTTAAATGCAATGTTAGTCGCCATCTTTTGTCTCTTTGAATCTAGACTTTTATAGTCCCTTCTATTTCTTTCCCTCGCGGTAACCCATTTCATCTTAGATGCGTTATTTTATGAAAGGGTGGACAAAACTTATTGTATGACCAACGGCCATGTAGCACAAGGGTGTAGACAGTGCTTTATATCTAAGAATGCAGCCAGCGTCAGTGGCAAGGGCGGAGGTTACCCCAGTGCAATCGCCAGCCACGCGTCCGTGATCAAAGCGACTTTGTCTTGACCTGGAGGCCCGCAATAACTACTTGGCCACGTTACGTTATCAATCACACATTACACGAATGAATACCTCTGCCGGTTGCAAACAATATATGTGAAGGGAACTGGTTGGGTCGTCAGTTGCGTAACGACCCTACAATCGCACCCGGTCATGGAACTTATGATGATGATGATGATGATATGAAAAAAAAATCGCAACAAAGTGCGCAACAAAGTGCGCAACAAAGTGTGCAACATAGTGCGCAACAATTCTAGACCAGAAAATTGATGAAGATATATATCAAACAAAAGACGGCTTATGCTCAGTTGTTAAATGAAGCTATTCTGAAGTGTTTTGTAACCTAAAAAAGATATTCCTAAGAGAAATTAATATGAACACTATTGGATATTTTTTCTAAAAGAATATATTTTCTCGAAAATACCAATAATATAAAATAAAATAAAGAGACGCGTGACAGTTGAAAAGAAATTAATCTTATTTATATATTTGTATGATGTGCAGTAATGTAATTAATTTATAAATATATGAAGAAATTAAACAGTGAAACTGTAAACGTTTGGAAGCTTTTGTAAAAAGAAAAGGTGTTCCATAGCATATGATGCGTAATTAAAAACGACAATGTATATCGCAAGTGTAAAAATATTACAGTTTCGTTTTTGTGTACAATTCTGCATCATGCCAAGAAACCAGAGAATGTATTAAAATAAAAAAAAAATCCATCATTATAATTATTACAAACACACTCAAATGCACACAAACAGAAACACACGCAGACACACACACACGCGCGCGCACACACACACACACATATATATATATATATATATATATATATATATATATATATATATATATATATAATTGCACTTAATAGTGTGCATGCAGTTACATATTTAAACTAATGAATTCGCTTTATATCAGAATCATTATACGTAAATATGTATACACACAACACACGCGCGGACACGCACACACACAGACTTATATATATATATATATATATATATATATATATATATATATATATATATATATATATATATGAACTTATATACTCATAAATAAATCAATATTTCTGTACCAGAATATAAAACAATCATTTGTTGTATAAAACCAATATTTATTTACCAATATAATTTCCCTGCTTTTCTATCCACTCACTTCAGAGGTGAGTAATAATAAAGTAGAAGGAATACTGCACAATGGAAATTTGTAAGTATATGTATGTACGTATATATGCGTGTGGGTGGTGAATGTTTGTGATCACGCGCTCGCGTAGTCTCACAAGCGCGCGTGTGTGCGTGTATATTGGAATAATCAACATCACAGCGCGTTTAAAGGAAGACCGTGGCGAAACCGACACTACTCTTTTCACGAACTAAAACACAAAAATGTTACACCACTTTTTGACAACACAAGACATTAGAATTTTTGTTTCGAAATAAAACTGGGATAATACCATTCCAGAAAATTATAAACTACTAATCAAATGATTATAGTGCAAATGAAGTCATGAAAACACATTCCTACTATTCTACATGCAATCACATCCAATGAAGAATTAAAATCCTGTAAATTAAATCTACTATACTTTATTTATACTGTCCCAACGTGAAACCCAGAGAAATATCTGCTAGAAATATAGGAAAAAAAATAATAAATTTAATGCATAATTGAGTAAAATAATAAATATTTTCTCATAATGCAATAACACGGGAATAACAGGTTTATTTATTCACTTACTATATTCAAAATGATACTGATCCTTCTTAGCCCTATGAATATAGAACATTTTTGACATTATATATATATATATATATATATATATATATATATATATATATATACGTGTGTGTCTGAGTGATAGAAATTATTAGGAGGATTGAGATAATTATAATTAAGTAATTCACCGAGTCTAGAAAAAACCTCAACAGAATGCAGAAAGCACTGGACGGCCGTTACGTCCTATATATATTTCGGTAGTGGATGCGCACTGCTGATTAGTCCCAAATACAGGACGAAAGGGCCGTCAAGTGCTTTCTGCATTCCGTTGAGGTTTCTATCAGACTCGATGAATTAATTCAATATATATATACGCGCAAACACACACACACACACACATATATATATATATATATATATATATATATATATATATATATGTGTGTGTGTGTGTGTGTGTGTGTGTGTGTGTGTGTGTGTGTCTTGTGACGCCCCCCCGGTGTCGCTGCGCCAAATGTGACGTCTGCCTAGCCGCGTTCGTCGTGCTATCCTGTCCTGTGACGACCAACTGGCTTGGTATTGGTCGCGGCACCAAATGTGACGTTCTAACCTTTTGGTGATTCGGATGATAATCTGGTTAGATTCGGTATCAGTCCCGTCGCTCCCAGCTCGCCTCCAACGCCTGGTCACCGAAGTAACTGTTTTGATTTCCAGTCTAACCTACCCACGTTGTGAACAGATCTTAGGCAGACGAAATCAATCAGTCGCCGGGCAGTAATGCAAGCCGAGTTCGATCAAGGGTAACACCACACAAGTATATGTAAAAGAAAATAAAATAATAACTCGAAAAGTTCAAATGTGTTAAAAAAAAGATAACAATATATTATATCTGGTTGCTGAATACAGGACTGCATCTTTTCCCAACCCGCTATATGGATTCGTGACACTTTGTGTTTGTTAGGCGAGTCTTAACATCTTAAGTTGTTTGTTCTTTAAGAAACTGGTTCTTGGTGTATCTTCAGGTGATATTCGTAAAACTTGTTTTGGTGGTGTCAGTCTAAGTCGTTCTTCAAAAATAAATTGTTCTTGGTTAGAAATTGAGTCGTGATTGGCGTGGAATCTTTCAAGTCAGCTATCTGCGAGGCGGGTGCAACTCCAACTGCGAACTTCACTCAACTTAACTGGAACAGGTCCTCAACTCGCTGCGACTCTGCTTATATGGACGCCGACCAAAACCGGGGTGGGCTTGTCGGGGTTTGAAGTTCCTTGATAATTCTAAACCGACAATCCACTTCTTTGTTTTCGGTCAGGAAGATTTTATTATTTTCCATTTTTGGAAGTCTTTCGTCTTCCCACCTTCTGTTCTCATATTGGTATCTCACCATGACCTCAGAGCGTGTCAACGGGTTTCCCCTCTCTCTCACACTGCCATCTAACACTCAATGATATTCTGCATATAGACAAAGGCTTAATCTTTCCTTCATGGTGCTCAGCGGACATTTTTGTTTTAGTCGGACAGTCAGTGCGTGCTTAATTAATTTTTATTTTTATCTCTTTAGAATTCTGCGGGAGATCGCTTGTCCAACTTGAAAATTTCTTTACCATTGCCATGGGCAGATTGGATATATCTTACTCGCCGCCCCGTAACATAAATCAGATTAAATTCTGTGTTTTACCTTCTCGACAATGGAAATAAAAATCATACCACTTTTTCTTGTAAAAAAAATAACACCGCTTAGTGTCCTTTTCGTGATGGCTTCTTATCACCTAAATTTAATTCATGCCTTTCTTTTTTCTTCTTTCTTTCTAGCGTCGTAAATAGTGTCACATATACATATATACATACACATATATATGCGTGTGTGCGTGTGCGCGCGCGCGTTTGTGCGTGTGTGTGTGTGTGTGTGTGTGTGTGTGTGTGTGTGTGTGTGTGTGTGTGTGCGTATCATATCTCCTGACGAGTAAAATGGGATTCGAGAGTCGTGATGCTGAAGGGAATTTAATTAAATGAGAAATTTTAAATATTTTTTTATGCATATATATATATATATATATATATATATATATATATATATATATATATATATATATAATGCATTATATATATGTGTGTGTGTGCGCGCCCACACACATACACACACACACACACATGAAACTAGTATAAAAGAAGTATTGCTGACTAAATACACAATGTATGCATGTATGTATATAGAAAAAGTGGTAGATCACAGTCGGGTGATAATCAGTGTAACCCCCCCTCCACACACACACACACACAAACACACACATACCGCAATACATTCCTTAGCTGCATAGGACATACAACACCCTGGACTTCATACGGCTTTGAATTCAGACATATTTATCTTTAAGACAAGTTTCCAGCCATGGCTAAATATCGCAAATTTCTCTAATTTTGAACACAAAGATATGGGATGACAGATGGCTGGATTCATACATTTCCCAAATCTATTTGCGCATGAGTGAAAAACACTAACTCGATTGGTATTCACTCACGACCCTCTAACATCTCCTTGCGAGGCTCTATCCATTAAAACATCTACCAATACAATAGGCGCTAACGGGTGTTGAGAGATTTTGGTCGAACTAAAGAACAATAGCAAAAAAAAAAAAAAAAAAAAACAAATATTTGGTCATTTGTTTAGATTTTGGGAAGAGGATTGAGAGGTTTTCTGCAGCCCGCTTCCATACATACTTGGAAAAACCTCTGCAGTTACATAAAAAAGCTTACAATTTTACGTTTTTACATATCTTATGTCGGAGGAAGTGTAATCAACAAGAAGAAGAAGGAAGAGGAGGAGGCGGTAGAGAAGAAGAATGATGAACAGGACAAGAAGAAGAAGGAGAAAGAGGAGGACAAAAAGAAGAAAAAATAAAGAAGAAAGAAGAAGCAAAGAAAACTTCTCAATTTCAAATGAAATCAATCATAGGTAGTTTCAGTAAAAAACTAAAACTGTCTGCAGAGTTATTATTCTGTTTTCTTTCGTGTAGCCAACTTTCTTCGATTTATTCCGATTTCGTTCTTTTCACAATTTCCCATTTTTCATTTTTTTTTTTTACTAAAAACACAACGAAAATCATTTTCCCAAAATGCCAATCTACTTATCTAGTTATGTCTACGCTCACCAGATTCGTAATGATGAATATTATACCGTGTATTGATAATATTATTAATAATAATAGCCGTTTCCTTATAAGGAATCATTCGACATTCATCGGTCGAGCAGGACATCACTATTTCCAGTTGAAATTTACAAAATCTTTCTCTTAAACAATTCTCCATGAAAATAAGTTTCTCAAGTACACTGACATCGCCTTTTTCAGTATTCATGGCGGGGTTCAAAATCATTATCCATTAAACCTCCCGCACATCCAACCTTGCGGCACATGGTATTCTCAAGTGGTCACTGAGTTACGGAATGAGTTACCAGCCTCGACGTTGTTTAAATTCCGTGATCGTACGAGAATTAGTGTTTCAACGCAGCCTGGACGTAAGCCGGACTTTTGGTTTACACCTAACCAGAGGAAAATAAGTTGAGCTAGTTAAAATCGAATTCTTTGAAAATCTTATATTACGGGACAGTCTGCCGTAGGCGGAGATGGTAATGATAATAATAGCCGTTTCCTTATAAGGAAACATTCGGGATTCATAGGCTGAGCAGTCAATGCTACTTCCGGTTGAAAAATCATCTCTTAAAACAATTTTTCAGAAAATTAAAATCCTCATATCTGAATAGTGTATCTATTCAATGACTGACACATCGTTTCGATCAAAATTCTCCAAGCTTCATCAGGATTACCTTGCGTAAGTCAATATGTTCCACTCATGCAAGCTTTTAAAATAAATTTTTTCCTCAAAATTATTTTTCTTTGGCATATCTAATGTTATTAAGATTATGTCCGACAATAATTAACTCTGATAGGAATTCTAATTCCATAGGTATCGCTTTACTCTAAAGGTTGAATTATATAAATATTAAGACATGACATTGTGTAAAATTAGTATCAACCAGTTAATATTGGTAAAGCTTACAGCACAATCTTCGTTTATGTGCCGATTCACTTCAAGACCTTAAAGGTTCTTAGCCCGCCATAACCTTCTATCACTTCCAGCAATGATTAGCTCTGGAATATGCCACCATTGCCACAAGCTATTAGGTTGGTGCAAAAATAATGACGTAATAATGTCGTTTTTTGACGTTAAAAATACGTCAAAAAACGACATTGTTACGTCATTATTTTTCCGCCAACCTAATATTTAGGTGTTATTCAATGTATTCATCTGTCCCTATTACATAATGATTTCAGTATACAAGTGTCAAACGCAATTTCCTTATTATATATCCCTGGAATGTCTACTGTCTTGATTCTAAGTAAAAAGATACTTTTTTTTTAATTTCTAATTAAGAAATCCTCCTTGCTCTTATGTTCCCTCTATGGTATTACCAATCTTCTTCGACATAACTATATCTGTGTTACCTGCAGTCGCCTTTTCATTTGGGAGGAAATTGTCCAGTATTCACTGATATAGTGATTTTCCAAGCGTTGCTTAGATGTGGCACAAGACCGAAAATAGTGGGCAGCCAGTGAGGATCGAACTTGGTAGTAACTGTTCTAGCGAGGCAAGCTTGCGAACCAGTACATCGCCTCGAGGTGCCCAAGTATTCACTAAGAGGATTGATATTACGTAGCAGTCCAGTATTTTATTTCTAACGAAATTTTACTGTTTTATCAGAGTTATTTGGTTATTGCATGACAACTTTCAGTATTGCTATACTTATATAAAAATATTTTCTTTGAGTTTCATTTCTTATCGATAATTATTTATTAAAGTTACCGATAATAACTTGCTTTGTAGCAGTCAGATTTTATGACAGCAAAACAACATTTTTTTAGAAATAAGTTTCAAAAATATAAATCACAAAATAAATATATTTGATTAGCACAGTATACAATAAAAGGGAAACAAAAAAAAACATGTTAATTAGGGTTATTTCCGATGCTATAACCTTCCATAGATTGATTTTGATAATGTTTTAGCTATTTTGCCTTCAGCAGTACTTACAGAGGTTTTATTTTTTTTCTCTAATACTTTCTTTGTTTGCATACTGTTTACTATTCGTATGTCTTATACCTGTAGTGTGACTTCAGGACTTGAACCTTTATGTCTCTCCACAATTTTTTCTCTGTCTTAGCGCTTATTAATTTTTGTCTTTAGATATCTATCATAGTCCATGTGCTGCCAACCATTTGCCGAAGCTCGTTATATAGATTATATCCTGTTTTTCTCCTGTCCCTTCTGTCTTTTTGCTATTTCTCTTAACGCCTGTTACACCAACCTCTACGTAAGTTATTCGCTGTTTTTTTTTCTATCCATCTTGCCATCAATATATCCCGTGTGTCAGATTA
>OZ010573.1:91848519-91851019 GCA_963932145.1 Acanthosepion lycidas | reverse complement strand
TTGAATATGGTCTAATGTTAATTATGTTTTATGAATATGTCCTGAAGGAGGTCTATTAGACCGAAACGTCCGACGTTGACATTATATTAACATTAAAACAGCATAATTGCATATTATGATTTTTGTTTGTTTTTTCCGTATATTTTTCTTCATACTGTCGGATCTATATCCATATATTTGCTTATATATATATATATATATATATATATATATATATATATATATATATATATATATATATATATATATACAGTTGAGCTATTTAGGGATTTAAAAAACAGCGGCTTCTACTACTATTAAGCATTACACTTCAGGTGAATTGAACTAAGTTCTCCGAGCCGCTGGCGTAATTCTTATAGAGAAAAAAGTTAAAAATTCCTTCCTTTCTGACGATGAACTAGATGTATGATATCTGACTGAATGTCAAATCGAACCCGGTTTGAAGCAATCGGATATCTAGGCTGAGGAGCTGTGGATTATATATATATATATATATATATATATATATATATATATATATATATATATATATATATATATATATATATATATATATATATCTGTGTGTGTAAGAGAGGAGGAACGGTGGAGTAATAGCGGCTTGTACTGAGGAATCCAGTCGAATCCATTACATTCACTTACGTACTAATACCCTTGAGAAAGGTATGAATCCTCTTCTTCTCACTTCAGCTATGGCCCCTGGTCTAGAAGAAAGACAATTCTGAATTCAATATATATATATATATATATATATATATATATATATATATATATATATATCATGTTGTAACAGACAGTAATGCAAAAAAAAAATTCATTTAAATTCTTAGATGAAAAGAAAAGGAAGAGAAGGAGGGGATTTTATTCATTTTTAGGTATTTTTGTGCTTAGACATTAAAAAAAAACAACTTAAAATAAACTTTTTACAATGTGACACGCTGTAGAAGAACGATCAATATTTCCAACGTCGTTTGAAAGAAATGGAGGAGAAGTATTTTTATACTTAGATGTCAAAAGCGTAAGTTCTGTAAAAGCATTTAAACGTCTTCACTAATTCCAAATGTTACCCACAAACACTCAAGTAATCAGAAATTACATTGATCATTGGAACAAATATTTACGATGAGAAAAAGGAAATTAATCTTTTAAATTATATTTCTAGTGGTCCTTCAGATTAAAAATAAGTTTTTCATCGCTAGTTTTAAAAGATAACTAAAATGATTTCCTGTACATTTAATACAGTTTCAAAAACACTTGAGATAAAAAGGATTTCCTTTGATATTTGAATAAAGAATTCAAATCAAACAACTTTTTCAACAGCCAAAATAACCACATTATTTTTCATTAATGTAATTGATCATGTTTGACGTTATCTTTCTTTCAATTCCAAGTATATTCTGTTTTCTTTTATCCTTTAGCATTTTTCTAAATTCACCTCGAGAGTATCCAATGTCAGTAATTTCATCGGGACTAGAAGTCTAACTTGATAATATTCAAATATCAGATAATACGTTTAAGCAAATACATACTATCCAACTTTGATATATTTGCACCACAATTAATAATTATTTTGTATTTGATATGACATACAGATTTGTGTGTATAGATTAATTCTATGAGTTTCAATGAAAATAAATAAACTAAATCCAATGAAAGAATAATTTCATTTGTTTACGTTTTGACTTTCTATTTTTCCTTCACTCAGGTATACCGGGAAGTCAAGGCCCTCCTGGAATCCCAGGTATCCCTGGCAATGATGGAAAAGACGGAATACCTGGACCTCGAGGTTTGCTTCTTTTAAACTATTCATGGTGTATATTGTCCTGTACAATATCCCTGGCGTCTATGTCCGCTTGGATGTGGCGGAAATTTGACGTTGTCCAAACCTATAACCGTTACACAATTCCTTGCAAAACAATACACACTTAATAAATAAGAAATATAGCCTAATTTGTACAGAACTTCCTGGAAATCCAATAATGCTAGGCGCAAAATGAGACGTTCTAGCCGTAATAGTAAAACGTAATATGAAGTATCATTTTCTTATCCATAATTTCCATGATGAGTATATTCCCTTCTCATAGGTGAATTACTTATAGAGAATATCTCTTTATCCGAATCTTGGACAGGATACTTTTCAAAATCCCACCTCTGTTGTTACAATTTTGTTTTAGTTGACCATGGTCACCTTCAAAACTTTCCTCTGAGAAGCCAAGACATGATGTTATAAATACATATATATATATATATATATATATATATATATATATATATATATATATATATATATATATATATATATACACACATTGTTTTGAACTTGAAAAATGTGGGAGAAATTTTTTGAAGCCATATAAAAGGAATCCTCTGGTTTCTATGATATATGTATATAATGAACCGCTGAAAGATTCTTGTTCAGAATCTCTTGACAAAATCGAAAATAAATTCTCAAAATAATAATATTTTTAGAATCCTCTTTATAATCTACCCGATATCATTT
>OZ010573.1:91808519-91846019 GCA_963932145.1 Acanthosepion lycidas | reverse complement strand
TATTGTGATTAATAAAAAAAAATAATTGCAACTTATGGAACGGCTAAAATATCACAATAAAAATACTTTGTTTTGAACTTGAAAAATGTGAGAGAAATTTTTTAAAGTCATGTCATATAAAAGGAATCCTTTGGTTTCTATCATATCTAACAAATAAATTATGTTTAAAATACAACTTTTCTTGTTTGAATGATTTATTATAATGATAGAAGTGTGTTGCTAAAACAATGGTTACTGCTTGCAAAACTTTCTGAAGATATTTGTGCCAAAGTTCAGTGTGCAGAATATTATTAGAGCAATAAATCTTTCACATAGTAAATATCTAATGTATTTATATAAAACAATTTGCAACAGATTTGTCAGAAACATTATTCATAAATGTAAGAAATCTATTTTGATTTGTATTTTTATTAGTTTTGACTTCATTGTTCTTATGTTTATTTATTATTTCTCTAATATGAAACATCCTAATTCATTGATCCTGTTTTGCTGTAACTGGACATTTCGCTTTCATGTAATACCATTGTTTTGGGATTTTTTTTTTCAAGAAAACTATAAATGATTTTCACTCCGCAATTTTGGTATCATACATTTAACGTCTTTAAATTTTACATGATTCGTCACTGATTTTATCTTTAGTTTTCGCAATGAATTTTCTATTCTTATATTGTAATTTAGGTTTCCACAAAATTTCAGTACTTTCATGCCTTTAATCATTGAATGATCTAGTTAGTATTCATGTTCATGTATTCTGTTATTTGTCGCTTAAGTTATTGATTATACCACTTCTTTATTCGCATATATTGAGCAATTTAACATATAAATATAGCATATCTTAAAATTATTTTTATCATTCAATATATGTATATGTGTGTGTGTGTGCCTACTAAGAAGTGTTACATTAGAACATGCACATACCCACTACAAAACTGTACATCTTATTTCAACCATAACAACTGTTTTTAACGTTTCATATATATAATGTGTCTGCGTATATATATATATATATATATATATATATATATATATATATATATATATATATATATATATATATATATATAAATATATATATAGATATAGATATAGATAGATAGATAGATAGATAGATAGATAGATAGATAGATAGATAGATAAAGTATATATTTATAATTACGCATATACCTACGTTTCCAGTACGGGTGACAATTTCATGGCGTTTCTATTCATCAGGTACAAAAAGTTAATTTTTTCTACCTGATGAATGGAAAAGCCATGCAACTCTGAGTCGTACTGTAAACTTAGGCATATGAGTAATCAATTATATATATATATATATATATATATATATATATATATATATATATATATATAGTATGGAAATTTAAGAAATCGTCCGATTCCACTACCTTGGCTTCAACCTTTCGGTCCATTGATTTAGGAACATTATATTTTTTTTATAAAACCAATAACAGTTTTATTGGTAGAATAATTTCAATTGAATAGTTTCAATCTTAATAAGATATTTCATATTTATTTATTTTATTTCATAAAATATTTTTTTTTCCATTGTAAATATTTTATCTTCAGTTTTCGAATGTTATTAGGTTGGTGCAAAAATAATGTCGTTTTCTCACATATGTTACTATGTGAGAAAACGACATTATTTTTGCACCGACCTAATATATTGATATTTGTTACTGACGAAATTCTCTAACGCGGGTTTGATCTGCAAATAACGTTGGTCAGAAAATGCTTATACATAAATATTGGAATCTATGTAGTTTTTTATTTTATTAGGTTGGTGCAAAAAACAATGACGTAACAATGTCGTTTTTTTACGTATTTTTAACGTCAAAAAACGACATTATTACGTCATTGTTTTTGCACCAACCTAATATATTTCCTTTAGGATATGAGGATAGTTCAAAGGATATCGACGCGGAAAGTTCACCTTCCTTCGTACCAGTGGAGTATGAAGGGAGAGAGAATGAGTCGCCATTGTTTACGTGGTTTGGTGGGTCAGAGTTGTGAAGATGTGAACTGATGAAGCTAATGTATGTAGCTGATGTGAACATTTTCCATGTAAACAGAGATAGAAGTAGTCGGAAGCTAACAAAGTTTCGTCTTTTAGAGATGTAGAAATGAAGATAATTCATCACCAAGGCAGCATAAAAGATTTTGAATTCTGTCAACGCTGAAAAGTGAGGATTGCACCGCTCCAGTTCAGATACGCAAGTAGCATTTCATTTTCTTCTGATCTTTTTCTAGTAAAGATAGAATCTGGGAGGATCAGTCAGTTCTTTCTGGACCGGAACAAGTCATTGATCATTTTTCCAGAATCTTTCGCAATGGATCGTATATATGAGTTTCACTCTGTCTTCTTGAACCCAGTTCATTTTTTTCCTTCCCTCAATCCGCCATTCTCAGTCTTGTAACTTTCATTTACTTTCACTCCTGATAACGCCCTGAGTTCTAGTGGCATTACCGCCTTGTTTGAGATGAAATTATTAAAAAAGGTCCGTGGACAGCTTGAGTCTCAATAGAAGTTCCAGAAATGGAGTCACATTGAAATTACACTTGTTTATCAGGAACAGAAATACATAATGAACGCTCGATGGCAATTAAACGTTATTAGTTTGGTATCGAGCGTATTGGATGATACATGTCAGTCTTTCGTCCATTGAGATGTGAGGCTAAGTTAGATAAGTGATCAGCTACCTGATGTATATTCTCTCGAACCTGAGTCCATAAAGAATGGTTTCACTGCATATATATTTACTAATTATCTGAAAATATAAAATGAATATAAAGCAGAAATCGGGTAGGAACGCCGTTAGAACTGAAAGGTCCAGTCTTAAATAGTTTCAAAATTCAGTATTATAATTTATCATTGAATTTTTGATTGACGAAAGTCAGTTTGTCATTGAATTTTCCAAGAAGGTTTCAGAATTGTTCTAAGTGGCCTATATTCAATAAATACAAAATGTATTCTACATATTTTTCGAATATATTGTTATATTCTGAAAGAAATTTCCATTTTAGATTATAAGAAAAATATAATTATAAAAGTAGTTGAATTTTAAGTGACTCTTTTAAAACTTAGCTGCTTTAATCCAATAGAAGCAGGCTTAGTGAACTATAACTTTGACAGTCATGCACATAGCTTTCAGGTTTTGACTCAATTTTGCACGCCACACAGTGTAAAAATATAAATATACCCTTCATTTCGTAGAATTAATGACTGATTTGAGAAGAAATGAATCACGTAAACCACATTTAGAGAATTTCACAGGTTTTTCATACCCCTTGTCCCAATGTTTGTGTTAACCCATCATGAAGGATTATGTTCTTAACGTTATTTTAGGCTTAGAAATGTACATTAGCAATTTCGACACAACTTGATGGGGATGCTCGACGTAGATTTGGAAGAAATTAAGATGAAAACTGAAAATGTTCAGAAATTCACTTCATTCGTTCAGAACCAAGTTTTATTTAGTGGAGGTTTCCGGTTGGAAATCAATTAAAATATTTAGACTATGTTGATTTCTTTCTACTTTTAATGCAGTTAGTTGCGTTATAATATATTTTTTTACCTATGTTCATATGAAAAACTATCTAAACATGTTGTGGTTAGACGCAATCTTCGGTGAATCCATTGAACAATTCCTCACATATATTTAACAATTTATCCTAGTCTCTTTTCATTTAATAATATGTTTTATCTTATCTTCCATTTCTCTCACTAAAATACATTCAAAATAATATCCTCATTTCAATCATCTACATATTATTACGAGCACAACGTTACGGCCATGTAGCCTCTGGCCATCATCAGAAGTCCCTAGATTGGGTGATATGCATTATCTGTTGATTATTGCTTTATTTTGTCCCTGTGATGCAATATTTCGTCGTTCATTGCTTGCATTTATTGTTACATTACTTGTTCTGGGATCATGGCCACTCGGTTACAGGAGCACATGTTTATACAAATCCTATATCAGCCATTCCATTTTCTCGGAGGTCATCAATGGTGTATTTTTTTAGCCTTTGTAATCAACTGTATCGTTTTGAAATTAGGTTTTCATAGTAGGCCCGTGATACTTTTGATATTTTTTTTTTATTTCTGGTATATGAAGAATTGTCAATATACTGCAATATATATATTTAACAGTATTCAATATAATCTACATGTGTGTAGTCATTTGATATGAGTGGGTGTCCGTTGCTGTAGGAAGATACATTAGTTTTTTTTACACGAAAAGTAATATAACAATGCATGAATTAGAAATGAACGTGGGTAAAGATTTATATTTTACTCTACTTATATGGACATGAACATCCTTTGTCCAAAACTGTTTTTTTTATATATAAAATTAGAAAAAGCATAACATTTAATCATACATTTTCCGAATGCATAAACACTTCAATACCAACTCGTACGCAATTAATCGATTTCATTTGCAATATACATACATACACACACACGCACACACACAAATACACACATATATATATGTATATATATGTATATATAAATATATATGTATATACATATATGTATATATATGTATATATATACATATATATATATACATATATATTTATATATACATATATATATGTATATATATATGTATATATATGTATATATATATGTATACGTATGTATATATATATATATATGTATATATATATATATATGTATATATATATATATATATATATATATATATATATATATATATATATATATATATATAATACACCACAGTTAAAAAAATTTGGAGCCACAACTAGAATTAGCATGGGATGAACTTGACAGAAGAGTGAAAAAAATGAAAAAGAAATCTTAGTATCATCGAAAAAAGAATAGAATCACTTATCAAACTTTTACTTTGAGAAAGTTTGTAACGAATGTCAGATTCTTCTGCTGCAGTAATCAAGGTTGAGGGTGGATGTTTTGACGAGAGCCTAATTTTTATCATAATTTTTTTTTCTTCTTGTCATAATAAAACTTCGAAGAAAAAATCATGTCACACTTATTTTAACAATGTATAATATTTTTTTCTTATTTAAAGTACGAAAAAAAATAGCACCGATGGCCTCAAACTTTTGAATTGCAGTATATATATATATATATATATATATATATATATATATATATATATATGGGGGAGAGCGTGTGCGTGTGTGTGTCTGTTTGTATGTGCATATTATATTAATGCATAAACGTGAGTGTGTGTTTATGTGCACGCTAGCATGTTCATGCACCTGTCTCTGTCATATGTTTGATGCTTATGCGTAAAAAATATACACGACAATATATATGAATTGATTTTGCAAAATAATAGCTGTGTTCTTTTATAACGAGGTTATCTGTGTATATTTGTTTTTATTCTGTCGGTGATGTTAAATTCATGTATACAAGGGTAAGTAAAAAAACGGTAATCTTCAAAGAATTTAGGTTGAAGTTTAATTAAGATTAATCAAGGATCATGATTAAAAACGATTAAAATAGGATAAAGCAACATTTTGAGAAATAATCGCGTCTTTAAAATCTTTTCTCATCTGTAAATTTTAACATTTAAATAAGAAGAAATTGTCGATGTATTTTGTATATTTTTTGCATTTATTGCCGTGAATTTTCTTTTTATGACGGGCAAATAAAATGAGCTGCTATTCCATCAGAAAATGGAGAAGGTGAAATAATTCTAAATAAGAAAACGCATTCTTGAAAACAGCCAAAGAAGAATCGGCAATGATATTGATCCTGGTCTGGCATCTCAGCTTCAGACCATTTCCCAACAACATAACCCCTCGTTGTCTTCTCTACAAATATTTTACTGTAATTGATTTGATGACCTCAGTAGTAGAGTGGTAGAATGTTTGGCAAGACTTGCTTGACATAATTTCACTACTCAGATTGCTAGATATAACCGTAAGTTATATGCTAATAGTTTCTTCTCTATCACTTCTCGCTTGTGGAACTCTCTTCCGTCCTCCTGTTCAATACGATCCTCAAAACTTTAAATGCAATGTTAGTCGCCATCTTTTGTCTCTTTGAATCTAGACTTTTATAGTCCCTTCTATTTCTTTCCCTCGCGGTAACCCATTTCATCTTAGATGCGTTATTTTATGAAAGGGTGGACAAACCTTATTTGTGTAAGATATGTTATACTTATAGGTAAAACTACTCAATATCAGAGACCATGTAAATATAAAAGTGGTCGGAAGATTGTGTTCAAGCATCAAACAGACCGTCACTGTAAAAAATATATAGAAAATAGGAAAGAACTCGTTAGGTAAATAATCCAAAGTTCTTTAGTATTTTTGTTATTATTTTTAAAAAATAGTGTTCGATACAAAAGTAGAGCATAAATATAATTATTTATTTAAAAATATGATACCAGCGCTATATAAGTGTTCCCATGTTTCAAAACAGGAGCCGAAAACTTTAAAAAAAAATTTGCTTGAAGATGCAACAGAGCTTTGTATTTTAGTGCAATTTAATTCAAATAATTATATTGAAGTTTTCGGCTCTTCTTTTGAAACATCAGAACTCTTATGTAGCGTTGGAATCATATTTATATATATATATATATATATATATATATATATATATATATATATATATGGGAGGATATGATATATAATTTTCTGTATATCCAAAGGCAAATGCATAGGCAGTAAAAAATCTGTAACGCATTTGGCCCACCAGAATGATATCATTCTATTAATGTATTAAAGAAATATTTTTCTTGATGGTATCATATATATATATATATATATATATATATATATATATATATATATATATATATATGTGTGTGTGTGTGTGTGTGTGTGTGTTGATTGATTGCTTTCTTTGCTTAATGGCATATTAAATCTTTATGGATCATTTAATGCCGAAATTTAATTTTTTTTCAAGTAATGAAATTATGAAATATGTTTTTCTTCTTTGACAATTGAATACATGCTAGATGACACTCAGCTTTTGTGCATATATAAGTGTGTGGACATATTCACTAGAGCTATGTAGATTTTATGTTGTAGTTTTGTTGAAATTATATTTTGGAATACAGTGTGGTTTCTTTAAGAAATTTCAATCTATTATGTGGATTAATGTCACAAAAGTGTTCTTTCATATTGGTTGTTCGCTAGTATTTTAAACGGATTTGTCTGAAGTGTTTTCCCCTTGGCTTGTATAGGGAATCATGATGCTTGAAATATCATTGATGTTATATCAATTTTTGGCTGCTAGATTGGCCCTCTCGTTTCCCTTGATGCCGATAGGTCTAGGTATCCAACAGGAAATATGGCGAGGTATCCAGCAGAAGAAATGGTGAGGTATGCAGGAGTACATATGTACTAAGAGTAAACTCTGAATATGTTACAACGCTGAAATTTTAAATTTGGAAATTATTTTTTTCAGTTTCATTAAACTTTTGTTTTTATCAGTTTTATTATTAAGCATTCCACTTCGTGATAACAGAAGGTTTGTTAAGAAAGGTAAAATGTTAGTAGCTGGAGGCAAATCTGCCGTTGATAAACTAGCAAGAAAAGCATTTCCTATAAACTTTCGCCTCAGTACATTGATTTTTCTTTTAAATAAATTACCTTTTCGAAATTGAAATCATTGTCTGACTGCGTGTGTTGTTTTACAAAAGATCTCTTTTGTGTTCATAATATATTTTATTTAAATTCTTAATTTCTTGTCTATTCCTTGTGGCAATCATATATCATGTTTAACCGTACTGATAATATTTTATTTAGATTCCTCGAGGTTTCCCCTATGTATTCGTTGTGGCAGTCATATATCATGTTAAACCATGGCAATCGATATCATGTTAAACCGTGGCAATCGATATCATGTTAAACCGTACTGATAATATTTTATTTAAATTCCAACTAATTAAAATTAATTTAAACCGTACTGATAATATTTTATTTAAATTCCTCGAGGTTTCCCCTATGTATTCGTTGTGGCAGTCATATATCATGTTAAACCATGGCAATCGATATCATGCTAAACTGTATTGATAATGACCAAGAACCAAGTGTCTATCATAAATCAACTAATGCAAATGATCTCGTAAATTTATTTTCTCACCATAAAAAATCAAAATAAATCTGGAATAATTATCAGATTATATATAAGAGCACTCAGAAATTGTAGTCTTCGATATTTACGTGACGAGGAAAAATAGATTTAAAATGACTTACAGTACACGAATTATTTTATACTAGCAGCATGGTCTGGCGTTGCCCGTGCTTGATTCAAAAATCGTACGACACATACAGCAATCGCTATCACTTGACTTAAAATATTTTTGGCCTTCCTTGCCTTTAAAGGAGTGCCCTTTACCGTGCTGATGTTGCTACATGCCTTACGTATTGCCTATCGCACACTGAGAATTTTTTCTAAGCTCTATACTAAACATTAAATCTGTTACGAAAAAAGAACTAAACAAAATGAACACAAAACGATCAGCTTTAAAAAAGGACTTGTAACTGGAAAAACCGAATGAAAAAAGAATGTTAACAGTAAATACTTTTTCACACCCAACCCAGTTCTGCGGAATCAGAATCAACGTTGAGTTTAAGCACGCGTATGAACCAATTGGAGTAAAGGGCCATGCAGATTTAATTTTTTCCCACTTGTGGCGAATGCAGCTATCGAATTTTTTTGCATGCTAGCATGCTAGTTAACTTTCGTGTCAGCTGTTGGCTCTCACGCTGGCCAATAGAATCTTCCTGCCTATTCGTGGCAGCCAGCTATTGGCTCTCACTCTGGCCAGTAGAAAATGGCCGCAAACTATATGTAAACTGCCGCAGAAGCATGAAAAAATCGACTATTTCCACTATCGATGGGCGTTTGGAAATGCAAAGTCGGTCTTGGCCTTCCCGCTAACTTGGGGCATGTGCATGTAAACTTTGGTGCAAATCCGTCGAAAATTGTGGCCGTGCATTTGTCACACACACACACACACACACACACACACACACACACACACGCACATATATCCTGCCTTTTTTAGATTGAGATTTAACTCGAAATAGAAGACCAGAACGTTTTCAGAATAAAAAATGAAACTGATATACGTTAGTTGTCAATCCTAACACAAATACAATAGTAAATAATTTATCTAAGCTACCAAATAATTGCGTACAACTAGTAAATCAATAAGAGAAAGTAATAATAATAATAATAAGTTAAGACTTGAATGAGGGATTTACTCTATAACTTGTAATGTTTGCCACAAGAAATGCATGAGAATGAAGGGATATTTTGCAAAACGACACTCTCATGCATTAGTCGTTCAGCCTCATGAATCTGATCATTTAAGGTTTAAAATGTCACGTTTATTAAAAGAGAGATCAATTTATTAAGACGAAAGTGACAAGAAAGTGCTTTGATTGCTAGATCAACCACGGTAAAATCTACGTCCAGTTTCTTACATTTCAAGTTTCTTGGTAGATACGTTACCACAGTGTTGGACACTTAATAATAATAATAAAAGAAGAAAATAAAACCATAAGGAAAGTGAATGAAATCAGCTCTACTATGTCCAGACACGTCGGAAAAATAAATTAAAAAATTAAAAGGTTCCGTAGATAGATAGTGTTACATTCCGTACTAACAGGAATATATACTTGAGAAACAAGGTGGATAAAATAAGTAAAGGTTTATTGTACAAAACCAGTACAATAAGAATAAAGGTAACAGTTATGCACAAGGTCGTCACAAGTCAATCCAGTAGTGAGTTCTGCTACAGGGGAACACGTCTTAGCACGGGTCGATATTTCTCGAGTAGATCTGAGTCTTACTCAACAGATCCCAGCTAGTCAATATTTACCAGCCTTCCCACGAGGTAGGATGTGGCACAAGGCCGAATTTAATGTGGGGCAATCCGAGCCCGTAGGCTCGGATAAAAATTCCCCGGAAATAAAACATTCCCTTAACTCTGGATGCATACAACCGATACATCCATCTAAAAAGTTAAAATAAAATCATCCTTGATAATAGATAAAACTATAACCGAAAGAGCTCAGAAATTCAGAACATATGAAAATTTTCTCCCTGTACAGAAAAGAAAACAATTGTTCGAACACAAGAAAAATTAAATTCAAAGCCTAATCGCAGTACATTTTTTGTAATTTTTAATGAAACATGTATAAATGAAGGATTGCTGCTTAAATATATATATATATATATATATATATATATATATATATATATATAGATATATAGATAGATAGATAGATAGATATCATCCTGCCCTTAAATTTACAGTAGAAAAGGAGGTCAATGGTTCATTGACTTTCTTACATGTACTTGTTCAAAGAACTCCCTCCTTGTTTATCACATCTGTTTACAGGAAGTCTACTTTTACGGGACTATATACTCGATGGGACTCCTTTTGTCCTAAACGACAAAAGATCAATTTGATTAGGACCCTGACACATAGGGCGCTAATGATTTGTTTGGGTGACAGCTTGAAACATGAAATCAGTTGTTTAACTGAGATCTTTGTGAACAATGGTTATCCGTTGAACATTGTCCACTCGGTAATTCGAGATGAGACTGCTAAGTTCAACAAAATTAAACCTGCTTCAGTAGGTAAATGTCCGGTCTATCTTCGTTTACCGTGGTTGGGTAGGATTAGTGAATCCTTCGCCATGCGTATTTCATGTATTAGGTTGGTGCAAAAATAATGACGTAATAATGTCGTTTTTTGACGTTAAAAAATACGTCAAAAACGACATTATTACGTCATTATTTTAGCACCAACCTAATAGTTAGTGAGTGTTATTTTGCAGCCAACGTTCGTGTTGTCTTTCAAACTAAGTCCGTACTTCCATCTATGTGTAAAGATGTTCTACCCCCCCCCACACACACACCATATTAATTCTGTTATTTACCATTTCAAATGTAGTTGTGGATGCGATTACATAGGTAGAACGACACAGCGGTTGGACGTTAGAATTAAACAACACGTATCTGCTATAATACTGAATAAAAATTTTTCTTTGGGCGATACCATTCGTAACACGTATGGGTCTTCGATTGCGGATCACTTTATAAAGAATCCCACTTGTGCGATGGATTTCAGTGTGAACTGGTTTTCCGTTTTGGCCAGTTCGCACTCATTATTCCATCTAAAGGTGTTGGAGACGCTTTACATCAGGTCTAGGCAACCTACTCTTTGCAAACAAAGAGATTGTCTGCTTGGATCTGCTGTGCTGCGTTACTAGCATCTTTGTTGGTATAATTTTTATAATAATTTATTTCTCCCTGTCCAATCATTCATGTCATCCATAACAGACTTTTTCTTTTTCTTTTCATCATAATTTTAGTTCCCCGTTAACAGTTCTGGTGAGAGGGGACGAAACCGGTCGACTGGTGTGTGTTTTTGTTTTAAATCTATCATGGCCTACAATATAAAATTTCTTGTTTTTAATGCCTTAATACGCTTCTGTACTGTTTCAAACACACACACACACACACACACATATATATATATATATATATATATATATATATATATATGTACATATATATATGTGTGTGCGCGTGTGTGTGTTTATGTGTGTGTGTGTGTATTCTCTTTCTGTTTCACTTTCACGTTATCTATCTATCTATATATCTATCTGTCTGTCTGTCTGTCTGACTGTCTATAGTAAATAAATGAATAGAATTTTAAATAGTTATCTTTCCACTTCGAGATTCGCATAAAAATCCACTCTTCAGGATCAAGAGGAATAATCTGGATTTATTAAGACTTATATGTAGCGTCATTTATTCTTATTTTACGCAGCGTGTCCCTTCATATGTGGATCGTAGCTCTTCACAACTTCCTCTCGTTTGTAGCTCTTAGTAAGCTCTATTCTTTTTGTATCTCTCTCAATCCCGGTTCTACAAACCATTTACAGAATCCCGTTTGATAGGCTATTCGCTGCCTTTATCTGTCTTCCTGTCAGTGGTAAAATCTCTAAACCCGCTTTCCTCATTATGTGCCCTATAAATTCCAATCGTCTCTTTTCTGATTTTAACTATACCTGTTCTAGGTGTTTCTATTTTCTTTAAAGCTTCTTAGTTACTCACATATTCCGTCCACGGAATTCTCAGCAGCTCCATGTAGAACCATGTTTATGTTGCCTTAAGTCTCTTCTTCCTCCTGTGAGGAGACCGTTCTGCTTTTATTGTCGTATAGCGGGGCTGATATTCTATAATAGTTCAGTACTCTTGTCTTTGTTTCTAACAAAATTTTCCTCTTTCTTAATACTTTGCTTAGTTTTTGGAAGGCATTTTTTCTATTACATTATGCCTTCGGATTCCGGTATCGAATTTAATTTTCTGTTTGAAAACTTCCCAGATATATACTTTTTCAGTGCTTTTCATAAAAAACTTAATTGTTAACGTAAAATTAATTTTAAATTTGTTATTTCATAAGGACGTTGAGATGTGACATGATATAATCTGAAATTGCTCGATTTTGATAGTTTTTTCTGACTTAGAATGTATTTATAGGAAACATATTTTATAATTGAATAGGCAAAAGGTAGACAGAAAAGTTCATAGACACACTATGAAGGAGTGATGATAGGGTTGTGGAATCTTGCATGCATTAATTTTAAATATTTTCATGAATAATCGTATTGTTTCTTTTCAGTTGAACTGGCAAGCTAGACTAGTTTGAAAACAAAATAAATAAACGTAGTCGGTTATATTTCATAGGAGTACCTTGGTTAGCCTATGAACTTTTCAGCCGAATTTCGTACTAAACAAGTTTAATTATTTAATTGGTAGGGATTTTCTCGCGATCTCTAAATTAAATTTAATGTTCTATAAAGCGCAAGAAATTTATTTCCAACCAAATATTTATATTAGGTTGGTGCAAAAATAATGACGTAATAATGTCGTTTTCTGACGGTAAAAAATACGTGAAAAAAACGAAATTATTACGTCATTATTTAGTACACCAAATTAATAGTATGTTTTAAATTTTAAACAGATTTATTTTAACTCGATGTTAAACAGTTATGATAAAATTTGATGCATATTTATATTTAAAATTTAATTATTTATATAATTTATTATTATTTTTATTTTATTTTGAAACTTATTATTATTAATATTATTATTACCATCATTATTATTCTTATTAACTATATATCTATATATTTATTGAATTAATATTTTACATAAATTATGAATAATTATAACAATTATCATTCATTATATACTAAACATATTTAAGCTCTTGAAATAATTACTAAGTACTGTAATGAGTTCTATTATGAGGAAACATATTAGTGTCTTAAATGATTGATTTTTTACGGCTTATCAAATTTTTGTGGGGTATTTCAATCAGAAACATTTTGTGGGTGGTAAGAATAATTCCTACTGTTCGTTTTTTGGTGAGTGAATATCGTATAAAAAATTTGCGAGGTGGGGATAATAATGATTTTTCGCCATAAGGAGCTTGGGGAGAAGAGATGTATACATAACCTTTGCTAATGGTATTTGAGCGTAATTGAATTTAACAAATTCGACTGGAATTCTCATTTCCGGGTCGCCACTCATTACACAACCCACATATACAACATATTCTACTAAAGACACAATACACGTACTTTGATTTTTTACACACACACATATATATATATATATATATATATATATATATATATATATATATTATAACAAATTTTAATTGGTAGTGATTATTCCAAAGGTGAATTTTCAGTCCATGTGAGAGCTCAATGTAAGATACAGAGTAAATCATAAGTAGATATAATATATAATGTAAAAATATATTTATTATCATAAACATAAAAATAAAATATAAATACACACGGACACACACACACATATATATATATATATATATATATATATATATATATATATATATATATATAAGAACAACACACGCACACACACACACACATATATATATATATATATATATATATATATATATATATATATATATGTGTGTGTGTGTGTGTGTGTGTCCGTGTGTATGTGTATATATATAAACATGCAAACACAATAATAAATTTATTAGTAACTATGGATTTTAAAGATTTTCCTAATGATTTATATATATATATATATATATATATATATATATATATATATATATATATATATATTTGTGTGTATGCGTTTTGTGTTTGTGCGTGTGTGTATCTGTCTGTCTTTTGGTATGACCGTAAGTGATATTAGGTAATGAATAAATTGTACGAGTCGCAAACTTATGACTCACAAATAGTTACAGTTCTATGGCAAGTTTGCTTGTATAAAATACGATGGAATGTATTGGAAATCTTCTTACTCGCTTGAGGTTAGTCAAGAAATAATGATTGTCTGTGAATGGCACATTAATACCCCCCCTACAAAATAGTAAGGCGTAAATAACTAGAGGGGAGCACGTCTTAGCACTGTCACATTCACTTACTGCCCGGAATATTGTGATGACCGTCACAGTCTGGTCGTTCATCTTCAAAATTAGGTGTTTTTAGACGCATTACGAATCGCCTTGCTCGATGGACAATTCGATATAAAAATAGGATTGTTGTCTAGAAGAGAGTAGACTGCCTCTCGATACATTGCAAAAGAAATTATGGAAATTGTAAGAGTGCCATGTTTTTCGTTTCTTCAATTTTACAAGGTCCAGATGCTAGAAATCGATTCTTATAGAGATTCGTTAGAAATCAATTCTCTTCGACTTTTTAAGGTTTTCTTTTGCCATCTATTTATAATTATGTTGAATGGGACTCTACCTAAAGTAATTTTTTTCAATGCCATGCCCAGTCATTATTTAGACGATCATGACGCTCCACAGTTTTTCTGTCATTATTCTATGGCTTACGGCCACATCATGTTGAAACATCGGTTCCCGTACGATCACCGAAGTTAAGCAATGGCAAACTAGTTAGTAGCTGGAAGGACGATCACTTGGGAAGATCAGGTGCTGTATGCTCGGATGTGTGGGTGATGCAATGTATGCTGGTTCAGAGATGTTTGTCAGAGAGACAATTTCCGGTTCCTGGTCGTTGTGTTCATTTTTGCGCGGGTGACCTTAGGCAGGATGTGAATCCGCTTCTTCACCCACACAGCTTTGGGTTGATTAGTGGGATTTTTATCACAAAGGCCATTGTTATCTCAAAAAAAATAAATAAATAAAAATGTTTCAATTTTGGCATAAAACAGCTCATAGGGTTTGATATGCCGCTCAACTGAAGCAACCAACCAACATTTTCTTTGACATGTTATGCGTTCTCTCATAATTGTGGCCTGCTCCACAGTTTGGAATTAAGAGTTTCCTTTCTCCTAATTGCATTTAGGAGAACTTTTAAAAATCAGAGTAGCCGAAATCTGAATTCGGGACTGCCATTCCACATTTCATTACACTAGTCATACATCCGCCAATGTACTAAATTATTTAAATACAAGACTAACGTAGAAATTGATGAGAATAATAAAAACAAACGACTTAACTATATTCTTCCGATGACAAATTTGTGGGAATACGTTTGTTTACTGACGTATATATGAAGTGTGTATCAAATTTTTTCATGACATTATGTTTGAGCTAATTAATAATTACAAGTCAGTTAATTGCATATATGAGGGAAGAGATTATAATGAAAAATATATCTTTTGTTAAATAATTACATTTGTGATAAATAGACTCGAGGTTTACCAATTTGTGCATGTACACATCATGAATATACACGTGTACACGCAAACACGCATATATATATTTAACAAAACATACATAACACAAAATACACACACACACACACACATATATATATATATATATATAACACAATATACATATATATAAATATATATGTAAAATAAAATACAATATATATATATATATACATACATATATATATATATACATATATATATATATATATACATATATATATATATATATATATATATATATATATATATATATATATATACATATATATATATACGCAAGTATGGGATTGGTGTAGAAGGAATAATATTCCAATATTCTTAAAAGAGTGCTCAATGCAGAGTAGTGCAAATATTATTTATTCAAAAATTACAAAATATACATGTTATAACATCACTACAAAAATAGCTATTTTGTCTCAACACTTCTGATCTTCCCAAGTGATGGCATTCAATGTGGAATTCTACTTTCAACAACATCACTTGAGAAGACAGATATATTATAACACTTATATTATAATAAATTACAATAAAAATATTTCACATCGCTGCACAAAAGATTTCATGTTTCAATACTATGATTGTAATTCCTCAGGCTATGGTAGATAACTTGTGATAAAAAATATTTATTGAACACTTTTTTAAAGTAAATTCTTTAAAAACTGTGGATTTTTAATCCATCTCATCTTTCTCTCATATATATATATATATATATATATATATATATATATATATATATATATATATTCCAATTAAAAGGTGCAATTATAATTTATAAATTCATGAATCATTCATACAAAAAACAAATATAGAGGTAAATGATTTAAATGGCGAGAATACATCGTCGCAAACAATATAAATACGATACATCAACTACGAACCTGTATATGAATGATATGATCCCCGGGGATAAAACGGGGATCATATCATTCATATACAGGGGTTGATGTTTCTTGTTTATATTGTTTGCGACGATGTATTCTCACATATAATTATATATATATATATATATATATATATATATATATATATATATATATATATATATATATATATGAAACAACACTTTCAAATTAGGTAGAAAAATGTGTGATATAAATTCAATGATTTCTTAGAAATTATTTATTATATTTTTCGGATACGAAAAGAATGAGTAGGGATGAGTTGTTTCTTGCAAAATTGGCTTCAACGACAAGCATGAGCACACGTTCGATTTCTGTCGGGCATCTACGGCAGAGATTAGCTAACCATCCTAGTAAAGAGTCATCATCGGATACGAGTGGTCTGCCATCATATATATATATATATATATATATATATATATATATATATATATATATAGGAAAGTTATATAAATATAAATATATCTATGCGATCTTTTATATATATTATTTATATATTATATATGCGTGGTACTTATTGGAAAGCGCTCAATATCAATGATAGAGCAATCATATTTAGCAAATAGCGTGAAACCTAGGTCAAAAACAACTCGCATCAGTCCAATATATATATATATATATATATATATATATATGTATGTATGTATGTATGTATGTATAAGCCAACTTAGGTCAGGTGTTTCATTACTGGGAATTTCTGCCGTTCAACTGGAACAGTTTAAGTTTAAATCAGCCGACCTGAAAATCATTATTAGTAATAACAGTTGTGTGCAACTGGGGCACGTCCCAAAATAGGCGTTTTATCAAAGGGCCAACTTTGCATTCTCAATTTTGCAAGGAAGGAAACTCTTCCATGGACCGTCATTTTTTTATAATTCTAATTAACTTTTGCGTTAGATTTCAAGTCTCTAAATTGATTGTACTCTGTTTTTTTTCAGACATTAAATTTCGGCTTTGATTCTTAGTAAATTATTTTTTAAAAAATCAGTTGTTTCGATATTTCACCTTTAGGTTTGTAAATTTCCCAGCCAGTTTAGACATAAAACCGGCCCTGAAGTATTATCCATGAAACAAAACAAATTTAATCGAAATCGGATGAAAACTGTGGAATCTCATAAACAACATGCGATCAAAAACACGCTTACATACACAAACATTTTGAGAATTATATATATATATATATATATATATATATATATATATATATATATATATATACACGTGTGTGTGTCTATGTGAACAGAGAAAAAAAAGGGAGACAGAAAGAAATAGATATATATGTAACTATATGCACAATGTTTCCCTATATATAAAAGTATATATAATGTCTGTGCAAAAAATGAATATACTTTTAAAAAATGAGGACGCTGATACTAATATTTGTTTAGACCAAGTTTTCTAGCCTTGCTTGGCTGCCATCCTTGGATAATTGTTAGTCTGAATTCAAAACTGTGAAGAAAGCGATATGAAATACGTTCAATCACTCTCACAACAATGCAGGAACCTTCACAGATAATAATGAGAAGTAATCCGCAGAAGGACGCGGATATATATATATATATATATATATATATATATATATATATATATATATATATATATATATATATATATATATATGACTAAATTTTCTCAATATCATTGATAGTGCGTGGGTAAATATAAGCCTGGGCTATGAGGTCAATGTGGCTACAGTCTTTTTCCTACTTGCTTCTTTTGGCCATCAGAAAGTGTCATCGTCGGTGTTTAACTCAATGCACACTCTCATATATATATATATATATATATATATATATATATATATATATATATATATATATATATATATATATATATATGGGGGGGGAGAGTGAGTGAGAGCTTATCTGACGCTTTGTTGTTATGTCCCAACAAAATTATGCAACCATATATTTTCACTCACTCACTCACTCACACATACACACACAGAGCGACAGCGAAAGAGACAGTGGCGTAATTAATAGCTAATAGCGTTTCGGATTGAGGAATCCGTGTTCGAATTCCAGTCGAATCCATTTCTAATACCTTTGTGAAAAATATTAATCGTCTTCTTTTCCCTCCAGCTATGGATATATTACAGGACAGACTGAGTTCTATAACCTTGGATGGCAACTAGTCTAATAGGACAACTCTGAATTCAAAATCCGTTTGCTCTCTATGTGGCTCGTAGTTCAACAAGTCTCTGTATTTGGCCCTTTAAAAAGTGTGGTTGGTTCTGCACAAAGACTTCACCACTACATATGTGCTGGTTTCTGGGCAGTCAGTTCCTAGGAGCTGCTTGACCCTCATACGTCGAGAGTTGACCACACAGAGACATATATATTTAACTAAATATCCTAACTCTTTTTTCCGCTTCGACTCTAACGCAGGAGAAGAAAAATCATCCGGTACGCATTGCTTTTGCCGCCAACCGCACAGAATCGGGGATTGCAACCGGCGTATATATGTCTATATCTATATCTACTCACCAAAAATAACGTTAATAATAAGAAATAATCTCGGGAAAATATCCATTTAAAGGATATATGTATATAAAAGCAACCTTTTTTAATGATTCATACTCTTTTATTAATGCATAATATAGTGCCTTGAAATATCATATACTACATCGCTTTCAATGTCTATTAGCAATATTTTCCTGTTGGTGCAATATTAATTGCTATGTGTTTAAATTATTTTTTTATCAATTTAAATTGTTTCAAATGTAGACGACAGAGAAAACAGACAATTCTGAACTGGAATTTTACTAAGTCTAATGATTCTTCAATTGATTTTACGCTTTAAAAGAATATCAATAATTATGAAAATTCCTAATCTACAACAACGTTTATAGAACTCTTTCATTCAAGTATTATTGAATTTAGATGACACGTTATCTTGAAAACATTGAACAAATTTTTAATCATATATATTCCCCTTGATATTTAGGTTTTTATCTGACTAAATCTCTGAGGTGAGACATTATGATTATTTACATTATTTACATAATTTGGACTGTTATCCTCATCTTCACTGCCATATTTACAACGTTTCGGCTGTTGTACTCTTCGGCCTTCTTCGGATGTTTAGAATTTCAAAATAAATGGTTTGGTTCGAAATTCCAATCTTCTGAAGAAGACCGGAGCGTACAACAGCAGAACATTGTGAACAACGTTCGGGCCGTTATATGGAAATGAATATAAGAATAAAAGTCCGAATATTTTAAATAATATAAATAATTTAGATCGTTGTTATATTTGTTAATTGATTTTAAATGTCAGACTCTAGTATAAAGAAGATATGTTTTTTTCCAGTATTTCATAATCCAAAATTGCGATAAGATTACGACGCCATTTGATATGAACTGACATTTTCCATAAAGTTGGATTTATATTTGAGTCTTTTGCTCGCATCATGTCTGATTGTTGCCCTCGAAAACAGAACTGTTTAGAAATGAACATCATTAACTTTTCGAAGTTCGCGTGGATGATTCCCTAGATTCACTGGACGAAGTCTACATTCCTAATCATATCAGAGCATTCAGAATGTATTTATTTTGACGACTGAAGACACATTTTTATTCCTGGAACAAGAAGGCTCTGTTGATATCAAAGATGGCTGCAATCCCAGATTATCTGCGGTTGCCGGCAAAAGCAATGTGTACCGGATGATTTTTTTCTTTTTCTGCCTTAGAGTTGAAGCGGAAAAAAGAGATAGGATATTTAGTTAAAGTCCGTCACCCATCGCATTTGATAGATATGTTCTCAAATAATTGACGCATTATGTATATCCATAGCCCTCTTTCTATGTCTTTCTGCCCGACACTAGAATTGCACTCACAATTGCTGTGTCAACAAATTCAATCTCTGGAATGTGTACTTGGACACAGTGAAAACCCAGTGGGCAATAAGTCAGCAGCACTAAAAATAAAATATAAACCAGATATCCCTGGACATGGCCAGTGGAACCAAAATAGTCTACATCCAAAGACCCGGATCGATATAGACCTGATGATGACCAAGGGCACAACGCCCGGGACGTTGTGATAACAAAAACAAAAATAAGCGCAGTAATCCGAATGTAGGTAGTATAAATAACAAAGGAAGAATATTTTGATACCATAATTTTAAAAAACCTGAATGAGGGGTATCTCACAGAGACCCCGTAAGTTGTAAGCCTATTGGCACTTAAACTGGCCCAAACCTAAAGTGGAACTCAAATATACGAAATATCGTTAACGATAATGGATAAATGGTCAGCTTCCTGCAACGCTCCAGTAAGTAACTGATTAATCCGACTATGCCCTATCTTAACAAGTAACTGCTCCAACCAAAAATGACGTATTGCTGCCATATTTGGGCAAGAGCTACCCAGTCTTCATTTTCTAGTCTCGATAGTGTCAAAAAGTGTCTTCGCGTCCTTGTGGGTGATTAATTATTTTCCATCCTACAACCCCTTTCCCATAGACGAAAGTTCGCAAGCCTCTTGCCACAATATCGTTATTTCCAGGGAATGTATTCAGACGACAAGTGGATGCTTCCCCGATCACTACAATCTTAACTTGTTCAAGTCTAGGGTTAAACGTTACCTCCTCCACATATCCCCATAATATTTGCCACTTACTCTGTAAGCCTCTATCTTGAGTGGCTCCTTCGTATTGTTCGAATTGAATAACATTGTAAAGCAATTAGAAAAAAACATTATGCACTGGGAAACGTTTGTTTACAAATCACATTCAGATACACAAATTTTCCAGGAAAGACGCTGCAAATTTCCCCATCTAATTTCCCAACCACCGGAAAGGATATTATGATGTCCAAATCAAGTGAATATTTAAATGACAACCCATCTAGACACAATGGTATTAGGGTGGTACAAAAATAATGAGGTAATAATGTCGTTTTTTGACGTATTTTTAACGTCAAAAAACGACATTATTACGTCATTATTTTTGCACCTACCTAATAAGTGCCTAAACCCAATATACGCTGTGTCAAGTTCCAATTAACCCAACTATAAAATTAATATTTTTGCTATTTGCATTCGGGCTATTATCCTCGTCATTTTTCTATCACAAAATTTCGTCTGTTTTTCGCTCCGGCCTTCTTCAAGTGCCTGTCGATCCCTGTCGTGTATCTGAATCGATAGAGCGGCCGTAAGAACAAGAATGATGAGAACAACAGTTCGAATGTTAATATTGTAAATAACAATAACATATCATCTGAGAAATACAGACAGGAACTATTATCTAAAACACAATATGACTTTATATATTTGTCAGACACGCAATCTGATCCCACTAGTTACTAACCACATAACCGTTGTTATATTAAAATGTAGAATTTCTCGAACCCAATAAGCGAACCTACCACATTAGTACATAGTGAAAATTGGTAGCTATTAAACTGAAGTTTTTGTGTAAGCTTTCTTTGAGTATTTTTATTCTACTTCTTTTAAAATAGACTTCTTTCTTACTTGCCAAAAGATAATTAATTTCATAGATAAATCTTGCAGTACACACGTGGAATAAATAAAGATAGAAATGATTTAAATATTACAGGAAATCTTAGACGAAACGAAAGACTGAATATGAAATAATACTGTTAAAGAAATAAAGATTTAAATCTACTCTCAAAGTAACTTATTTTTTTAGTTTTTGCTTTCTAAGCAAATACATCATTTAAGCCATAAAAATATTACAATCTATAATTTTAAGAACAGTGTGTATTCAGGCGTCAAATATTCTTTTAAGGCAAATGTTATTAAAAACAACAGACATTTTGCGTCGATTAATTTTATAGATCCACCTAGCCTCATGAAGGCTTACGAATATTTGCTACCTTAATACAGAGTTTATATATATATATATATATATATATATATATATATATATATATATATATATATATAATTATTTATTTTTAAAGAAAAAAAAATTTATAACATAAATATGTTATAAAATCACTACAAAAATAGCCATTTTGTTTCAACACCTTCGGTGTCTTATCAAGTGATGACGTCATCAGAGAGAGAGAGAGAGAGAGAGAGAGAGAAAGAGAAGAAAAACTTATGTTAGCCAAAACGTTTCGTCCTCTGATGAACATTACCAATAAAGTAGATAAAACAGACATATAATACTACATACTAACTCCTTAACATCTGCTATCCAAAGCAATTTATCCAATCAGTTCTTAAAATTTAAGGGAAAAGTATTAAAGACAACTGATATTTTGTGTCGATTAATTTTATTGATCAACTTTTACAAATAACGAATAATCCTTTTCAGATGAGAAGGAAATTTTTTCAAGTTCATTTCTGAAGAAATATGATCCAAGCTTTCTACTTCTTTAAATCTTCATCAGAGTAGGTAGGGTCAATAAAATACAAAATACAAAATGACTGTCGTCTTTAATAATATTTGTCTTAAATTTTGAGAACTGTATAATGATATAAATATTCCTAATACTGAAATTCTTTAATGATCTAGAAATCTGACAGTTAAATTCATAAAATTCAGAACTAATTTGATAGATATGTAGGCCATGTTTATGAATGGATTGTGACATGGGTTTTTAATTCAAAACAATACGTGAATTCACTGCAAAATACCAGTTACTTACACTAGTAGAAATTTGATTGGCTATTCTAATATTTCCAATAGAAAATAATATTCAATGAACCGGACATTTATCAGATACGAAAACCTTTTAGTTCATGGAACTTTGTTATCATAACAAAAATGCTAGACAGTATCTCATTCAAGTGATAGCCAATATCGTATAAGATTTTGGTAATGTATTCCAATTCCTGTTCGGACTTAGGCTTAGAACTAATGATTAAGTTGTGAGGGTCTTAAGATTAATATTACGTGGTTTAGGACACAATGAGACTTTACGATATCACTGTGATATTATTATAATAATCACATAAGTACATGGAATTCATATTTTATTTTAAATTTGCAATGTACTTTCGCAGATCATTCTTTCCCCAGTTACTCAAGGTGTTAGTTTTACAATTTTCTTCATTTTCTAACCTACTTGATATAACAAATTGCATGATGACTGACATGAATTTTCTTTCATTATTATTTTAAAGGAGAACCCGGATACAATTGGACGAGCAGCTTTTTGGGAAAACGAGGTAAAAGTGATTTTATGGAAGGTATACCTGGCTTAAGAGGGCCAACAGGACCTCCCGGACCTCCAGGACCACCAGGTGTCCCAGGAATCAAAGGAGATAAAGGAGACCCAGGAAAACCCCCAAAATGCACATGTAAGTAAAGCATAAATATCGTCTAATTTTTACACACAAATGCAAATATGTGTACTAAATTTCCGATTTATATATATATATATATGTGTGTGTGTATGTGTTTGTGTGAATATACATATACATATATATATATATATATATATATATATATATATATATATATATATATATATATACATACATACATACATACATATATATGTGTGTGTGTCTGTGTGTGTGTTACATGTGTGCGTTTGTGTTGGTTCTCAGAAGCGTGGAATCGTGATCTATTGAACTTGTTTTTTTTCATTGCGTCCACAGGGCTACCGTATGTGACACAAGTCAGTTTAAAGTGTGTTTATTACGAATACCGCAGACAAATTTTCAAGCCGTCAGCACTTCTCTATTTAGGGGACACTTCAAACGTCGGGCAATAAACAAGAGTCCCCTCTCGAATGGGATAGACTACCTGGAAGTTATGTGTCCTGGGGCTTAAAGATTACTATTGAGCAATTTATTTACCGAAATTCGTTGAAATATATATATATATATATATATATATATATATATATATATATATATATATATAGATAATATTAGTGGTAAATATACATATATATGCAAAATCCACAGGTCCTTTCAATTTTAATTTCACCCGCCCCTTCTTTCTTCCCCACCACTTCTTTCCTTACCTCTCCCTCCTTCTTTAAGATTTGATCGGCCATGGTGTGTGTATGTCACCACGAAATGTATCTTTATTGGATTAGACATCCGACAACAATCATTTTTCCCCCTTCCTCTCTGTTAAACCCCTCTCTTATGAACTAACATTCGTCTCACACTCTCATAATTACACACTCACTAAATTCTATTTTTATTTCCGGAGTAGGTTTTTTTCTGTTTTTTTTTTTGAATTTGTAGGTCTGATGAATTGGATCATATTTACGATTCCAATGGAATAAATTATGACCATGGAATATTAGTGTTTAAGCCTTGTTATTATATATATATATATATATATATATATATATATATATATATATATATATATATATATATATATATATATATATATATATATATATATATTAACATTCTAATTCCACTGGAGTTTGTTACATTTACGCGCCCATACTCTAGGGACACTTACAAAATAAACCGGAGAGGAGACTAACATACTTGACAAGGTTAGGGCGCCTCGGCGTGGTGTAATGGTTAGCATGCTTGTCTCGCTAGATCATTTACGACAAAAGCGAGTTCGATCCTCACCAGTTGCCCCACACTTTCGCCCTTGTGTCACATCTAAGCTACGTTTAGAAAATAACCATACTTAAAAATTTCGTGCAGTTTTATGATAGAGTAAGCATCATAAGAGAAAGGCAAGTAATAATGAAAATGTTATTGCTGAGACCAGCCAAAGAAAGGAAGCTATGGAGAGCTATGATCTGAAGGCATACTGAAAGAGAAAGGAAAAAAGATAACTAGTAAAAATATTCGATTGTTAATGAACGTCTGAACTATATATAGGCCAGCTTGAATTTTATTGACAACAGAAGAAATGATTCGCTTCCAGCTTCATAGCTTGCACAATAGCAAAATAATTAAGAAAAATGTAATTTTGAACAAAGATATACAACAGTTACTCTTTGCGTATGCGTCTCTCAGATGTACGCAAAGATTTTTGTGCGTCAACGTCTAGAAGAACGAACAGAATAATAATATATTCAGTAAATCAAGTTTAGATACCAACGAATAATTTGAACTCTTTTATGTCATCGCAGCTGTAAAAGTAAAATAAATGACTGCCGTATAAAAAAGTACTCGATATTGATAAGAACTACAAGGCTGTGCCATGTTAAAACTTGTTTTCGTGTTATGTTAGAACTTATCAAAGAAAACGATCTTCATAATAGTCGCGTCGATATAATGTACCAGTTTTTCACTGATCCATTTTGTGCTTTTAAAAAAATCTTTTGATGATATAATTTTGACTGTCTTACACATATCTATCAATAAACTATTTATGCTTTGGAGTTTTAATTATTGCATTTGAACTTTTGTTGGAGTTGATTTAACCCAGTTACTCAGCGGACTGCCAATTTATTGTCTCTCGTGTGATATATTTTCGTTTATATATAATACACCACGTCATCTCTGACGTCAATCCACATTCATATAAAATTTTGTTGATTTCATATCTCGGCCCAAAATGTGTCGTTCGTCAAAATGTCTGCTCTTCTTTAATTACAAAATATTTACCATAAAAGTACACGGATAATAACAAAATAGGTTTATTGGCTTCTTCCTTCATCATATGCGATTTGATTTGTTCTCCACATAAATATTTAAGACATGTTGTTCATGGGACCAAACAGATGAAAGTCTGTGAATGCTAGATCAGGACTTTAGGATGAGTACATTTAATGTTCTAACCATGCAATCTTGGTAAGTCATTAAGCTGATGATATATCTTACACTATCATGTTACAAAAGCATATCATTTTAATTCAAATATAGTGATTTTCCAAGCGTAACTCGGATGTGGCACAAGGCCGATATTATGGGGCACCCAGTGAGGATCAAACTCACTACTCAGTCGTAATTTTTCTAGCCAGACAAGCTTGCTAACCATTAAACCACCTCGAGGTGCCCCTTGTGATTCAAATATAGACTGGCTTGAAGTTTACACTGAGTTTTAAAATTTTATCAAAAGTATAGATTGTAATTTTTTAATTATCATTAAAAGTAAAATCCCAAGTAAGACGTTAATGCGACAAAAACGTCAGTGGGTTACAGAAAGTGAAAATGAAATAGAATGAGAAAAAAGGAGAATAGGGAGGATTTAGAGAAGGAAGAAAATTGACTGGCTTCAAAAAGACTGAAGATGGCGAATGACGTTGCATTTAAATGTGTGAAAATTGTAGTTATCAGGGAAGCAAAAAAACAGAATGAATTTCCACAGGTAGGATTTGCGGAAGAGAAACTTATGGAGTAGTAGTGGCGGTTATATTTCGATATTTCAACAGCAAAATGGTGGGACCTAATTGCCAATATAGTAGCACACGTCATGGGAACCAGGGAAAAAATCTTGTCAGAACAGTTTCCATGGAAATATTTGTAGAAAAGATAAAGGGAGTCCACGGCACGTCGACGCTATGTGTCATAAACACTAACATAATGTGATTCAAAAGTAGAGTATTCCTCAGTTTCTTTGTAAATTGTGTTTTGGGCTGAGTCTCATTGTCCCCACTCCATTGAACTTGGTCCAGAGTGGTGAACCCAGGCTCACCACCTGTACTTAAACTGATTAAAATATTTTATCCCTAAGTAAAATCTTAGGCAACAAGCAATCTCTGTTCCTTCAAAGATTGTATTTAACATTCTGCGACCTCTCCTTACAAAAAACCTTTCATTTACCTAGAAACTGTACTAAACAGCAAGAACAACTATAGTGTACCTGAAGTTTCTCACATGATTTTGCAACACAAAATCCTCTAAATCTCCTTAGTATATCTCTAAAGATAATATCAGTAACTCAGTACTATACTGGCGAATTGGTCACGCCAATTACATTGGCTAGATGTAACCGTCAGTTCCATGCTAGCAGCTTCTTTTATCGCACTTCTCGCTTGTGGAACTCTCTTCCGGCTTCATGCTTTCCAGCCAACTTTAATCTGCAAAAATTTAAATGCAATGTCAATCACTATCTACTCTCCTCCTGGTTGCACTTCTTTCATTATCGTTCTTCATCATTTTTTCTGTTTCTAACTTTCTTCAGCATTTTTCTGTTTCTAACTTTTCTACACCAATTTGTTTCAGTGTCTTTCCTGCCTTGCTTGAGGCGAAACCGATTAAAACAAAACTGAATAATCTTCATTGCAAAGTTCTAAGTTAATCTCCATCTTTTGTTGCAGGGTTGCCTTTAATTTTACTAACCCATCTCAATAAAAGGTAACATTCATATAAATATTCATAAGCAAATGTTTGCAGTAAATTTCCATCCAAATAAGATAACATCTATGTCAGCTATTTGCATTCGACTTCTGTCCTGAGGGACAGGCATTTTGAAACTATTTTCATTAAGAAATATAAGATAATTCCACATTTCTTTCTTCCTGTTCCTCTAGATATCTTATATTTATGAATAGAAATATATCCAGGGACATATTTAAAAGTAAATTAAAACCAGTGACATGACATATTTGGAGAGGATATTAGAATGATCCTGAACCTATACTGGTAGCAAACTTCCTGCATACAAATAGAAAATGAATTTAGTAAATATACAAAAATAGAAAGAGATGTAAGTGAAGGATGTGCTTCTTCATTTGACTTAATTACACAATACAGAGAGGCGATTATGAGAGAACTTGAAAATTACTGGCTGACACAACCCTAGTAGTATAAAATAAACAGATGACACAGTGTTGAAAGCAGACGCAGAAAGAAAACGACATAATCTCTTACAGTATTTCGTTAAGGAAAGCGCAAAAAGTACTAAACTATTGCATGAAGACAGAATGATTGGTTGTTAGTAACAGCCCCTAATGCAAATTACAAGTTAGAGATACCAAAATCAAAAAAGTACAATAATCTAAATATCTGGAAAAACGGAAATTGTGACACTGAAATCCGAAGCCGTATTGGGATAGCGAAATATGCCTTCCAAAAGCTAAGCAAAATATTAAGAAACTCAAAAAGAATATCGTTAAAATCAAAGAAATGAAGACTTAACAGTTTATATAATATCAGTCCACCTATACGGCAGTGAATGCTGGACAATCTTCACACAGATGAACAAGAGACTTCAAGCAGCAGAAATCTGGTTTTACAGAAGGATATTGAGAATACCATGAAATGAGCATTTTAGTAACAATGAAGTTTTAGAGAATATCGAAACAAAGTGACCCTTATACTTGACATCAGAAAGAGACAGTTGAAATTTCCATGGCTCCCAATGGGGAAAGAAGGCTTGGAAAATCTGATACTCACAGAACAGATTGAAGGTAAGAGGATGAGAAGAAAACAACGCCTAACCTACTTAGAAAATTAGTAAATGGATAGCGTAACAAGCTTTAGGAGAGATAACAAAAATACAAAATTTATTAAAGCTATAATTTATGAATAAAAATGACAATAGGAAAACTGGTAATTGCTGACGCGTTTCGTCCAATGTGGACTTTATCAAAGCAAAATACGAAAATGAAATTAAATGAACAAAGTAACTAATAAAAACAAAAACAGAATGTACCTAGCAACTGGAATGGAGAGAAACGCTATTTTCATATTTTTAACTGAAAAATAACGTCAGTAATTGTCACGTGTGGAGAATATTGTAATTATAATTGTGTTGATGTATTCAACCATTTTCTTTTGATTTTATGAATCTGTTGTGTATATTTGTTTGTAAGAGCATTAATTTTGTTAAGAAAGGTGAAATAGGGAAAAAACCTGGGCGTAGATTAATATTTGGGTAGTTTACTATGGCGGCACTCTCCAGAATTTTCCTTCTGAGTGAGTTATTTTCTTTTTTTATGAGTGTAGCATTTTTAAAATCAAAATTATGGTTGAATTTATTTCTATGTATGACTAGTGCATTAGCTAAGTTGTTTTTTGTGAGGTCTCTTTTGTGCTCATAAATGCGTTTTCTCAAACTTCTACTTGTTTCTCCAATATATTGAGAGCTATAATGGAGAGGAAATTGTGGAGAGCCATGATGGCCAACATCTTGAAGAGACACGACACATAGAAGGAGGAATGATTATTCGGCTTGCTTTCAAATAATCATTAATAAAATTTCATGTTATATTTAATAAACGGCTGAAATTAATTCCTTACTTACAATTTACTTCTCATTCCTTCGTGACATTTTATTTTGACAAGTTAGCAATTCGTTGTTTTCCAAAAGGAGGTTACTGTGCCGCGCACTTAAAAAATAACATTACAAAGATTACATTTATATATCTTTATGGATTCTGCTGAGATAATTCTGCTTGTAATTTCCGGAGTAAAGTTTTCGGAAAAATCAATATTGCTGAAGGCTAAAATAGAAGATATTTATATAAATTCATTAACGGCCAATTTCTTTCGTTGTCTGTCACGCATGTATACAGGATTAAATATTTGAATGATCTCTACAGTTTTGCATTTATATGCATATTTAAGCATTTACCTTCATACGAACCCTCGAAAAGGCCGAGTACTTCAATACCTGTCGCTTAATTGTTTGTAAATATTTATTATTGCTATTTGCTTGTTTTTTTGGGTGTTTTTTTTTTTTTTGGTTAACGGCATATCAACTCCGTATGGGTCATTTAATGACGAAATTTATTTTTCTTCGGTGCATTAGCAATTTCTAGCAATTTTAGCAAAATGTATTACTGGCTATTTTTCTTAATTTGTATTGCTGTTATTAACTTATTTTTTTAATAAAAATGTATTGCTGGTAATATTTTTCATTTAAAAAATGTATTGCTGGTATCTTTTTTTACAAAAAAATGAGTATAGCTAATAATATTTTTACTCTTAAAATGCACTGCTGGCAGCTTCACTATAAAAATATATTTTTACACATTCATAGTCTCTTGAGCCTTGTTGGGGGTTAATTATTTGCCCAACGCTGGGACCCTAACAGGTACTACCACCCATGATATGGGTGGACCTGGGAAAAACAGCAATTAAGAGGTGGTTATACGCTCCTCAAAACGTCCCGATCAGAGACCTCGTTGCCGGGTGTAGTTTATCGTCATACCCAGGACGTGTATTATTGCATTTATATTAAAAAATTTACCAATAAAAAGCAAGTATATTTAAGGAAATATTAATATACGAACTAGAACTCAGTTTTTTGTGAGAAGTAAATACAAGTCTGTTTGCAAGCATATATGAATGAACAGTTACGAAAAATCATTCGATCATTGTCGAATTCCATGTCCGAAAATTAAAACCAATATATTATCTACTGACAAAAATAAAACATTTATTAGTTAAGTCCATAGTCTCCGTTGTTTTACACTGCTGTCTGCAATCGTTCAACAAGCTTGTTGATGCCTTTTCCGTAGAAACGTCGGACTTTTTGTTGGAAGAATGTTGTGAAGTAGTTTTCGACTAACTATACAGAGATTTTTATTATTGAAATGAAGGAGGCCCGTCAGGAGAATACGATGCTTGCTGGTGAATTTTCTTTTTTTTTTTTTTTTTTTTCAATCGTTCCAACACGAGCACGGTAATAAAGACACTAAAAAACGCAGTGGTTTATAGGGTGTCATTGGTGAGACGTAACTTCCAGATTCTTCCCCGAACCACTGCTTTGGTAAACCGATTCAAATGAGCATACTTCCCAGGTTCCTGTATCTTCACCTGCACAAGTCTATCGTTTACCGTTATATTCAACACATATCAGGCATAAACTGTACCTATTATTTGGTAACCCTGTACAGGGGCTATATCAGAGTAAAATGATCAAGAGCACAGAGAAATTCAGTTAGCGGGAAAAACTTTGTAATATTAATGATTTTCTCGAATTTAAAGACGACCGTGGTCTGAACAGATGGAGTTGCGAATATCTCAAAGAAAGAAAGAGTTAACAATAGCCATATATATATATATATGTGTGTGTGTGTGTTTGAGTGAGTGAGTGTCTGTTCAAATCGGTTTATCGATCTTCTAAGTTCATTTATAATGCACTTATGCACAGTATGACAAGACCAACCCTAATACCAAAGAGCTGCGACAATTGCGTATGCACGCAAGCCATTTGCACTCAAACAGATGTGATAGTTTTCGCCAGATAGTAAATCCTATTATTGTATATAAATAAATAAATAAAAGATGAATTGCCGCTCGTAATGTTTTTCCACAAACACTTTTCCTTAATCTTTGTAAGTTACTTAATTTATTTGGCGAAGTAATCGTCTGAAATAACATATTATGATTTACATATTTTCAAGTAATGTATAAATTTGTATATATGCATGCAGTTTACAATACACGCGAATTTAACACAACACGTACAAAAGGTACTTAGAACTAACTTGATAATAGAGGGCAAACTGTTGACTAAATATTGTTAAATTAGTGATTTTAATCTGCGTAGGGCGAAAAATGAAAATATTTTATGCCAGAGGAGCATTAATTGCATTTTAACTCGTTGCTTAAGCATGTATTATATTTAAGTTTTTTTGGATTTGTTTTTCTTCATTTAAATCTCTATCGAAAAAAGGCAGGATGTGTGTGTGTGTGTGTGTGTGTGTGTGTGTGTGTGTGTGTGTGTGTGTATGTGTGTGTGTGTAACGAATGCACGGCCCCATTTTGCGAGAGATTTGCACCAAAATTTACATGCACATGCTCCAAGTTAGCGGTAAACCAAGACCGACTTTGCATTTCCCAACTCCCATCGATAGTTGAAATAATCGATTTTTCATGCTTCTACGGCAGTTTTCATGTAGTTTGCGGCCATTTTCTACTGGCCAGAGTGAGAGCCTATAGCTGGCTGCCACGAATAGGCAGGAAGATTCCATTGGCCAGCGTGAGAGCCAACAGCTGACTGACACGAATGTTAACTAGCATGCTAGCATGCAAAATAAATCGATAGCTGCATTCGTCACAAGTGGGAAAAATTTAAATCTGCATGGCACTTTACTCCAATTGGCACATTCGCTTGCTTAAACTCAACGTTGATTCTGATTCCGCAGAACTGGGTTGGGTGTGAAAAAGTATTTGTTGTTAACATTCTTTTTTAATTCAATTTTTCCAGTTACGAGTCCTTTTTTAAAGCTGATCGTTTTGTGTTCATTTTGTTTAGTTCTTTTTTCGTAACAGATTTAATGTTTAGTATAGAGCTTATAAAAAATTTGCAGTGTGAGATAGGCAAGAAGTAAGGTATGTAGCAACATCAGCATGGCAAAGGGCCCTTCTTTAAAGTCAAGGAAGGGCAAAAATATTTTAAGTCAAGTGATAGCGATTGCTGTATGAGTCGTACGATTTTTGAATCAAGCCCGGGCAACGCCGGGCCATGCTGCTAGTTGTCTATAAATTATTCAAAATTCTAGTATGGTATGACAAAAAGACTGAAAATAGATTCCACTAAAGTTATCTTAATCTACTTTGAACATATTAAGGTACAGTGAGATTTATGGACATATTACGTTGAAACACCGGTTCCCGTACGATCAACGAATTTAAACAACGTCGATGGGTGACCTAAACAGGTAACTGCTTGTAAATATCAGGTGCTGTCAGCTTGGATTTGCGGGTGGTGTGATGGATAATGGCTCATAATTGTTAATTCCAGTTAGCTACGTTGTATTCACCTACACGCAAATATTCTTGGGAAAGGTGTAAATCAGCCTCTTCTCCCCAGCTATGGATTAATTAGTAAGACTTGTATCACTAAATCATTATTATCTTCCTACAAAAATAATTACAATCTCAAAATATTTTCTCGCTTTAAATAACCTGCTATAGGTTGATAAACTGTAGAAAACGACTCAATCAATCAGCTACAGTGGGCACAATATGTAAATATGACGATTCATCTCATAATGGTCTATTTTTGATTCCTATAAAATGGCTTTTATTACATATAAACTAACATTTTTATGTGTCTATTTACAGGGCACTTTCATTCTTAGGCATTTTCAAAATAACTGACTTTTTGTTAATTGCGTTCCTGAAAAAGAAATTAGGAAAATGGAAAATAATAAATAGTTATTAGGTTGGTGCAAAAATAATTAATTAATTTTTAATGTCAAAAAACGATATTATTTTTGCACCAACCTTAGAAATGGGACATAATTTCTACATCTGCATGGAGAATAAACTGCATGTTCTTAAATTTTACGAATGGGAATGATATGATAAATAAAAGAAATTAAATGATTTAAAATTGTCAACTCGCTGAAGCATTCCTTCGTGATATATCTAGAGAACACTATAAAAGATCGTCTTCCATTTTGAATAATACAGCGCTATTGGATAAATAGAAATAAAATCCAGTGTTGTTCTCACTGATGGATGCATTCCTAGAATTTCTTTTGGAGAATAGCGAACAGCTGCCCTCTCTTGGATTTCCACGATATCTTAAAGTCTTGGTACCTTTAAGAAGTACTTGATTTTTTTGAAGAGGAAAAAGTCACAAAGGGAAAAATCGTGGTGGTCAGACTTGATGAATGTTGTCCTTAACCTAAAACTGGTGCATAAGCTATGACCATTGATTACCCATCTGTGGAGCGGTAAGACGACTACAGTACGCATCAAGTATTACTATAAACAAGAGAACTGAGCGACAATGTTATAACTGTTCCTGCGTCTAATCTGTGCTAAACAGATTCCCGGTACTTTGGCTCCGTTATGAAATGAACAGTCCCGATAGTTTTTGATCATTCTTCGAAATATATATATATATATATATATATATATATATATATATATATATATATATATATATATATATATATATATATATATATATGTACAAGATTAGTCATCTTGACACCATTTGTCGTAAGAATCACTAAAAAAGACAGCTAAAAAGGGAACAGGTTAAAATCATTTTGTGTCAACCCCACTGACTTCCCAGCTATGCAATGGTAAGTAAAAAAGACCATTGAAGCTTTCGGTAAGAATACCAATATTCATACTCTGGATTCCACCTTCGAAGCCCATTCAAGAACCTTCAAGAAAACGATGAATAAGTTAAAAAAAGAGGGCACAGTAGAGAGGAAAAGTAGATCAGGAGGTCAGAGGAACAATGATTTCAACTTAGAGCAAAAGAGATCAATTAGAAAAGATCCAACTCAATTCATAAGACGTTTGCCAAGTCAGAGAGCAGTTTCCACTTACGACAGTACAAAGAACAATGAAAAAAAAACTGTAAAATGAAATCGCAAGTAAAACCTGTAAGATACCTAGTTACTCCAGGACAGAAAGTTAGATCTTGAATCAGTTGGAAAATCATCCTGGAATAATAATAATAATAATAATAATATATATATATATATATATATATATATATATATATATATATATATATATATATATATATATATATATTAATTTTATTTAAATACTTCATGATCTTCCAATTTTTAACTACGATTAAATAAAGATGAACATGTCATTTTCGTTTATGATCGATTTCATCACGATTCTATGTTGAGTTTTGAAAGTAATTATATATTTTTATTGGTCAGAGTAAGGTCCGATATTGTTTTAAAAACCCCAGAGAATTCCAGTAATATATTTCTGATCATTTTAAGAAACAAATTTTCAGAGCTTAATCTAACAATTTGACAATTTTGTTGTTACTCAATTCAGACAATTTTGCTGTTACACTCGCTATATATATATATATATATATATATATATATATATATATATGTGTGTGTGTGTGTGTGTGTTTGTTTGTATGTATGTATGTATGTATACATATATATATATATATATATATATATATATATATATATATATATATGGCGAGATTAAGTCATTAAGAGGCCACTGAACTAATAAAATTTCAGCCCTTATCATTAAGTATGTTATTCCCAGCCGTATCTCTAATAAAGATATATTTTTAGATGATGACTTTTTTTGTGTAAAACATGAAACACTTCAAATTTTTAACGATTTTGGAACTCATCCAATTTATTTCAGCAGCAACTTCAGGATATTTATTTTCTGAACTTTACTCCCTACAGAAATGTATCAAGAATGAAGGTCCTTTAATACACTGAAATTCTATTATTCAAATTCACTAGGAAAACTGTTTCAAATTAGTTCAAAGAGCCCCATTAAATCTTAAAGTAAACAAACCCCCTCTGTTCTTATAACTTCAACATTGTAATTGTATGAGGGGCTCAGGACTGGAGGATACATGGGTGACCTTCTTGCGTTTACATATGTAAATCCGGCACTGTGCGTGCAATATATATATATATATATATATATATATATATATATATATATATATATATATATATATATATATATATATATATATATATATGTTGAACAATAAAAAATTAAAAAATTAAAAAAATTAAAATCTTTAGACACACTGGGCTGTAGATTAATATCTTTCGTTTTTTTTTTTTATTATTATTCCATTTAGATTCCTCGACTAGTTTCGACCAAAATGCCCATCATCGGGAGGAGGACTATTTCTGCCTGCTGCTAGCAGTGGACTACAGAAATGAATGTCTTGATGGAGAAAATGAACTTTTGTCTGTAGTTTTCATTTGTTTTTTTTATCTTTTTAACATGAATCTTTTAACATTCCTTGTGTTGATCAAACAGTCTCTTTTAAGTTGTTATTTGAGATAAGAGCTGGATAGATACATGCTGCTAAGAATTCTCTGGTCAGTTTGACAGTTTTATTGGGCCTGGTGAGGGGATGTGTCTCTGTTTAGTGTTTGTGTGTGTGTTATTTGGTTCTTAGGGAGTGAGTGAGTATGATATGTGTAAGCGTGTGTATTGCTGTGGGTGTGTGTTATCATTTGGCTCATTAGGGAGTGAGTGAGTATGATGTGTGTCAGTGTGCATATTCGTGTGGATGAGTGTATAAGTGTGAGGCCTCCACACCTCCGTAAGCATGTCTGTCTTGTGTGGGTGAGAAATGTGGGTAGGTTTTGATTTGTTGAGTTATATATTGTTAAATTTATGGTTTAGCCCGGCTGCATATTTTGTTTTTATACGTTGTATCCACTTATTTTCATGGGACTCTAAAATCTTTCTAATGTTATCTGCTCTGAACTTTTCTATTCTCTCAATTATAGTGAATTTGGCATGGGTTTTCAAATCATGTTTTTCCAGGCGGAAATGTTGTTCTACAGGTAATAATTTTTCATGGGGAGTCGACTTAATTCGTTTACGATAATTGTTAATTCTGTAGTGAAAGGGCCATTCAGATTTTCCTACATATTGTTTCTGGCATAGTGTGCATTCTTGGAGGTAAATTATGTTATGACTTCTACAGTTAGAATCGTGGTAGATTTTGAAAGTAGATTTAGTGATTGAGCTAGTGAATGAATTCGTGTTTTTAATATGGTTGCAACATAAACTTCTTTTGTTGTTGCATGGTTGGGAAAATCCTGTTGTTTTTGTTCTTAATTTATTACGGAATACCTTGTCCCCTGAAATGTGGTTACTACCTATGATTTCTTTTAGGTTCTTAGGTCTACGATATGCAAGAAGGCCGGGTTCCTTAAACAGTTTTTTTAGGTCTGGTTTGAGATGTAGTATTTCCCAGCGACGTTTGATTATTTGGGATAGTGGAGGCAGAGTGGGAATGAAAGTGGTTACTAGAGGGATGCGGCTAGATTTATTTTTAATCTTGTACATTAGGGTGTCTTCTTTATGTGTGGAAATTGCTTTATTTATTTGTTCCCTGATTAGGTGTTGTTTATAGCCACATGTTGTGAATTGATGCTCCAGATTTTCAATGTGTTTATTTAATTTTTCATTGTTGGAACATATCCTTCTGAGTCTAAGTGCGTGAATAGGGAAGGTTCTCTTTGAGGTGTTTAGGGTGGGAAGACTTAAAGTGTAGATAGTTGTGGGTGTCGGTGATTTTAGTGTGTAGTGTCGTTTGTAGTTTCCTGTTTTCATCTATGTAAATGCGGGTGTCTAAAAATG
>OZ010573.1:91778519-91803519 GCA_963932145.1 Acanthosepion lycidas | reverse complement strand
TTGTTTGTGACTATTTTGAGATTATTTTGATGCGATAGGTTGTACTGGATAGTGGACAATACGTAGTTGGTCGTTAGTATTATGCATCTGTTTTCATGTCATTTATTATTGCTAATTATGTTATTGTTTTTGCTTCGTTTTAATATTTTCCATGCCTTTCTTCTTGCGTTGTGGAGGAAATGATATGGCTACTGTAGGTCTTTGAATGTGTTTTCTATGTATTTTTCTTCTTTAGGTAAAACATAGTATTTATATAATATAGGTAAAACACTAATACCAATAATATTTCTGAAGCAGGCATTTATAAAATATATTGCCAAAACTGTTCCTCCAATATATTGAAGAAACAAGCAGAAACTGTTCCTCCAATATATTGAAGAAACAAGCAGAAACTGTTCCTCCAATATATTGAAAAAACAAGCAGAAACTGTTCCTCCAATATATTGAAGAAACAAGCAGAAACTGTTCCTCCAATATATTGAAAAAACAAGCAGAAACACTTCCTCCAATATATTGAAAAAACAAGCAGAATCTCTTCCTCCAATATATTGAAAAAACAAGCAGAAACACTTCCTCCAATATACTGAAAAAACAAGCAGAAACTGTTCCTCCAATATATTGAAAAAAACAAGCAGAAACTGTTCCTCCAATATATTGAAAAAAACAAGCAGAAACTCTTCCTCCGGTATATTGAAGAAACAAGCAGAAACTCTTCCTCCGGTATATTGAAGAAACAAGCAGAATTTTTTTTAAAATTCATGAGCACAAAAGCGTCCTCGCAAAAACAACTTAACTAAAACTCTAATCATGCATAAATTCAACCACAATTTTGATTTTAAATATTCTACATTCATAAAAAAAGAAAATAACTCACTCAGAAGTATAACTCTCGAGAGTGCCACCATTGAATATTATTCAAATATTAATCTACGCCCTGGCCTTTTCATCTATCTCACCTTTCCTAACAAAATTACTACTCTGCTAAACAAACGTACACAACTGTATCAAGAAATCAAAAGAAAATGGTTGAATCCGTCAACACAAGAATCAAAACAATACTTCCACACGTGACAGTACTTGACGTAATTTTCTGTTGACAATATGAATATAATAATGTTTTCTAAATTCTTCCAGTTGCTAAGGACATTTTGTTTTGTTGGTTACTTTGCTTTAATAAATTCATTTCGTTTTTGCTTTGAAAAGTCCATATTGGACGAAACGCGTCGGCTAATATTACAGTTTTCCTATTGTGTTTTACATTTATAAATATTGTCTTTTTCTACAGTTTAACTCTGAGAAATTTTTCATATATATATATATATATATATATATATATATATATATATACATATATATATATATATATATATATATATATATATATATATATATATATATATACGTGTGAAAAGTGGGTGTATATAAATATAAATAAATATATATATATGTGTATAATTATTTATATATTATATGCGCGGCACTTATTAGAAAGCGCTCAATATCAGAGATAGAGCTAACATATATGGTTGGATAGATGTGAGCTTGTGACCCTAACGCGTGAAACCCAGGGTCACAAGCTCACATCTATCCAACCATATATATATATATATATATATATATATATATGAAGAAAATACTTTTAAGTTATGCTATATTGTCTTAAAGTACTCAATTTCAGAGACAGAGCATATGGAAATGGAGCGTATTTTATATATAAAAGTGAACATTGAAGTCAACACTCAGTGGCGACAGACTGTTTCATGTTAACCGCAATGATCAGGCCACTTGCATAAACACACGTTTGCCGATCTTTAAAGATTAAAAGTAGTAATTCCAGCTTTGCTTAACCGGAAACTGTCTGTGGTTGAACGGTAATAGCACGCCTGGCTTAATGGTAGTTCCGTATTTGATTCGTCTTGGAGGACGCATATTTTCTAAAAAACCTCTCAACCTGAATGGTAAATGTAATTTATACTATTTAATTAAAATAACAGCATTTACTCACATAAGCGTATCTATAAAATATAATTGAAAATATATTAAATATTTGTCGGATTTAATCCATCTCCTATTATATATATATATATATATATATATATATATATATATATATATATATATATATATGAAAGAGAGAGAGAGAGAAAGCGGGGGAGAGAAAGATGGCGTAGTAATACAAAAATACAGGTTCAAATTTTTATCGAGAAGCGTTGAAGATACTGGTACGTTCAGTATTTCTTTTGGAATTTCGTTTCCATATTGTCATTAAATTACCTAATAATAATCTGATATATGGATTTGTATATCATATATTCCACAAACAGATAGATTTATAGATGAATAAACTTGGTTGTGAATCAGACGGAATGCAGAATATTCAATATATTAGAACATTTGGAAAATTTCTGCTTTGACATATGTCACCGATGAACCAGCGTCATCATGAAAATAAATTAATTTCTAAAGTGCGCAGTTGATAGCAGTGAGACAATACGATATTGAAATGGCTGGAAGCTTGGGTTTTAATAGGGCTTTATTTAATTACTTAATTTTAATCTATTTTCTTCATTCATTTATCAAACTTTTTTATCCTATATTACTTCAGAATTAATTTAGTTCGAGCAGTCAGTAAACTCAAAAAGCCTGGTCGTAAATTATATGCAGTGGCTTCGTAGTTCATGACACATTTATGGCATGTTCGTTTGTAAATTATGATATCTAAAATCTCAATAAGATCAGTTTTGTGATCAAGATGTTTCTGATAGCACTTTGGTGCCCTAAGTGTACTACTTGTAAGTTACCGTTACTGTCTACAGCATGTCCCAGTCATCCTAAGATTTGGTATGCGCTGCCGCAATTTGAATAGATGTTCGTAAAAATGGTTTTGTGTAACTTAAAGCATGGGGACATAAACCATTAACCTGGGATAATGTTTCAAGTATAAAGGTGTGAAAATATTCAATGATATGTGTGTCCATCATCACTTTCAAATATTGAACACGGAGATGCTCGTTAACCAATAGTATATTGTCAATTATAATTTCTTTGTTGGCCGATAACTACGAATCCCAATGGAATACATTCTTCGCTCTACAGTCAGTCGAGTGACGGGTTGATCGCTACCGGGAAGAAACAATGATGTGATTGGAGGCAATGTTCACCTTCTTTTGGTGGTTGTATCGTTATCAGTATCCGGATGTCTTTTTTAATCAAAACCCCTGAAGCCTTTACTTGCCTCTCTTATCTTTCTGCATTTCACCTATTCCTAATTTACTCCTACTGCCGTTACCCAAGATAAATCTAGAACAATTTGCTCCTTCGAAGAGAGAGTTCCATCAGTTCCCCGTGTTCCAAAGCGGTTCATTCTACTTGCCTCCTATGGTTGCCATAGCTACCTTGTCATAGCTACACTATTTAGCTGCTACGCCACGCATTGTTTATCCGGCTGAATTAAATTTCTACGAATGGACGAAGGTAGAACAAACCAGTTATTATGAATAACCAATAGTAGTCTCCCCTTGTTTTGTTACTCTCCTCTTTGGAACTTAAAGCCTACACCTGCGTACTTTTGTCATGACACCAGGTGTCGTGCTGGCTCCTGTTTTGGCACTTACATTTATGTTTGCACATGCACATTATGGAAGGTCGATTTTGGAATAAGTTTTTGAAATATTGAAATCATTTTTCTAGTTTGGGTTTGACATTATAAATAATTACATAAAATATTTTTCCATATCATTACCTTTTTTGAGGAAATAAGTTTGAAGTTTAATTTTAAATTCAAAATCATAACGTTGGAATTTCATTTCGGTGTTCACCGTAAAGCCTTATAGCACAGCCTTATAAAATGTATAATTTACTGATGCATCATATACTGTATATGGACAGGATGCATGTTACAAGCATATTATCACTAAATCATTATGCAATCAAATAAGACATCCATTTACTTCAAAGGGAAATTATACTATTATAAAACAATTTAGTTACATTATATTATGATGTAATTTATTATATAGTGCTGTAGTTTAACTGCAATTTTCAATAAACAATGCAAATTTAAATATATTTTTTTGTAATTTGTGTCCATCAACATTGTGGTGTTATATACACTTTTATATATTTCTTTGTTTTTATTAATAGAACCTAACACATGGTTTAAAATCTTATTCATTGAGTAGACTTTTTTTGTATTCTTGTACACTATTTTACACCGTTTTACTTATTGATTACTGTAAAATAATTGCATATCTTGTTTTTGGTGATTAATTAGAATTCTGGTTTAAATATATTTCCATTCAATACATATATATTAACTTTATTTGTATTTATTCTTGAAAATGTAAAATTTTGAAGTCAACTCGGAAGCAAAATCCTGACAAAATTGCGTATTACTGGAGATCTTTTTAGACAATCTTTAAAATTGCTCCAAAATAGTTAACAGCTATAAATTAAATTTTCGGTGTCAGTATTTAGAAAATCAAGTCCAAGTATTTACATTGAATGCAGTGTTGATTTTCTAAAACCTGTGAAAAGCCAACCTGCCCTCATGGGCATTTTTCTGTTAATTTTCTAATAAATACTCCTGTAAATCGTTTGGAAACAACAGTTAATCAGCTCAGCATTTTTTTAGTATATTGGGATTGATCCTCATCAGGGGCTACGCTATAATACTGCTTCATAATAAATAACGGAAATCTGTAATTAAGCAAAATTGAAGGTTTATTCATACCATAGTATAACCTATTTAATTAGAATCCTAATCCGTTACACAAGGAAAAATGGGATAGGTAAGTGCGCTATTGGTAGAAAATATTATTGTAAGAATTATATCTAATAAGAAATAAAACTATTTCATCTTATTATATATTATATTATATTATATTATATTAGTCTGTGTCATATATATGTGTCGTTATTAATATTTACCTTTATTCTTAAAAAATAGTATAATTTTATTTTATTATATATTCACCATTATTTTGAATGCCATTTGCTTCTTCTCAGACAGCTGAAAAAAATTCTAGTTTGTGTAAAATTCCTTAGGATTGATGTGAAGAAATTTTCGAGAAAATCTTAGGATTTACTTTTCATTAGAAAAATTTGTCACCATCAAAGTGTTTTGCAGCTATAGATTGGTACAGGCTCAGGATAATGCATCGAGTGGAAAAGAACAGACCAAATAAATCTCAAAATATTTCCAGTTATACTTGTTACATGCGGCCTTTCGTTATCATGAAGAAAAACAGCATTTTCCATTTAAATGACTGTGTAGGCTGTCACTGCTGTGCCAAAATGTAAAGTGTTTGTTTAATTCATTCGTTTTCTACGGATTATCAACACTTTACAGGATTTTTAACATCAGAATATGTTTCATGATTATAAGAATTTTTCTTTTTGGACATAATTGATTAGTGATACAATTCACTAGTTATGGGTTATAATTTACAGTTATGGGTTAATTAGTAAAATTAACCCAAAAACCGGGAGGAGAAAAGGTGGATATATGCCGATCCCAAGGTTAAGTGAATATTAAGAACCTAACGGGAATTGGAACTCTGTTTTCCAATTAACAATTCTGGGTCGTTATCTATTGCACCATCCGCACACTCCTGCTTGTATGCCCACGTGGTTATCCAATTAGGGTGCGGGACAGGTTCGACGTCGCTTAACTTCAATGGTCGTACGTAACAGGAATTTCAAAGGTTTGTGGTCGTAAACGTAAGGTGTGTTAGTGTACACCATATTTATTATTAACTACCACTTACAATTAGTAGTTAAAGCGATATATTTAACATTACAATTAGTTTCACGAAACGGAAGTTACTTATGACTCAGCATAATACTTGGTGTTTTTTTCCAATGAATATTTACATTTTTAAATAAATAATCTTCCACTTAAACTTAAGAAAAGATCGGTATATATATATATATATATATATATATATATATATATATATATATATATATATATATATATATATATATAAGGTGCGCAAAAGTAACGCCTTTTTAAACTTTTATTGAACAAAAATAACTTACGGTAGTTTGCGGAAATTTATAAATGTTGTGACATCAATGCAATATGATTTTTTATGATTAACAAATTATATATCATGTTCAGAATTCTTCACACTACGCTGAACCCTCTCAGCAACAATTTACAAACCATTTGACACATTTCTACATTAATTACTGAAATCTATTATAAACTCTTTGCTTTAATTCGGGAAATGTTTACAAAGAATTGGAATTGTTCTGCACATAAGACGTTTCGTTACACCCCACAAGAGAAAGTCTGGTGTTGTTAGGTCTGTTGATCGTGATTGTTTCATGTCGTCCTATCCACCTTTGCTAGGAAAAAAAAAAGAAGGTATTCAGCAAATTAGTTCAATGTCTCATCGTTGGTTTCGTACACGTTTCCGACCATGTCCATCTTTTATTTGTATTTTCTTTAACACCCGCAGAATCAAACTCTTTTTTATACTGCAACTATGCTGAGTAAAATTTATTTATATTTTAAGTATATGCAAGGCCAGGGCTACATGCGGTTTTAAATTGCTCCTATACTGGTTGCCAACCACGGATAGAAAGCCCAGTCTACAATGATATTTGGCCAATAGCTGGTTTGTTTTTTTGTTTTTGTTTTTGTTTTACGGTATATCAACATCAATGGGTTATTTAATGCCAACAATATTTTTAGGATAGTTTCGTATGTATAGAATATGCATTATTTGTAAGATATCAGCTTGTAGATCAGGTTTCATTGACGTATTTTTGTGTAGAGTTTTTTTTTTTTTTTTTTGTCAAGAGTGAAATGCGTTTCTGGTAATTTTTTTTTTTCAAAAATGTGCTGCTGATAATATTTTTTTCAAAAATGTATTGTTGGTAATATTTTTCTCCAAAAATCTATTGCTGGTAATATTTTTTTCAAAAATATATCGCTAGTATTTTTTATATAAAAACCTATTTTTACACTTTCATAATATTTTTACCCCAGTTTCGGGGGTTAACTATTTGCTCATAGCTGGGTGATGATGGAGATAAGAACAACACCAGTTCCACGCTCCTCAAAACTGCCTAATCAGAGGCCTTACTCCCGGATGAGGTTCATCGTCATACCCAGGACGAGCCCATAGCTGGGCGAGAAACATTAGAGTGAAATTGGTGATGGTGCATAACCTGAATTCATTACGAATAATTCCGGATGTATATTAGTAAATAACAAACTTTTCAAATACCTAGGTGTATGGATCAATTATGTTAAATTTAGGAAATTTAACAGAATAAGGACTGTTAGGAGCAATTTCGCCTAATATTGCAAATTGTTACAAAAGAAAAATATTAACCTATAATCTTGAGTCATGTGCTTATATAGACTCGTCAGCTCGAGACTTTAATATTTTTTCTTATGAATGATGCCAAAACCGTTAAGAAATGTCTAAACTCTGTTGCATACAGCATTCTAAAATCAATGGTTAAAAATGGCTTTGAGCGTGTGAAGGCCATGGTCCTTGTTAAAGATCACACTCCTTCGAACATTGTGAACTGGCATTTTAGAGACACAAGACTCTACCAGATGACAAAATCTACATCACAAGAAGACGTTTAATAGCAGTAACAACTAAAATGAATAACATGTAATTTAAAGAAAATATAAGAAGATAATAAAGATGTTGACGTCGCTCACAATTTCAAATGAATTAGGAAGGAAACCCTCATAATACTGGAAAGAGCGATAATAGCTACTGGAATTGAGAAAACTATTAGGTTGGTGCAAAAATAATTTCGTTTTCTAACATATGTTACTATGTGAGAAAACGAAGTTATTTTTGCACCAACCTAATATTTTACTGAAAATTTGTTTTAAGAGAAGATATAAATTTCAGTTGTTAGTAGCAGTGGCTGCTCAGTCAGTAAATGCCGAACGTTTCCTTATAATGAAAGTGGTAATATTACCATTACCTGTAAATATTTTAAACAATAACTATTTTTTCCAATGTAAATATTACCTTTACTGCTATTTTTATTATTACACAATATTTTATTGTAATACTAGAACTCATATCATCATATGATACGTCCGGAATATTTTGAAATCTCCTTGAGATTTTAATCTGCTTCCAGTCATGAGTAATTACGCAAAGTGTCTGTCAAATTTGTGGTTACAAATCCAGGAGGAAGAGATCGTATTTTTTCTGTCGCCACTCATATCTTCCGGTTACGGAATCTCGGGCGCCATGATTGCTGATAATATGCTGATGGCGCGACTGTTACTGCAATCATTTCATGATACGTTTGTTTAGCATTGATTTTGAGAATAACAGCAACGAAATCTCGCTGTTGGCTTTGGACAAGAGATGATCAGGCGTTCTTTATCGAATTAACAGAGGTGTCTCAAACCTTTTCTCAGTCACGCGAGATTGCATTTCCATTAAAACAGCTTTGTCATCTGCTTTTCACCACCGCATTAACAAGAGTATAAAAAACAAAAACCAAAGTAATAATTATATTAGGTTGGTGCAAAAATAATGTCGTTTTCTCACATATGTGAAGAAAACGACATTATTTTTGCACCAACCTAATAGTATTATTTCAAAAAATCCTTCTCCAAAATTCGACAAAAAGTTCTTAATCTTCATCAGAGACCATTTTGTTTGAGAGATTGATTAATTTTCTATCAGTTCTTTGCAGGTTATTTAAAGCCTGAAAATATTTTTAGATTGAAATATTATTTTGGTGATAATAACGATTTATTGATGCACATTCTACTAATTAACCCACAGCTGTCGGGAAATAGGCAGATTCCTACCATTCATAAGGGTATTTCAGTGTAAGTGAATATAACGAACAAGACTGGAATTGGAATTCGGCTCTCTGATATCAGATATCAAGCCGTTATCCATTTCCCCACCGCACACACAAGCTTACAGTATATGGTATTTCTAAGAGGTCACCCTTCTAGGTACTGACTAGGCTCTTCCTTACTTTAAGCCTAATTTTAAAAGATAATCATATTTGTTACTGTATGGCGCATGCAGATCTTATTTATAAAAAAACACACTTGCGTTCAATTTTCTAACTGCATTTTAAAAATCTATTGTATTTAATTAAACCGAAGTCCACTGATGGCGATTGTTATTCTCAATATCAAATCATTCGTTTTTAAAGAATTCATAGAATAATTATTATTAAAATCTAATAATTCTAACTATTATTTTATTAAGTATTATATTTTATTTTTCTACGAAATGTGTAAAATTCTGCTCTCGGGTAGAACAAGAAGAGTACCGTTTCTCTATCATTTTTACAGTTATGTATTTTTTTTAAAACATTTCACTCCAAGCAAGGCGGGAGTGCCAGCAGTACTCAAGGGGCTACAGAGAGTGAAAGTAATGGAAAAGACTTGGTATTGGGGGGGGGGGTGAGGAAATGATAAATAGGAGAAGGGAGAAGGATACAAAGAAGAACGAGAATGAAGGCATCAGAAGAGGTTGATTGACAATACATTTAAAATTTTGAAGATTATAGTTATCAGGAAAGCAAGAGGATGGACTTTTCACTGTCGGAAAGTGCGAGAGAAGAAGCTGTTGGAATAGAAGAGTCGGTTATATTTAACGGCATCGATAGTAAAAGAGTGGGGACAAGATGCCAACCTAGTAGCACGCTTAAATTTGTCCAGTTTGGGAGCCAGTGAAAATAGCTCGTCAGAGCAGACGCCATAAAAAATATTTATAGAAAAGACAGAGGGAAGCCACATTACTTCGGTGAGAAAGTGACTAGAGTCGAGACCCCAAGTCAGGACCGATCACATTGCATATCCGTCTGCGGATTTTGTCGAGAATCGAGATGAACTGGATTTTATATGGCAACAGTATACCATGCACCATGTACAATTGTCACTCAAGTTAGAGGCTTACATAATAAGAGTCAGAGTTCATGAGGATATTCGGAGAAGATAATGATTAACTCTAGATTTCAACAGTTTAAGATTGTAGAGTTCAGGGAAGAATCCTCGAGTGGAACTTAAATCTCACTAAAGTGAATGAACGTTGTTCTCTACAATGTGCATGACTTGACAGATTGAAGGCGTGAAGGTTAGAACTGGTGGAACAAAGGAATCTAGTTTATCTGATCACTTTCCAAAGATAGAGCAGCAATGGGCTGCAGGGTAGAAAATAGTTCCTCACCCATAAGGATGCGAAAACGCTTGTGGAGTCTATTGAGTCTGGAAAGTGAAGACTGGGCAGACCCTGCCCATATATAGCAGCAGTACTCCATTTTCGCCCTGATCTGGCTCTAGTAAAGGTAGATAGCAGGAGGAGTCAGATACTTACTGGAGCTGTACAGGATGCCGACCATTTTTCCAGTCTCTTTAGAGATGGATCGTATGATTTATCATCATTTAGCAAACGTAGTCGATAATTATTCTATTTCTCGAATTTTAACTATTTAAACGAAATTCAACATTAAACTATTCCAAAGCGAAATGTCGATAAGATGAAATTGGAATATTGTATTGCAATCCTATAAGTGCTGTAGAATCCTGTAACATTTTTTACCTGACCTGTCTTTAGCGATAGATATCATATAGCGAAAATGATTATCAACTCCATTGTATTTTTAACTAAACGCTTTAAGTTTTCTGTTTACAAATGGAGTGGTAATACATTATAAGTTCATATCTACACTACCAAAAAATTTAATACGTTCCTTGGGGATGCGCTCACTCTTCACTAAGTTCTCTTTACATTGTTCTTGTATCAAACTAATATCAGCTTAGTCAATAACAGTTCTATGTTTTCCTCTTGAAAAGAACAATTACTCCATTTACTTCAAAGCTTAGATGCTACTCTGGAGTTTGACTAGCTAGGTACTTTAAGTAATTTTATTCTTACCGAGTTGAACTAGAAAATGAGGTCGAGCTGATTAAGAAAACAGCAAACAAAATTATGGTACCACGCCGAGGAACAGTGATGAAGCAGGATAATTACTTCTGCAGTGAGTTAAACTTCTGTAAGTGCCTCATTTTTGTGACCTTGTGCCAGACTTAATTAGGTAGAATAAAATTTAAATGAAACATCAGTCGCCATCTTCTGTCTCCTGGAATCTTTTTTTTTTTTTTCTTTCTCTTCAGAAAAGTTTTCTCAGTTTCCATCGCACTCAGTGTCCCCTTACATCTTAGTGAATTTATCGCCTTGGTTGGAGTTAATTGTTTTAAGGAAATACCTAGAAAACATCCGCGAACAGTGTTTCTTGTTGTGCAACAGACATGACTTATTTTTCTCGTTTGGCTTTGAACAAAGCAAACTACGAAATATAAAAATTATTAAGAATTTTTTTTTTTTTTTTTTTTTTAAATTATGTTCCTGACATAAATACATTTGTTTTCCAACCGTATTTTTTTTTCTTTTTCATAATTCTCTGATAAATAATAAACTTAATATAAATCAGCAATCATGCTGTGTCTTGCTTGGGATTACACCTTTTTATTACAGTTTCGCAATCTAGAACTATTTTGCCAACAAGATTGATATTCTACCAGTATAATTTGTTATTTATGGGCAGAAGTTGTCTCTCACAGATCAAATGCATTGAATGTAATTTTACTTAAATCAGTGGTTCCCAAAGATTTTCTCCTCTGGGCCGCATTAACATTATGTGATAAAAATTAAATTAAAAAAAAAAGATAGGATTAAAGCCAAATAACCGCGGATTCGAATTCAGAACATTATAATTGATAACTCTCTCCTCCAATTTGTGGACCCTACTTACTATTAGGTTGGTGCAAAAATAATGACGTAATAATGTCGTTTTTTGACGAATTTTTAACGTCAAAAAACGACATTATTACGTCATTATTTTTGCACCAACCTAATATATTCTAAATACTTGATATAATGCAAAAAATATGACAATGATAAAATGGGTCAATAATTATTTATAACTATACTGGGACTTAAGCATCCTTCGTGGCATTCCGAACCGGTTGGAAACAACTTGGAGAAATGTCCAGCAATTTCATCCTGCTGAATAACCACTCTCTTACTATTCCGATGAAAGGCGTTAGCACATCAGCTCTTAATGTCATATTCAAATGTAACCACCGTTTCAGCTGAAAGCGTTGAAATTTAAAATTTATTAAAATAGACCACCCGAAATTAAACTTTCCTTGAGTTTGAATTAAAAACGTAAGATCCTATATATTACTTTATCTTACAAATGGTTTTGGTTTATTAGGCGACAGCATCAGAAAGTAACTGAACAAGATCTAACAAATGTAAGCTGCTAATCCAGTAAAAAATATATTGCATGTATTACTTAAATCTAATCATTCTGCTGCATAATAATCCTCTTAAAAAGAACAGAATGATCTTAACTAATGCCCGTTTACTTATGCAGACGTTATATATTAAATAATCTATTGCCTGCGAACAGATTTGAATTTTAGTTATGGCAAACACCACGAGATATTTTAATTCTTTCCCATTTTCTTCTATGTGTTAATGATTGATCACGTTTAACGCTCATCCCTTTGAAACAACACTGTACTAAATTTAGGCGTACTACTAGTTTGGCTGTTAGGTCTCAAAGTTTTATTCTTGAATTAACTAGATATAACCGGATGTTCTATTCTAATATGTTTTTTTTTTTACTTCATTTCACGTCAGTGTAATACTCTTCTTGTTTATTGCTTCCTCGCCACCTTCTATCTTCAAATATTTAAATGCAACGTCAATCGCAATCTTGTACCTTCCTAATGTCCGTTCTTTTATTGTCCATCCTACTCACTAAACGCTTCTTATTCACTTTCATTTCTTTATGTCTTACCGGCATTATCTCCTTGCTTAGGGCAAAATGATTAAAAGTATACTATTAATTATCAAGATATATTTTATTAAAGATAAAAATTAGAGTTAATTATAATTAACAATAATTAATGTCTGACTCGTCCTCTAGGGTTTCTACCTAATCCTTATTGTTGATACCTACTTTGTCACATGTGAGTATTTTTAACACCCACAGAAGCAACCAGTAGTTTATTTTGTAACTGTCCGGTGTGGAGAGAAAGCAATCTGGCGAGATCAGTAGATAATGAAGAGTTCCAGTACGCACGAAACCGCGTTCACTTGTGACTTTTTGCTAGCAGGGTCATCGATGATCTCCCAATAATTTCCTCTAAACAATTTCACTCAAAACTTCGGTGAACCCGTTGTCTTATTTTCAAACGCACCTCGAAATAGATACACGCTGGAACCGTTCTCAAGCCGATGTTTTCAAGAATTCACCTCCTTGAAAAATTGACCATTGTTAGATTAGAACCAACCAAGGTCTCCTGATCAAAACGCTAACGTTCTAAACATTCGGCTACGCACCCACAATTGATAAATATCTACCACAGAGTAATCATTGCAATTTCTGGGCCGTGTGAATGTTCCTCGCTGAGTAGATCTTCAGTTATTCATTTTCTTTTCATTGATAGATGTTGAACATAGTTCACACGATGGAGGTGAAAATTATATTATCTCAATGAAGTAACGAAATTATTGGAAATCCCTTGGCTTTTACAATGATCAAAAGCTCCATAAGTAATTCGCAATTACATATCGAGCAAACAAATAGGTTATTAATCACAAGAAATCACTTATATGTTATAGTAGGCTACTAAGAAAAGCCAGTTTTGCCAGCAAATTGTTGAAAGCTTACACAGTCTTATGTAGGTATCTACAAATTTTGAAGTATTCTTTTTTTAAAAATTAATTCACCCCATGCAAGACATCTCCACCAAGACGCAATATACTACTGGAAAGGAAAGAGAACGAAAAGACTTTAGAAGAAAGCGGAAACCTAATATTAAACTGAAAACAAGGGACAAACCTCTACTCCTGTTCAAACGAACGGAGAGCCGTTCGAACCAGATGATAAGCAAAACTATGGACTCCTATTAAAATCTAATATAAAATATAGAAAACTAAAGTAAAGTTCCTTCTATGTAACGTATCTGTTCATGACGGGGGAGATCATGGCTCTCTACAACTTCTTATTCTTCGTAAATCTAAAAAGAGTATCAATCACCTTATTATCCGTCATATACCATTTTGTTCATCTATTTGCACAAGCGCATCTGGTAGGTTGCTCGATGTTTTATTTTGCTGATACTTTTCATATATCCTGTGCATATTTAATTCACCAGTTAATATTACATAGTAGTTCCGCATTCTTTTATTTGTTTCTGAGGAAATTTGCCTGTTTTATAATACTGCGTTTGATCTTTGGAAGCATCTTTCACTATTCGAATGCACCCTCAAATTTCTGTGCGATGTCTTCCCGTCTCGTAAAATACAGTCTGTGAAGTGGCGTTAACGCCTACAGAGACTGTATCAACGAAAGACGGTTTCTTTTTCTTATTTGCTTTATTATACGAGAGGGAAAGGCTAGGGATCATCGAATCTAGGACGTAGATGGTTGGGAGATCAAGTGAATGCATGCTTAATATACGTCTTTGAGGAATTTAAGCGCAGTACGTGTGCAGAATTCTTGCGGCCCTCATTGTCTTTACACTGTTCTGACCTTATATCCAAAACTTAAGCAAAGTCAATCCATCACTGATGATAATTCCACGTCTACGGATCTTCTGGCCAGTAATTTGCTATCCTGGGCCAGCTTCCGCATTATGTATTAATGTATTGCCAGGTAACTTGCTGCCTGCTGTGCTCCACTCCAATGCATGTCGAATGTCTTCATAATCTCCCACGAACCATTAACTAATAATTATTTACTAAACTTTCGCCTTATTAGTAAATTGAAAACGAAAATCTACTAACGTACTAACCGTATGTGCATGTCTAATTGCTTGCAGGTGAAAAAGGAGAACGTGGAGAAAAAGGTACTCGGGGTTTGATTGGATTCACTGGATATAAAGGAGATAAAGGTATTTGTCACGTTCCAAGTTTTGTGTCGTGATTGTGATCAGTTTTGTGATAGTGATATTTCTTTCTTCCATGCTTTTCTATTTTCAGAGAGAAGATAAACTGCGAGTTTCAAATTTATTTAATATTATATCTTAGCAAAAATAATAATTTGGAAAACATTTTGTGATCTAAATTTTGTTTCTTAATTATTTTGTTTCTTAAGCATTGTTTTAAATTGTCTCCCTTTAAAATTGTTGAACAATATAAGAAAAAAACATTGAAATGATTTATACATAATTCTGCGTATTATTCACTGAACGTCACTTTGCTAAACGGAGCAATGGATATATCAGGTTTTACTGCCGGAGCAGGTAATGTATTTTTCTGAGAATGTTTTGTATATTTCACACAGTTGTTTTATTTTTATTTGTTTTAGTTTATTTTATTTATATGAGCACTGGTAACAATCGGTTGGTGAAGACATTAGGTTTATAATACCCAGAAATTCATACACAGATGTCCTAAAGACATACGGCACAGTGGATAAAGGCGTTAGTTAGATCTAGTGACAGGACCCAAAGAATGTGAGTTCAATACCTGTTTAAGGTGGTGGAATCCATTAGACATGGAACTTGAACAGTCAACGACTGAAATAAAGGGTTCAGTTCGACAAATATGACGATTATAGTCCGAACAATATAAATAGTGTACATAACACCTCATCTCATCTTATAGACATAACGTGAATTGTTTCTAGTGCTAGAATTTAATACTTATCGAGTATTGAAAATACTAATTCAGAAAATGCGTTGCTCTTCCACTTTAGTATATTAAATGTTTATAAAATTTGGTACAATGTCCGGTCGTCATTCTCTGAACGTTTAACTTAGCCAATTAATTGGTTCACAATTATGGCAACAAAGCGGTCATAGACATCTAAACTATCTCAACTCGATGGTTAAAAGTAGCTTCCAGAAAAATGAAGCTTCGAGGTTTAACCAAGGACCCTCCTTCTTCGAACCTTATTGACTGGTACAAAGAACTGTAGCAAATAAGAGAAACCGTATCAACTTATGATTTTCAACAGCTAAAATAGATATCACATATAAATTGAAGAGCGAATAATAGTATAACAAATTTGGGTATCTTGCGCACTACTTCATACAAAAGAATAGGAAGCAAGGACCCATTCAGTACTGGAAAAAGTAATAACAGTTACTTGACTTGACAAACCTATTTTAGCGAAAATATAGATTAAGTGAAAGATTTACTAAACTTCAACAGATATTTGCACTAACTGCTTAGTCAACGTATGCCGAATGTTTCCTTATAAAGAAAGAGTTAATATTACTATTACAAATCGCTCGATAATTTACCTTTCACCAAACCAACCCATTTTCTCTTTTCATTCGTACGACAGTCACCATAACACCTCAACTTCTTTTGTACTACTGACTAGTCCCACACGTACAAGTTTCGAGCACTTCGAGGATTAGCATGCCCGTCTCTCTAGATCAATTACGATTGAATAGGGAGTTCGAACCTCACTGGGTGCCTCAAAATTTCGACCTTATACCACATCAAAGATACGCCTAGAATGATTTTTACAAGCTTTTTTAGTGTGTGTGTTGATATTAACAAAAACATTTAAAACTCTATCCCAATAAATATTTACAATGAAAAATTTATTAAAATAACGAGGTGTTAATACAAGCATTGTTAGTATTAACCCCTCCCCGAATCTGAATCGTAGTAGAAATAATGTTAACTAGCTTTGGTAACAAAAAAATGAATACTGAACTATTACGTAATATCTGCCCTTCTTTACGGTAAAGAATATTGGACGATTTCTTCAAAGATGAAGGAGACATGAGGCGACAGAAATGTAGGAGGCTAAGGATATCATGGAATGATTATATGCCCTAGAAACCTCAATTGTCTCTCAATTGTCTCTTCCCGATTTGAAATACAGAATAAAAAATACAAAAGATAACCGAGATTGAATGGCATTTCGCACCGACATGATATATTACGAAGTGCTGGGATTGGGACTGAAACTAATGAAAAATGAGATAAAATTGACAGAGTCAATGAGCATATGTAAACTATCTGAGATGTAATAAGGCCTGAAACTGAAAAAACAATAACTATTCATTTGGAATATTTAAGCAACACAGTCTTCTAACCAACTCCAACATTTATTTGAAGTTTACAACACTTATTGTTACAAAAGTACACGCAAGCATTGCAAAAATATAAAACAATTAAAATCTGTTTCAAAAGATCGACTTGAACAATTTCAAACGATAGTCCAACTAACGCAATAAATGTCGAGTATTTGTTGAATGGAAAAGAATAATTCCACAATTATTTTACTGTTATTATTTATTCGTTTTTTACTAATTTTATTATTTATCAGAAAAATAGATTTCTTAAATGCAAAAGTTGTTATTGGTCTTACTAATATTAAAAGAAGATGCCAACCAAACCTGTATATAGTAATGGGGAAAGTTAACACCAAACTTACATCATTCTTTTTCTATCTAGTTCCATGTTCGATGTGCTACTCATTTTGATTCTAGCTATTACAAGAGTTCAAGAAAGGTAGGTTATGTTATTTCATAAAGACATTTACGATTTTGTAGCACCAGTTTATAAGGTCTGGGGTAATATTGACTTCTTTATAGGAATCATTCTTTTGAAGCCATTATTAATCATTGATATGAAAAACCGTTGTGGATAAATGATAGTTCAGAAAGTTCTAAACGACTTGGGCGTCATGAATATGATAATCAGTGACGATAAGAGCACATGCGAATGGAATATTTGTTGATGAAAAATGTTTGTTTGGATTTTGTTTTGGTTAGATTATATATATAAAGTATGTGATTATGTCGAATGCTAGTAGCAAAAAGTAAACAAATAAGCGAATACATGATTAGAGAAGGTAATCTATAAATACTTCAAGAATTTAATCTTTAAAAACATTTAATCGTGGGGGATAAACGTTTTTAAAGATTAAATACTATTTCTCCAGTTTTATATTATATTTTTTTGAAAATTATTTTTATTGATATAATCTTGTTTGTTAGAATAAAAGGGGAAGTTACTTGTCTGAAGTGGCAAATTTATGTGTTGTTTCATTGTTAGTGTTTTGAAGTGGTTTGATGTTTTTAATGCAGGAAAACAAATTATATTTTAATACTGTTATTTTGTAAAGCAAAAGAAGGAATTATTCGTATCTTGTATTATAGGAAGATAAATAAAAGCTATATTTTTCATTACAAATCAGAAAAACATTTCTTGTGCAAGGATTTTCTTTCATGCTGTTTTTGAATTGCATTCGTAGGAATCATACGGTTTTTTGCTAAACCTAACTTTCTATTAACTCCAACAAGCCATATATATATATATATATATATATATATATATATATATATATATATATATATATATATATATACATTGTATGTGTGTTTGTGTACTTATATGAGTACGTGACCAATAAACTGTTTAAAACGATTTCTATTTGACGCTTGTTTTCAAAATTCATATGCAGTGTAAAGGTTATGACTTTGGTTTCACATATGCAGACATTGCTTCACGTATCATATTTTTCATATCAAACATTATATTTTAAATATTATGGAATAAATAGAATGATTCAGTGTTGGTAGTTAAACAACACTGACAGATAAATGGATTTAGATATATAAATAAATATATTTCGTATCTCTGGCATTAAATTGAAGTCTGCTCAAAAGATATGTAAAAATCAATATATTAATTACAACGTATACACTTAAAATTATTACCAATATGGCAAACATGAAAGAAAGCCTAAATAATAATAATAATAATAATAATAATAATAATAATAATAATAATAATAATAATAATAGTAGTAGTAGTAAGTATCAAAGCTAACTGCCCAGACATTGTTATTAGAGACCGAAAAAAAGAACAAGTGCCTCCTTATTGATATGGCAGTCCCTGCGGAATGCAATGTTTCGTAGAGTCGTTTCACAGAGGAGGCTTGTATTTTAATAAGTCGTCCTAAATTAGATTCGTCATACGAAACGTTAGAACTTGGAAATAAGAGTTAAGGACACAGAAATCTAGTTGTGATGGTTGATACTTCAATGTCTGACTCGCTCTGACTCGCTCAACATCACCTGGGTATTTATCGATTCACCCACGAGGATTGAATGTGGCACAAGGCCGGGTTTAATGTGGGTTTCTCCGAGCCCGTAGGCTAGGCCAAAAATATAGTCTTTGAACCCGCCTAGACGGGTTCAGGCCCTGTCTACCTCCCCTGACGAAACCTTGCCCTTCAGCAAAGCCTCGTCCGGGTTCCTCTCTGCAAACGCTGAGATTTGGACAGAAGGCGTCCGCAGTCAAAGACCGCGAGACGCCACCTAGGTATTTATTAATCAACCCACGAGGATCAAATGTGGCACAAGGCCGGTTTAATGTGGGTATCTCCGAGCCCGTAGGCTCGGCCAAAAATATGGCCTTTGAACCCCCCTAGACTGGTTCAGGCTCTGTCTAACTCCCCGAACGAAATCTTGCCCTTCGGCAAGGCCTCGTTCGGGTTCCTCTCTGCAAACGCAGAGAGTTGGACAGAAGGCGTCCGCAGTCAAAGACCGCGAGACGCCACCTGCCCCTAACTGGCGACTGCTACTGCTACTTATTGTCTCTGGGAGAGTCCATTACAATAGAATATGTAGTATAACACAATGTATCTTTGAAGGTCTTCAAAGAGCTATCAAAATACAAGAACCTAGAAATCGAAATCACAAAAATGTGACACATGGGAACATCAACAGTACCTGTTGTAGTTGAAGCCCTCAGATTTTTGTAAAAGATTCCAGTAGACTCATTGAAGGGATTCCCGGAAGTCCATGCCTTAAAGAAATACAAAAAATTGTTCTCACAAGTACAGCCCACACCTCACGAAGGGCTTTATCTATGTATTTTTTTTTTGTCAGTGGAAAATGTCATGATGCACTTTCTAACCTTAGGTCTCTGGGCGGGTCCTGAAAAGTAATGGGTACACACTAGAAATCAAAGCAAATATAATAATAATAATAATAATAATAATAATAATAATAATAATAATAATAATAATAATAATAATGAGATCTCTCTGTGAATCTAGTCAAAAAAATACAAACATCATTCTTCAAACCATGAGGACTGGTGCTCTAGTATCCCAAAACACATCATTTGAGGAATTTGAACAAAAGTAACAGTGAAAATGTAACTAAAAGAGAGAATAATGGCATAATCAAGATGCTGACATTCCACATTAGTTCTAATAAATGTTTTGGAACCTAACAACAATATTGGAAAGAGCGACTAGATTTTAGGAACTTATTATCCTGAACAATAGTTTTAAGAGAAAGGTTTTATGTATTTCAACAGACATTATTACAAGCTTCTCGGTCAATAAATGGTGGACGATTCCTTACCAGGAAACGACTAATATTACCTTTAATAAATACATAAAATTATGAGCAATTCAACTTGGTTAGCAAGCGTGTCTCGCTAGATCAATTATGACTGAATAGTGAGTTTGATCCTCACTCGTTGACCACGTTTTCGCCATGTGCCAATTCTACACAACACTTCGTAAATCACTATATGCATAAAATTACATAATTCAGCGAATATAAAGGTAAGCAAAATTTATTTCATTAATGTATTTAATATCCATGTTGAGCAATAATTATAGTTTCGAAAATAATGCAAATTCACCATACGTAACAGAGGTCGAGTCAGATTTTTCTGATTCGTCTTTCCTATGGACAAAAACCAACGTGACTGTAATTCTGTAATAGTGAATGCAATCCTTCTTTTTTTTGAGTTCGAAGGAATTACGAAACTCTGAGTTGACCTCCGATAAGAATAAGGGGCTTCCATTAATTTTGTTCGGATAAACCCCACATATTTATCAACCGAATATTTAAATAAATACATTAGTATATTTCAGCAACTGCTATTTAAATCTATACAACGATTCCTAGTGCAATAATTATTGTGCTTTAATTATAAGCAACTTTGAGGATTATTGGTATATTCTTCTGGCACTAATATATTTAAAGAAATCCTATGTGGAATATATAAGGGTGTCCAAAAATGTTGTAATGTAACAACAATAACCAATTCTTGCACAAATGTTCTCAAATGCCAACTCTATGTCTAAAACCTAAGTTGACCGTGCAGACTTATCTCAGTGTGAATCTAGCAAGGAGATGGATTGGGCATGCCAGTGATAATGACAAAGTGCTGTAGATATGGCCACCATATTCCTCTGACTTGACACATTGTGATTTTTTTCTATTGTGCTGTGTGAATGAACAAGTCGATATTCCTCTCTTTCTACAATATTAGAGGAACTTAAGCAAAGAATCACTGAGGCACTGGAGAATGTTACGCAGGGCATGCTGCAGCGTGTCTGGTAGAAGTTGGACTATCGACTTGCCGTATGTCGGGCCACAGGGGAAGCACATATTGAACATTTGTGAAGCTCTGTAAAATCGGTTATAAAATCTATATCCCTTTGATTATCTTCTTCAAATTTCGATAAGTATTTTATTTTTCAACCTGCAGACTCTTTAATACCATACACCTCGCCTTTTCCCCCCTTTAGTCTTTTACTTATATTATCTTTCTTTAGTTGCTTTATATATTGTTATTTTTTTTCTTCTGTATTTTACCTAATACCTATTTCTCTTTTTTTCCTTTATCTTTTTGTAATATACTATCATTATATATTTCTCTTTAAAAATTATTTCTTTCTTTCAGTTGTAACGTTGCTTTCCATAGGTCGTCTACATATCTGTTGTAACCTAGGGAAGGTTAGTAATGAACGATAATACTTAGGACACGAACAACACATATAAGATTCGCCAGCGGTGCGTAGAAGTAGTAGTCTACTGCTAGAAGTGAATTCCACGATGAATTTCCAACTGCACGATATCTACCAACCGCCCCACGCATTTAGATGTGGCACAAGGCCGAATATAGATATGGCACAAGGCTCGGTCAAAAATTCCCCTTAGACCCTGTATAAAACAGAGTTGGGTAGCTGGTTCCCGAGACGAGACTCTGCCCTTCGACATAGCCTCGCCTGGAGATCCTCTCTGCCCGAAGGCAGAGAGTTTGACCAGCACAGCTAGCGACGAATCTCCAACTGCAGGATATCTACCAACCGCCCTACCCAGTCAGATGTGGCACAAGGCCGAATTTAATGTGGGGTACTCGAGCCCGTACGCTCGGCCAAAAATTCCCCAGAGACCCCGTATCAAACAGAGTCCAGTAGCTCTTACCAGAGACGAGATTATGTCCTTCAACATAGCCTCGTCTGGGGATCCTCTCTGCTCGGAGGCAAAGAGTTTGAGCAGCACAGTTGGAGACGAATCTCCAACTGAAGGCCAACTTACATTATTTACTACTGTATTAATGTGAATTGGGACATACCCATTATCGTCCGCAGGTATACTACAACAATATTTTTTTCAATTTTAACCGACTCATACCCTATTATATTTAATGATATGTCCCAGAAAGGAATATATTTGATCGAAGTAGCTAAGTGGATTTGGCTACTATAACCAAGTAGAATACGATAGCAGTAATCGACCAGTGCTCGTCGTAGTCGCAGGTAAGAAGTGTAGACCAATAGGATAGCCAATGGCGTAGTCCAATGGGTGTCGTCATAGACTTAAACTCTGTCGTACCTACACGTCCGTCTGTATTTATGACGGACACCAGCCAATCATATTCCAGTGAGGGTGAACTCAGGTGTAAATCTAGAATAATTAGAGGATTTTACTTTAGAGCCCTTAGTATATGTAGCCCTGAATACATGAGTGAAGAAGAGGATTATATTGAGAACACATTCAAACTTCTACACTAGCCATTTCATCTCAAACGCAAAACTCGAGCTCACAAAATCCATCAAAATCAAACAAATAAATACTTCCAAAAAAATTATACAAGATTCATAATCACTTCAATTAAACTCGCAAATGAGTTATTCATTCCTAATGCGAGTATTGTTAAAACCACCTTTAAAATTATAAGAGATATAATCAGGATAAAAAAAAAAATAAAATAAAATGAAAACAATTCAAATGTGGGTGTTTATCAAATAAAATGTCTACAATGCAATAACATGTACTTTGGTGAGACCTCACGTGATCTAAAGACCGGCATCCAGGAACACAAACGAGATTTGCGTTTAGATAAACATTCAAATTCTCTCGTATTACACCGCAACAACTTAGGACATAAATTTAATTTCACTAATGCCAGCATTATAAAAAAAAAAAAAAACATAATTCTTAAAAGAGAAAATATTATGAAAATATATTTATAGCAACATTACCAAATATTAACACTCAATTTTTAAAAAAATACATTAAATCACCATTTTTCTACAGATCCTTTATTTATGAATCTAACTTAACTCTTCTGAATACATAAAATCAATATACATACAAAATACGCACGAGGTATAATTTAATGTAAGATTTTTCAAAACATCATGCAGCCCCTTGGTCACCTTTACGGACTTCAGCATCCAGAATATTTTCTTACAATTATTTGAATATTATGTGTTACTTCATTACACGTGACACATATCCAATCAAAACATCCGACTGCATCTTACTAACTTTTACACAGTTGAGCATTGAGAATATTTGCTACACATATTTAAATATTATCTCTTACTTCATTACGCGTGACACGTATCTAAGCATTAATAATAGACAAACACAACATAGCCATTAATCTCCCTCTCTGTTTTTATCATTTTTGATCCTTTCTATCATGATCTCAAACGAAGCTTTAATAAAGTGAAACACGTTAGATTGACATTTGTTTCATACTCGTTCTTTATCCTATCATTTTGTCGGATTCCTATCCATACTCGATTTATATATATATATATATATATATATATATATATATATATATATATATATATATATATATATATATATATATATTCGACTAATGTAAGAAAATATATAGATATAGATCCGACAGTATGAAGAAAAATATACAGTAAAAACAAACAAATATCTTAATATTACGTTGACATTATATTAACATTAATACAGCATAAATGCATATTAAGATTTTTGTTTGTTTTTTTCTGTATATTTTTCTTCATATATATATATATATATATATATATATATATATATATATATATTTGTGTGTGTGTGTGTGTGTATGTATATATATATATATATATATATATATATATATATATATATATATATATATATATATATATTAGTTGTGTATTTGAATAACAATCCTTATCTAATAACTGTTTTATTAAAATGACTGGCATGTTAATTATTATGTTATTTGTGTGTGCAAATAAGCTATCACATTTGGGTACGTGGTGAGTAGACATTTTTAAAAGTATTGTTCGTTCCGGGCACCTTCGTTGGCCATTATGGTTGTTTTCGTATATTTTCGCAAGTCCTTGTTCCCCGTGTGCAAGAAAAGTGTGCTCTCGTACAACCGGTATATTATTGGAGAATGTAAATATGTCAAAATCGTTGGGATTTATCCGAGGAGGATTACTTTCACTTCTAGAACCGTTAAAGAAAAGCAATGGGTCTGAATATAAACTGTAAATAATTCTACGGTCAATTGTTTGAGTCGAATTGTTTATCTAACTCAAGAAATGCAGATACTTTCTCTGACTGGTCCGATGAAGATATCAAACTTAGAATATCTTTTTGTTAACTAAGGTTGCATAGACATAGAAAAAAATACCTGATGATTTTTTTTTAAAGAAAGCAATGATGCTTTTAAAGGATACAACAGGGTACACGTTACGTTCTTCAGAGAAATATTTATTGTGTCGCGTTTCCTTTTTAATATGCACTGCAATAATTTTTAGGCAGAATTAAAATATATCCTGAATTGTTAAATAAAATATGAGCCCCTACTTCGTAGAATATTATACAATTATTATATAACTATTATTTATACAAATAACGGATCAGTTTTTTTTTTTCACGCTTTAATGTGCGCGTGATCATGACATTATAACA
>OZ010573.1:91676019-91773519 GCA_963932145.1 Acanthosepion lycidas | reverse complement strand
ATAACAATAATAAATATGAATACTGATTATTATTTACAGAAGTAGGATGGTACTATTTTTAAAAAAGCAATTGACAATTGTCTCCATTTCCTTGAGACAGACGTTAAAAACATGAAAGGGTAATTGACCCTGTTACCTTCCATTTCTTTATTTATTTCAAACAGAACGTAATTACTATGTAAACATGGATTCCATTCATGGATTTGTTGACAGAGTAATTGCGAGTTCAATCCCTTGTTCGGGCAGTGTGTGGAAACGGAATGAACAATAACCGAGCAGTATTAAAGGAAATATCACTAGACATGTACACTAGAACAAGAACAATTTAACCCAGATATTTAAATAAAGGGTTCACTTCAAAATTTTGTGAAGCTTAGCCGAATCGACAATCACCCGATGAAGGCCAGAGAGTAAAACAATGGAAACGCTGTGATAGCAACAAAATAGATTGGGATAGATAGCACGTAAATAATGCTTATAATAAATTGTAAGTCAGATGAGATTCCTCTGTTACCGGAGGCGGAAACAGAGGAATCTATTTAAAGATACAAAAAAATAAATAAATATTTTTAAATTTTAACACATTTATTGGATTTGTTTTCACAATAATAATTATTTTAATGACTAATTACCAAATCAGCCTCAATATATGCTTTTATTCATTTGATATTTTGAAATGGCAAAAAGGTATTATTATTCATCGAGTTTGAGAGATTAACGTCTGCATTTTTATGGATTTTATAAATTTTTGGTTTGGTTTAATCTTTGACATTCTAAGACGAATACTGCAGTTATATACTTAAGAACTTTCAAACAAAGCATGTATTATGCTAAGAAGCTTATGTTAATCCGCGGCCCTTTTCAAACATAGGCTTTACTATTATTGTCCTCATCCTTCTGGGAACGTTAGTTCTTAAGAGACCACAATTATCTCTCTTGTTGCAAAATCTCGGGTTGACTCAAGAAATCGCATACAAGTCATTTTTGTAGTGGTGAACACAGGAAGGAAACTTTAAGAACTGCAGAAGTTATAAAAGGAAAGCAATAAGAAAGGACTAAATATCAACTGTAAGGATACAATGCATGGCTGTCTTCAAAACGAACAGCCAAACCCGCAAATTAAAAATTGAAGATACCAAAATGAAACTAATACAAAAATCGAAACATCTGAGAAATGTTTTAACAGAGGCCGGAATGTATGTCACTGAAATCCGAAGTCGCATTGTGATAGACAAAGATGCCTCTCAAAAGCAGAGTAAAATATTAAGAAACAGGAAAATATTTGTTAGATGGTTACTTAATATCAAACGCCATATATGGCAGTGAACGCTGGACAATATTTATCACAAACAGGGGCACCTCGATGCGGTGTAATGGTTAGCAAGCTTGTCTCGCTAAAACAATTACGACTGAGTTCGATCCTCACTGGGTGTCTCTACTTTCGGCTTTGTGCCACATCTAAGCTACGCTTGGAAAATCACTATATTTATCACAAACGAGAAAGAGACTTGAAGAAACCAGAATATGGTTTTGTAGAAGGATGATGAGAATCACATAGATTGAACGTGTGGGCAACGATGACGTTTTAGAGAAAATAGAAACAAAAAGAATACACCAGAAAGCGATATTTGAAATTTCTAGGGTACATAATGCAGAAAGATAGCTTGGAACATTTGACGCAAACAGGATGCACTGAAGCAAAAAGGAGCAAATGAATACAACGCATAACCTACCTAGAGATTTTTATTAAATGGACAGCGGAACAAGGTTTAGGAGAGATAACAAAAAGAACAAAATTTATTAAAAGTTGTAAAGGACAGAAAAATTGTGGAGAGCCATAATAACGAACGCCTTGAAGGGACACGGAATATAGATGCTAGTGTAATTAAATCTCAGCTATATATGATAGTGACTAAGCCTCGCACGCATCAATTTATTATATGTAGGGCTTAATAAAAAAGTGTAACAATAATAATTATGATAGTGTACATGGCAAGAACTGGAAAATTATCCGCGTTTGACAGCACAAGCTAATAGCATATACGTAAAACATTTTCAAAAGCAACTTGAAAGCTTTTGGATACTGAAACAATTCTAATTGTTCAGATTTTATGTTGTAATTAATAAAGAAGAAAATGAAACTGAAATTAACACACACACACACACACACACACACACACACATATATATATATATATATATATATATATATATATATATATATAGGGTACTCTACATCCAGAGAATATACGCGGACTCTTTGAAGGTCATTGTTTGCGCTATAAACTCTTTGAAAGCTGGAGATTGGTACAAAGTTTATGATGGAAGAAAAAGGAGAATGCCAGTTATAAACCATTAAATGATGTTGAAGATATCTTCTATGACTATGGGATAATGTCACTACCCGTTACACTCCTGAAACAAAATCTATTTTCAGATATCGCGAGAAATATCACAACTAGAATAATAAAGTTTCAAAAATAAACCGCAGACAGCGTATCTTATCGGATGATTGGATTCATATTAACTTCAGTCAGAGACCCATTTTCCGCAGATTTCAAAGTATACGTCATTTATTTTACTCGCAAAAATGTTCAGTATGTTTTTTGACTATCGACATTTTAAGATATAAACCTACCCAAGGTTATATTAGGTTGAGTCAACATAATTTCCGTTTCTATTGATCAATTTTATTCTTGAAACATAAAAATACAATTACATTTTTTTTATTTCAAATTATATGTTCACCATTATTTGAAATGACATTTTCCCATTTACCATCCAGGACTTTGGGCACTTCGACGTAGTTTAATTATTAACCAGCTTGTTTTGTCTAAATCGGTTACGACTGGGGAGTGGGTTCGATTCTTTGCGGGTTGCTTCTTGTTTACGTCTTTGTACAACATCTAAGCTATGCTCAGTAAATCACTATCACGCAAGTCTTGGACAGATTTCGAGAAAAATTACTCAGATTTCGCAGTGAAAGTTTTTTCAACGAACCCTTGAATCTGGTTTTCAATAGAATTTTTTTTCTCGTGTTTTCCACTGATTGCAAAAAGTAATAATCGGTTGATGCAAGGCCAGGGGAATATTTGTGGCGTGAAGTAGACTGGACAACGGAATTCAGAATTGTTTTTCCTGTGTTAAAACTGCTGTATGCGTTGACATGGAGACAAGTAACTCTTCCTTCATTCTGGATATGACGATGACCTATATCTGGTAGGAAGTCTTCTGATCGGGAGGTTTTGATGACCTTGAAGCCACGTTTTATTTGGTGTTCTTCCCAGAACCACCTTTACCCGGAGTGGTAGAAACTGTTATGGTATCAGCTATGGACAAATAGCTTTCACCCAATCTAGATTCAAAATACTATGAAAGCATAAATATATGATTTGAGTAAAAGATCTCAGCAGTACATTTTCATAGTAAAAGAAATGAGTAGAAATAAATTTTTGTGAAGAAAAATAATATTACCAGCAGTAAATTCTTTTTAAATTTCCGAATTTTTTTCGTGTTATAATTGCTGTATGCGTTGTCATGGAAGAAAGTAATATTCTACCTTCTCCTTAGGTATGATGACAAATTATATCCGGCAGTAAGACCGCTGATCGGATGGGTTTGAGGATCCTTGATCCACCTTTTATTTGCTGTTGTTCCTAGGACCACCCTGACCTATGGGCAAATAGCTAACCTCCAACCTGGGGTCAAAAGACTATGAAAGTATAAATACATTTATAGTAAATATACCAGCAGTAAATTATCATAGTAAAACAATTACTAGTAATAGATTTTGGTAAAAAAAAAAATACTAGCCATACATTTTTGAAAAGAAGAACATGATACCTATGATTAGTTTGTAGTATCATACATTCCTCAGAACCATAGTTTTCTTTTTCTTAATGGAAATTAATTATGACTCTATGTAAGTCATTTTCCATATATGGATGCCTTGATATCTCTTCTATAATGAGGTTAAACGTAAGCGAGTAAAGTACAAAGTTAATTCGAGAAAGATCTGTCTTGAGAGATACATCTTTCTTTGAAAATCTCCAGAAATCAAGCATGTACATAAATTTAACTAAGTGAGTAATATTGTAGTAGATGTCGTAATATGTGACACTGATATCTGAAGGCGGTTTGGAATAGCGAATTCTGCTCTCCATCAACTAAAGGAAGCATTAAGAGATAGGACAGTTTTGTTAGAAACAAGGAAAAACGACCGAACTACAACGTTACATCTATTCTCCTTTATGACAATTTTCTCACAGATGAAGTTCCCGAAGCAAAGGAGATGTGGTGCTATGGACAGATGCAGAAAATACCACGGACTGAGTTTGAAGGGAAAGCAGGTACTAAAATGACAGTTGAAATCGCAAATGTAAAATAGGTGTTCTTGAGCTGTTTGAATAATCTTGTATAGTTTAAAAAAACGTAATGAGAAATCGCAACCCCATCTCACTCCTCTTTATCAATATAAAACTCTTTCTCTCTTCTTCTTCTTCTTCTTCTTCTTCTTCTTCTTCTTCTTCATTTTTATTCATTTCACTTCAAACAAGGCAACAAAGCCACTAACTGGCAGAGGATTACTGAATGTGAAAGAATATAACAAAAACACTATTAAGGAACAGAAACAGAAATTAAAACCACAGAAATTACAGATTGACACTACATTTAAATTTGTAAATATCAAACATGGCCGAAAAGCAAAAAACCGGAAAAGAATTCTACAAACAACAATTACGAGAAAAGAACATTTAGCATAGAACTTAACATCCAACCATGTCAACTGTAAAACGATATCTTGCTGCCAATCTTCCTTTCTGTATTATATATCCATTTGTGACGTGGACGATCATAGCTATCTATAACTTGCTCTGCTTTGTAGTTCTTAGTAATATCTGTGTTTTTTTTGTTTTTTTTTACTATATCTTCCACTGCATATACTGTAATCCATTTAGAAAATTTCGTTACATAGATTAATAGACATTTTTCTGTCCCTCTTGCCTTCATAATGCCTTGAGAATCTCACATTTTCCAAGTTTTGCTTCTTCTTTAGCTGCTCCATATATTTCACCTCTCTATAAATATAAGTGTCCTTTTATTTTTCAATACATGCTCTGCCCATGGTATTCTAAGAATCTTTCTGTGGAACCATATCTCTCCTGCTTTCAATTTCCTCTTCATCTGTCAGTAAACACTGCCTTATATAATGGTTATTAAATAGCAGTTCAGCAATCTTTTCTAACGGAATATTCCAGTTTCTTAGTAATTTGGTAAGATATATATTTTGCCATTACAATGTGATTTCGAATTTTCGTGTTCACATTGTTCATGTTAAAAAAAAATTCTCAATATTTATAATTGTGTACATTTATTACGTTGACATTTCCAATTCGTAGAACATATTATGAGCGGTTTCTTTTGTTGATAGACATACATTCAAAATTGATAGTCCTTTTATTTACAATATTTTCTAGGATTACTTGCGGTGTGTTTCGTGTATTTGCTATCAACACTATGTCACCTGCATATCTTATGTAGTTCCAATTGTATACATCAATAGCAAGTCCTGATAGATCTTCCAGTTAACTGAGGACAGTTTCACTGGTAAGTTAGAATAAATCCGATGAAAGACAAGTCCTTCTTACGCCCATTCTTTTTTTTTTTTTACTTGCGTACATACTCAGTCTAATTTCCATCAGTATACCGGTGGTACGTCCCCAGTAAAAGTACCCTGTTAGTCTAATACATTTCCTAAGTAAATCAACTTCCGGGCATTGCAAATAAATCATTGTGACGAATCTCATCAAATGTATTGCGTAGTGTAAAGAACATAAGTATACGTCCTTTTGCATGTGTACTGCTGCCTGACAGGACAGGGAGGGTAGAGTTAGTAAAATCAAACAGGGTAGGAATTTGTTGAGAAACATGATCGCCTATGTCCTAAAAGGACACGGCACTTAATAAAACAAAGAAAATGCTACGGGTAACAAAAAAAAAAAAAAATTATATCCCTACATGTGTAGTGAAAACATGTTTTATTATGTTTTAAAACAGAGTTCTTCCCAAAAGAGACCTACATTGATTTAAACCCTTTAAACTCGTTTGTAATACACAACAACAAGACTGGCCATAATTTCGATTTTACAAATGCTACCATAATTAAAAAAAATGAACATAATTCTTGTTAATTATTTTACCAACTATAAACACTTTGCATCACCAAAGATTTTTTTAATCCATTTATAAAGAATATAGCGTATGTTTAACTACAACTAACACAACCGGATTTGATGTAAAAACTCAACATGCGAACAAACTCCAAATATAAACAATGCCTACCAGGCAATACATGTATTGTCAAACTGGAATTATGATATACTTTCACATATAAATTATACACACAAAGGCTGCGTTTCAAGTCAAATGCACGTGAAGTCTGCTTAACCAATAAAAATCAAACAAAATACTTCCCCATATCTCATTATCTGATGAAGCTTTAATAAAAGCTATATATGCTTCATTTATATACGTTTCCTATTTGTTCTTTATCCTATCATTCTGTCCGATTCCGATCCGTATTTAATCTGTATTTGATCCCAATTCACACTTTATTTTCCTAAGATTAACACAAATCAAGGCCGAAGAGCCACGCAAGGTAGAGTTACTGTGTAGAATTGCAAGGAAAGGTCAAGCATTAGAAGTATAGGGTTGAGGTAGACTTTAGAAGAAAACGGAACTCCTATCCAAACAGGAAACAAAGGATAAACCCCTACACCTGTTCAAAAGGGGATTTTGAACCGGACAAAAGGCACGCCTATCTAATCCTATAAAAATACTCTAGGCTATTGAAATCATAAGTTAATTGCCAAATTATGATTAATGTATTATTATAAATAGTAGTTTATCTTTCAGTGGGATAAAATGATTTCCTGTTAAGCACAAAGCTTTCGGGCACCTTAACACTAGTTCTGATAATAAATTTACAATTGGGATTATGGATCAATCAGATTAAGACATCTTTAATCAGAAACTAATGATGTCTATTAATCAGACTTGCAAGAAATCAAATTCACTTTGATAATTTACCAATTTCATATATGAATTAATCCCAATTTTCTTCTCAGCGAGAATTTTGCAATTATTATCAGTAACAGTGATCTGCGAAAATCTTCATAGATTCCGGCCAAATCCTTCGCAAATTATGAAATCGCCTTTGTATTTATTAGATCTTCCTGCACGTTATAACCTTACCAAATATCAGTAATTTAGAGGGTCGCATAGTCAACGATGTTGTGGAATGGTTTCGCTAATAAATAGATGTCTACGGGATGGATTTGTTAAACTCCGTTCTAAATAGGTTTGTATTCAGAGTTGTCCTACTCTAAGACTGGTTGCCAAACAAAGCTTGAGGTTAGTCTCATCCAATATCTTGTAATAGGAAAACTTTAGAAAAGCGTTAAAAATTATTTCATCAGTTGTTGTTTTGGAAAGAAATGTCGGTTTAATGTAGTGGACCGCTCAACAACAATGCCAAACTGTCCTGGCAAAGAAGGTCAGCGAGTGAAGCTAGATCATGAGATCTTGATGAATAACATTTTTAGACACAATCGACAAGACAAAGAAGACTTGTTCTCTATAAATCATTGGTCCCTAGAAAAAAAAAAGAAAAACAAAAAAGAAATATACTATGAGGGCCAAGTGACAGCTCGCCGCGATGCGAAAGTAAGAATGTTCAACAACTCACCACGCTTTTTCTCTTCCTCGCTCGTCAACCAGGATCAAATTTATTCATTGCTTCAATTTCGTCCCATTGTGTGCAACGATCTGGCCATAGAGTTAATTTTAACACCACAAGCGTTTGACTTGTAGAAGATGCGCCTTGGGAACGAAACGATAATTATGTCTAAGCTTCAACGCTACATCGGTTCTGCTATTAATACTTTTTAAAGCATCCCCCACCAAGCAAGGTAAGAGAGTCGCTAGTTCGCAGGGGGAGGGGGGTTACAGAGAGTGAAAGTGAGAGAAAAGACTGTCTGTAGAGGGGATTGAGGAAAGGATAAAAGAAGCACGGGGGACAAGGAATCAGAAGATGGCAATTAATGCTGCATTAAATTTTTTGAATATTGTAGTTATCAGGGAATCAAGTAAGAGATAGGGAGTTCGGAAAGTGCGAGAAAAGAAACTACTGGAGTAGAAGTGAGGGTTTGCATTTAACTATTTCAACAACAAAAGGGTGGTATCTAGATGCCAATCTATTAGCACGTTTAAATTCATGTAATCGAGGTCATCAGGGGAGATAACTCATCCGAACTGTTGCCATAAAAATATTTGTAGAAAAGACAGGGAGAAGCCGCATCATGTCTATTAGAGAGTTACATGAAGAGATCTCGTGTCAGGACTGATTACATTGCAGATTTTTATTTGATTTTTGTCGAAAAGCGCGAGCTGAATATCAGCGGCATCAGAGCATATATGACAACAATATTCAATGTATGGGTGAATAGTAAATTTGTAGATGTGTAAGATGAACTTTGACTACAAAAACCTTGTGCGACAACACAGGAAAATAATTTTCCTTACAGAAGATGCAGCTATTAATTCAATGTAGTTGTTCCAAGTCAGGTCACTGGAAAACGTGAGCCCATGAAGACGCAGTGAGACGCTTTCACGGAGTCGAGCATCAACTATGCTGATGTGTGTGTGTGGGGGGTTGATATGGAAGTTTTTCAGTGGCGGTTAAATGAGAGCAGTTTAGTTTTCGAGGCATTAAAGGTTACAAGCCATTTCTTGTCCCAGTTAAACACTGTTTGGAGATCATTTTTAGAGTAGCGGCCAGATTAACTTTGTCAGCTTTGCCGGAGTCATTATTGAGGCAGGAGTATGTGGGCGAGAAATGATGGCTTCACAATTTTTCCAAGGATATTTGTGCGATGGCGAACACAAGAACACGTTTGAAATTTGTCGATAGCACTTTCCCCCACTGATAGTGACTAAGCCTCGCACGCATCAATTTATTATATGTAGGGCTTAATAAAAAAGTGTAACAATAATAATTATAATAGTGTGGATGGCAAGAACTGGAAAATTATCCGCGTTTGACAGCACAAACTAATAGCATATACGTAAAACATTTTCAAAAGCAACTTGAAAGCTTTTGGATACTGAAACAATTCTAATTGTTCAGATTTTATGTTGTAATTAATAAAGAAGAAAAGGAAACTGAAATTAACACACACACACACATATATATATATATATATATATATATATATATATGTGTGTGTGTGTGTGTGTGTGTGTGTGTGTGTGTGTGTGTGTGTGTGTGTGTGTGTGTGTGAAAAGTGTGTGTACATAAATATATATATATGTATAATTATTTATATATTATATGCGCGGTACTTATTAGAAAGCGCTCAATATCAGAGATAGAGCTAACATATATGGTTGGATAGATGTGAGCTTGTGACCCTGGGTTTCACGCTTTAGCGATCGTCAGACGAACTGATTAATTTTTAAAAATTTTGGTTTTATGTAGATTGCGTGTATTGGTGTTATTGTGGAAGTGGTGGGGGAAACTTCGTCGTTTTTTCATCGTACTGACGCAAACATCGATGTATGCAGACACATATACATACTTGGTCGTCCGTCGGGACTCATACATATATAAACATATGTGGGCAGTTTCGGATATGACATATGTATGTATACGGGTGGTGTTGTGTCTATACATACGCATTTGTATGTTGAAATTTAAAGATTGGAAGTGTGGCGGAAATGTCTCGTGAATGTCTCGTGAATGTAACATGTCATTTTTTTTTTTTTTTCCGCTGAATAATATTTCTTCGCATGTATGTATATACGTGTGGTGGGGTTTGTGTGAAATTATGATAGGTAAAAATTATTATTATTTATATTTATTTTAAAATTTTGAAAAAAATGGCGGTTTATTTGTTATATTTAAAGCTGGTTAATTGTTTGTTTTTGACTGTGTATATGTAACAGGTAGTAATTTGTAATCCTCATTGGTTATTTATATGGTGATGTTTAATATTTAATATGCTGGGTGAGAGGGTAGTTTGATTTAATAACGGGTCTATATGATATGATGTGATAATAATGTTGCAAGGGATTGGTGGCAATGATAATATAATTAGCTAATAGTTATTGTAAATTGGTAGAAATTGTAAATTGGTAGAAATGATTAGTAACGGTGGTGGGAGAACGATGAAACCATGAATGTAGTTATAGTGGTGGTAGCTAAAGACTGGTTGTTGGTGTTTTATTTTATTTTATTTTATTTTGTTATATGTATCAATTTATTTTGGTATAAATCCTGATAATAGGTATTCTGTGTAAAATTATGGTAGTTGAAGATTGCTATAATATTTTAATTTTCAAAAATATTATTGTTTATTATATTAAATCTCGCTATTTCCTTGTTTATTTGTGACTGTGTATATGTGGCTGGTAGAAATTTCAGTTTGTAATCCTTATTGGTTATTTTTATGGTGGTATTAAATATGCTGGGTGAGGGGGTAGTATACGTTAATAATTATGGCAGGATTATATGGTAATGTTAGATATGGTGTGATAGTAATATGTAAGGTGGATGGTGGCAATAATAATATAAGTGGTTAATATTTATTGTAAATTGTTAGTAGTGATTAGTAATGTTGGTGGGAGAATAACAAAACCTATAAATGTAATTATTGTGGTGCTAGCTTGAATTAAAGGGTAGTTGTTGGTGTTTTATTTTATTTTATATTTATTTGTTTATTTTTATTTTATTTATTATGAATCCTGGTAATGGGTGTTTATTCTCATGGTTATATATGGAAATTATATCTGATCTTATTGTTTTAAGGTGTTAAATATGCTGGGGGTGTTAATATGCGTTAAAGATTGTAGAGGATTTATAATAGTAGGTGTGATGTGTAAGTGATGGTGCTGGGTGTTGGTGGTAATGATAATATTATTAATAATAGTTATTGTAAAGTGGTAAAAGTGATTACTAATGGTGGTGTAATGATAATAATGATAGATGCAAATATTTTGATGGTATCTTGAAATTAAATTGTGATTGTTGGTGGTTTGTCTATTTTATCCGTTTGGTATGAATTCGGATAATAGGTACTTGTTCTCATACCTACATTGGGAGATTATCTCTGATTATTTGTTTAGTAGGTTCTTTTGCGGTTTGTGTAAGATTATTGCTACTTTTTCGTGTAGGCAAAGTAGACATTTTTTGTGATGTTGCTGTAGGCAGGGGCTTTTTTCAATATTTCCCAACTTATTGTTGGTGTAATATTATTGTCTTTTTGCTGCCATATGTATGTAGAAAGTGTCGTGCTGTTCGAATATTTTCTGTTGATGAATGAAAGTTTGTGATTGTTATTCCTCATCTTGAATGGACCTTCGGTGGCACCGATGTAGTGCATTATGTTGTTGTTTGCACTTACCTTGGCCTTGTATATAGTGTTTGTAAGTTGGCAATTTCCCTGGAGTGGACATGTTGTTCTGTTTCTGCAGTTGCATATTGGATCCTTGGTTTCATTTTTGTAGGTTGTCATTTTTTTGTTTTGGCTTTTGATTATTTCTGTTATGTTTTTTGTACAGCTGTAACTGATCTTTACGTTATTTTTGTAAAATATTTTTGATAATTTGTTTGCTTCAGTAAAGTGTTTTTCTATTATATATATAGAGAGAGAGTGTTTTTCTATTATATATATATATATAGAGAGAGAGAGAGTGTGTTTTTATTATTTTATTATTTTTCTATTATATATATATAGAGAGTGTTTTTCTATATATATATATATATATATATATATATAGAGAGAGAGAGAGAGAGAGAGAGAGAGAGAGATTTTCCAAACATAGATTAGATATGACACAAGGCCGAAAGTATGGGGCACCCAGTGAGGATCGAAGTCACTACTCAGTCGTAATTTTTCTAGCAAGACAAGCTTACTAATCATTACACCACGCTGAGGTGGTATATATATATATATATATATATATATATATATATATATATATATATATATATATATATATATATTCAGTTGTACGGATATCTGTTTGAGATCCTGGTTTTCACGCTTTTGGGAAGAGTAGAATTTATATATTAGCTCTATCTTTGATATTGAGCACATTCCAATAAGTACCGCGCATATATAATATATATAGAAAACACACAGGCACACACACACACACACACACACACACACATATATATATATATATATATATATATATATATATATATATATATATATATATATATATATATGTACATTTCATTGAATACGACAGAGCAGATGCTTTGATTTAGTTTCTTATATACAATTTCTCATGCGATCTAATTTTTTTTCTTTTCAGGTGATAAATTAGATAAAAACTTTCCGAATGTTCTTTTTTCCTCGCACTTTCCGAAATATTTAATTTATTTATTTTAAATAAGAAATAGTTTCTTGCATGTATGTATTTATCTAATATTTTCATTTTTCAAAACACGGCTAAGATATTTTGTCCATTTTCATAGTTGATATTATTAAGTGTTGTTTTTTGTTTTTTTTTATTAATAAGGCTTACATCATTATTTTTATCTTTTTCATATAGATCATGCTATTATATTTGTGATGTCAAATTCTTGTCAACACAAATATAATAGCATTATAAATCGCACGTTCTACCAAGAGTAAATTGTTAACTTACGATGGAAAAAAAATTGAATTCAATGAATGCCAAGATCACAAGATCACATGCTTAGAAAGACATCATCAACAGACTGATAGGTGGACAAAACCGTGGCGTACCTAGAGACTTGGATCAATATATATATATATATATATATATATATATAAATATATATATATATATATATATATATATATATATATATAGTCCAGTTCGACGTATGAGAGTCAAGCAGATCAGTTCCAGGAAACCGACAGCCCGACAGCAGCACATGAGATTTGATTATAGTGGTGAAGGTTTCGTGCAGGACCAGCCACACTTTTTGAAGGGCCGAATTCAGAGTACTGGTGCACTAAGTGCCACAAGGTCCCCAAACGACCCTCCGCAGGTTTTGAATCAGAGTTGTCCTTCTAGACCAGTTGACATATATATATATATATATATATATATATATATATATATATATATATATATATATATATTATTGTTATTATTATTATTATTCCAAACATTTTTACACAGTGTTCATTTCGTATTCTGTCCTACGCACACGAGAAAACCTAAAGAAAATACGGTAAGATTCGAATGGGTACATTTTCTCGACTGTTTAATATATATATATATATATATATATATATATATATATATTATATTATATTAATAAATACATATTTATGTGTATTTGTAATTTTATATATACTATATAATTTCAACGTTATGTCCGGATCTGACATCACGATATCACTCACTTTCTGTCTTTTCTATAAAATTCGCAATACTTTTCAACCTATGACCATTCCCATATAGTTATAAAAAAAGTGTCAGTATCTTTTAAACAGACCGTTTGATTACAGAACAAGTTTTAACTCTTCACATATCAAACAAATGCTTTTAGCTAAAAGACCCCCGTCCAATATCTCTCTGTGTAGCACTCACTTTTTGGCCCTGTACATCTCTCTCTCTCTTTTTCTGTTGTTCTTCTCTGTCATCTATGATCTTCAAATGCGTAAATGAAACGTCAATCGTCATCTTTTGTCTTCCTTCAAACTGTCCTTTACTTGTTATTTAACCTCAATATCCCCTCTCAGTAAATCATGTCCTCTATATAGGTTTTGATATATAACCTTTTTATATATAAGAAAGAGAGAAATGTTTTATAAATGCATAATGTATATATATATATATATATATATATATATATATTGACCTTCCATTTTTGAAACATGGTTCGACCTGTGTAGCGGAAAAACCATATTTTAAATCAATTAATTTATAATACTAATGCTCTGTAAATTTACATTGAACACTATTTTGTATATTTACATTGAGCACTATTTTGTAAAAATAAAAATATCTATAAGAACACCGGATTATATATCTTACTCTCCTTCTTTACAGACACACACACACACACACACACACACACACACATATATATATATATATATATATATATATATATATATATATATATATATATATAATGGAACGTCTACTGAAAAAAGAGTATCCACTAAAAATAAGGTTTGAAGTAATACGTCGGACTAAATAAGAGGCACAGTTTATGAGATATGTGGGGAAGATAATAATTTATCCTAGTGTTGGACCGATTAAAACGGTAGTGATCTGGGAGAGCATCCTCTTGGGAGTCGATTCCACAAACCAGCAGTTCGTGAAAAGAAGATGTCCGAGCGGAACGTACATCTCACCAATGAAATACGAAAGGAATGAGGATAGACCAATTCAATATGCGTCATATAGGGGGTGAAATTTAGAACTGGTGAAGCTAGAGAAAGTAATTCATCCGAACACTCTCCATAGGAATAGAGACAGTGCAGTGAGAGGCTTGCGATGTGTAAACTGTGAGAAATGTATTGTTGGGTGGAAAATAATTTGTCACCTATAAGGACGCAGAGACGTGTTTTGATTCTATCGAGATTGAAGAGTTATGATTCGGCAGCTTCTGCCGATATATAGCAGCCGTACTATATTTTTGCATTTTTTTTCTGACGGAATCAGATAGGTACATGAAACCAACTATTTTCCAGCATCTTTAGTAATGGATCGCATCCACGAGTTCTACTTGACGTCTGGGTTTAATTTAAGTTCCACTTAGCAATCAAGTGCCGCTGTCTCCCTGACAACTGTTCATCGCGATCGGTGAAAAGTTTGAGTCTGCTTGGTGATGTTGGAACGTCACTAGTTTGAGTTCTAGGTCTTTTGATAAGCATTACTAAGCCTTTGGCTAGGAGAGATTAGAAATAAATTATTTAAAAAGATATAGATATATACTAAAAGATATTATAAGTTCACGTAGCAACCTGCAACTAGTTAAACTGTCGTCTCTTACCCACGCTGAATCTAATGAGTTTCTTACATTTATATTTCTATGAACCGTGCGTTACTGGGTCGTTGAGCGCCAACGATGGAGCTGCACCATTTTCTAGTTAAATGAGAAGGAAAGTGGCTTCTTTTCTTTCCATTAGCAACGCATCAAAGAAAAATGAGAAGCAAAGGACAGAATGGGAAAGAAGGGAAGTAATTGAAAGCCGAGAGAGGGAAGGATTGACATTCCCAGCAACTACTTTCCCTGCCTCTTTAAAAACTCCAGACTTGATTCGAGTTGACATAGCTTCGCTGTTGCATTCAAGTTCTATGTGACGAGAAAAGAAGTTCGCACAAGCTGGGCTGTCAGTGACAATCTTATGGAGTTGAGATTTGTTCTGCTTTCATTATTTTGTCGTTTACATAGAAGACCATCCCACTTCGCAATCTGTCGACACATGCTCTTGGCGCGTCGTTTTCTTTAAAAGGCCAGACAGCATTTTCAAAAGAGAAAAAAATTTCTCTTCGCGCATCAGTTATGTTAGTGTTTTGGATATGTCTACACATAAATTTGTGACATTTCTTTTTCTGCCCCAAAATTTATGTCTCAGCATCAATTACATTCCTTCCTTCCTTTCTTTCTTTCTTTCTTTCTTCATTCCTTCCTTACTTACTTACTTACGTACTTACTTTCTACTTATCTCGCAAGCTAGATTGATATTTATATAATTTTTTCTCACTACTTCTCTCTCTCTCTCTCTCTCATATATATATATATATATATATATATATATATATATATATATATATATATATATATATAATATGATATGTTCCTAAAATGGATATATTTAATCGAAGTAGCTAAGTGGTTTTGGATATTATACCTAAGTAGAATACGGTAGCAGTAATCGACGGGTACGCGTCGTAGTCGCAGGTAAGATGGCGTAGTCATATATATATATATATATATATATATATATATATATATATATATATATATATATATATATATAGCACAGGTAAAAAAAGTCCGGGGGTAAGTAATCCAAGTAGATAAATTGTTAAAACTGATCCACAAAAGATAGTTCAATAAAGCTCTTATTATACAACATCTAAGTGAATTACAATTAATGAGATCCAAACTATTCACCTCATACAGATGACCATTTCAATCGTCATTTCTTGTCAATGCAAATACATTTACTGTTAAATACATTTACTAGTAAATGTATTTGCATTGTTAAGTCCAGGGAAAAATATTCTCTCATGGACGAAATGATCATCTCTATGAGGTAAATCGTTTGGATCTCATTAATTGTAATGAACACAGACACCCACACACGCACACATACACCCATTATATAGATAGATAGATAGATAGATAGATAGATAGATAGATAGATAGTAATGGGTAGGGTAAATGTACATACACGCAGAAATAATTGTACGTTCTAAGTATCTATATTCCCCAGGTGTTATAAATACAGTGTTCAATGATATAAAACAAGGCTATAAGTAAACATTAGTAATTATACATAATAACCAACGTTGATAACCCAACTCCGAGTTTTCTCATCGACTTTGATATTATCTATATTCATATATGTGTGTGGGGGGTTCGTTTAGCGACATTTCAATCTCTGTTGGTTATCTAATGCCGAAATCTAAATATTTTGTACGTAATTCTATCTTTTCTTTAGAGATAATAATGGTTTTAGTGATACAAGTCAACCCACAGCTGCGGAAGTAGTGGATTCATGCCTTTTCCAAGTGAATATAACGAACCAAAACGGAAACGATACTAAGCGCTCCGATTAACAATTATGAGCTATTACCCATTACTCCATCCGCACATCGAAGCTTACAACACCTAGAATTACCAAGTGGTCAACAATCTAATTACTGGTCATTCTCAACGTTGCTTAACTTCGGCGATCGTATGGTAACCGGTGTTTCAACGTGATGTTGCCGTAAGATTGAAAGATATTGTTGTAAGAGAGGGAGAAGGATGTGGTAAAATATGCATATTATGAGGATATTTAGTACAGATATCAATTGACAAATAAGTTTGTAGTAATCAGGGAGACATCTTTGCAGAGGACTCTTCGACACTGTTCTGGGGAAGAAGCTGTCTAAGTCGAACTTCATCCTTACCAAAATAACACGAAGGGTATGGAGATTATTTGCCGCAGTGAACAGGGCATTTCGGGTCCTAGCTGTGAATGTATCAGCTGGTGGGACAAAGGAATATAACTCGTTAGAAACATTTGTCATATGAATAGCGATATAGCAGTGAGAAGCTAGCAACGTTTCTTCTGTGGTATAAGGCTTGCAGGATAGAAAATAGCTCGTCACCCAAAATGTTAAGTAATCACTTTTGTAGTTGATGGACAGTAAGGATTGGTCCTCACAAATACAGAGATGTCAGCAATATTCAATTCTTAGTCTGATTTGTTTCTTCTAAAGGCAGACAGCATGAAAGCAAGAATTAGGTCTTTTCTGGAGCGATACAAAGAACCGACAATATTTCCAGCATCGAAATATACGAGATACATTTGAGGTCTGTAATGAACTCTAAACCGAGTAGGTGGCCGGGACAAGGTCCCTCTTTGATAATATGATCACTTATCAAGGTTAGAACGGATTTAGGATCTGATAGCAGTGATTAAGTATTGCTATTTTTGATTTGGTGGTATTGAATTTCTTCCCCCATTGAGATATGAGATTAAGGTTAGACGAATCATCCTATAACAGGCACTGATAATCCAGATATGTGAAGGCGCACCAATGCATCGTGTTATCATCTTCATCCATATTTACTAAGGATCTGGGAATGCTCTTAGAAAGAAATGGTTAATATAAAACAGAACGAGTGTAGTAGCAATGAGATTGACTTGAGGAACGCCGGAATTGATCTCATGTCAACTCAGAAGATTTGCCATGAGCAACGATCTTCGGTGACCAATTCCGACTACCAGAGACTCTCGCAGAGACAACACCAGAGATTCCATAGCTGGTAAGTTATTTTGTAACAATTTCCGATGTCACACTTTGTCAAAAGACTTCGAGATATTTAAGTTGATCGCTTTCAATACCAAACACTCTAATGATTCTATGCGGCATAATAGTATGATGACGAGACTGGACATAATAAAAACAATCACAGAGGTTTTCATTCAAATGGTTGTTCCTCTTGAGGTGATCGGAACTTTGATGGTTTTTTTTTTATATAGATTGATTTTTAAATACACGCGCGCTCAGCCATACACACACAAACACACACACCCACACACAGAACCCCAAATATATATATATATATGTGCGTGTGTGTGTGTATATATATATATATATATATATATATATATATATATATATATATATATATATATATATATATATATATTCGTAATGCTGCCCACAGGCTGTGCGATACTGACTACCAAATAACGAGGCGACCCATATACAGTATTACTATCTGAAGGAGATGGTGAAAACTATATATTTTATAGCTCTTTAAGATGGCCAAATCCCTCAAACTTTTGCTAAGACTTTGCACACACACACACACACACATATATATATATATATATATATTGGTGTGTCGATTTATGTTTAATTTATCCTGAAATGTTTCCTGTGCAACTGGACATGAAGTTAAAGAGATACGGTTGATATTGTAGCCGAAAAAAAGTAGAAAAGATTTAAATTATTAAAAAAATAGATAAACAAAAGTTAATTCTCGGAGAGACACCGCTCTGATGCTACCTTTCTTTCTAATTTATAACATGATTAATATATATATATATATATATATATATATATATATAGAGAGAGAGAGAGAGAGAGACAGAGAGAGAGACAGAGAGACAGAGACAGAGAGAGAGAGAGTAGATAGACGGAGATACGAAGGAAGATACGAAGAAAAACAGAGTGGAGCAAACAGATGTAAGAAGTTATATAACTGTTCGCCTATCTAATCTGACTGCTTAATCAGAGCAAATCAGAGCGTCATGATTATTAAATCAGAAAAAAAAAATGTAAAACAATGCCGAACTGACACAACATTACAATATAAAAGCATTACAGCCATGTTTAAAATGTGTTTTAACTTTTAATTACTGGTCTTTAAAAACCAAACAATTAATGTCACTTGTCATAATCGGATCAAAAGACAGAAAATTTGAAATCTTCCACGGAAAGTGTTTCAAAAATATAGAATTTCTTTTACTGCGATTTCTCTAATAGGATTAGGAAAATATTAATCGGTTATTCTGGAGGAACCAAGATACATATCTATAGCGACCTATAAATTTGGATGTTTATTAAACTTTCCTTAGCATGACATAAGGCCGTGCTGGGGGACAATTTGAGCCAGAACATTGTCTGTCTCCAAGTCGGAATCTGTTCAAATGAGAGGATACTGATATTTGAAAAGACACGCCGTTATTATTTTTACATTTAAACAGTGTGTATTATGTCTCTCAACAATAATAACGTTTGAAGCAACGAAAATGTCAGATTAAAAATAAATCCATTATTTCTTTAGAAATACATGCATACACACATACACACACACACACATATATATATATATTTATATATATTCATATATATATATATATATATATATATATATATATATATATATATATATATATATAAATATAAAGAAGAGTAAGATATATAATCCTGTGTTCTTATAGATATTTTTATTTTTACAAAATAGTGCTCAATGTAAATTTACAGGGCATTAATATTATAAATTAATTGATTTAAAATATGTTTTTTCGCTACACAGTTCTAACTATGTTTCAAAAATTAAAGGTCTAAATTTATTTTTGTAATTAAATTAAAGACATTAGTTCCATTTCATCCTCCAGCGAATTTTCGAGTAACTTTTAAAATTACTGGGTTTTAAAGACACAGCTAAAATCATAATTCACGTTTCCAAGGTTACAGATAAATTCACTTCCACTAGACAGGGGTGTTTGCGTGTTCATTATGTCTGTATTTTGATATATCCGTTATTAGTTACGTTTTGGTAGGGGGTAGGGATGTATTCTTCAATGAAATTTGACATCCGTTAAATGCATGTCGTCTGGATTTTTTAAAATTTTATTGTTAACGGCAAAAATTCTTACGGCATTTTTTCTATTTGTATATTTAAAGATTTTTTTTTTTTTTTTTTTTTTGTGAGGCGGGTGTTCAGGTTAGAATACGTTTTATTTAACTACAATTTGAATAATATTTTCACTATTAATTTTTAAAGTAAACTTTATGACAATGACGCCAAAAATAGCTAATTGATTTCACTGATTTAGTAAACTTTTATTTTTTATATAAACTTAGTAATATCTTGTTTCTCATGTAAGTACAAAGGATATGGGTCATTCAATGGCTTACATCTTATAGCTTTTCATATTAAATTCATTTTACTGTAGGTTTTTTATTGGATTCCTTTAAGTGCTTGTAGTACTTGGAGGGAGATCTATAGGTTAGAATACGTTTTATTTAATTACAATTTTAAAATAGTTTTACGTTAGAATTTCTTTTTATTTAACTACAATTTTAAATACAACTTTAAAATATTTTCACTGTTAGTTTTAATAGACTATATTTCTTTTTTAAAAGAAGTAAATGTATTAGAATTACTTACAGTAAGTAAAATTATTTTTACATTATCATGTATAAGTATGTATATTACCATTGTTAATTTTTTTATATTTAAATATTATTTAAGTAAAATTTATGACAATTACGGTAAAAATAGCTAATTCATTTCTCTGATTTAGTAAACTTTTTTCTTTTTTTAATACTTAGTAATATATAGTTTTACATGTGTGTACAAAAGACATGGGACATTCAATGGCCTACATCTTATAGCTTTGCATCATAATTTAATTTTTCTGTAGGTGTTTTATTGGATTCCTTTAAGTGCCGGTAGTACTTTGGGAGAGGTATTTTGGTTAGAATATGTTTTATTTAACTACAATTTTAAAAGACGTTTAGGTTAGAATTCGTTTTAACGAAAATTTTAAATACAACTTTAAAGTATTTTCTATGTTATTTTAATAGCCTTTTTTTGTAAATGTAATAGAATAACTTAAAGTATATAAAATTATATTTTCCCCTTAAATATAAGTACGTATATTACGAGGTCACACTTTTTAAATTTATTTTTATTTCTAAATATTATTTAAGGAAAATTTTTGACAATGACGGCATAAAATAGCTATTTCATTTCTCTGATTCAGTAAATTTTTGTTTTTTATAAACTTAGTAATATATAGTTTCTCATGTATGCACAAAGGACATGGGTCATTTAATGACCTACATATTCTAGCTTTTTATTAATTTCTATTCTACTGTAGGTGTTTTATTTGATTTTTTAGGTGCCAGAAGTATTTCGAGAGAGATGTTTGATTTTTATATTTATTTAGCCTAAATGAACTTTGATGTTGGTTGAATCTTTTTTTGAACTCATGGCGTGTGCAACATATATTTTTTTTTCAGGATGTTGAATTGAAGAGGTATTGCATTGGTATACTAATGATTCAGTGCGACATTTATTTTGTAGAGGGCAGTTATGAGGTTTTCTACAGTTACATAATTTTTGTTTATTTTCATCAGTTTTTATTTTTATTTTTCCATTGTCTAAATTTTTTTGGTTTTGGTATAAGTGTTTATTTAAGATATTAGCATTATGTTTCTTAATAATTTTTTCTAAGTTTTCCGTACAGCTGTAACTCAATTTTAGTGTGTTTTGATTGAAAATAGTACTTAGTTTAATTTCCCTAGGAAAATGCTTGACTATTAATGCGAGGAATTTTTGTCCTAATTTGTTTATTACCATTTGGTTGTATGGGGGTGTATACCAAATTATTTTACTATATCTGTTTTTTTCTATGGTTTCCATTTTCATTTTTTATATAAGTTAGTTTTGGGTTTTTGTAGCCACTCTCTTTTAGAGCTTTGTTATAGGAATTGATATGCTCATCGAAAATCTTGTCATTTGCTGAATTTGTACTAATTCTTTTACTGATAGGTAACATTATATGTTTAATTATAGATGGGGGATAATTTGAACAATAATTTTTTTAAAAATCCAGACGACATGCATTTAACGGATGTCAGATTTCATTGAAGAATACATCCCTACCCCATATGTGTGGGTGTTTTTCCTTTCCCATGATGCTTTATGGCGATTCACGCGTTATATAATGCTCGCCTTTCCATTCATTCCATTCTGTTCAAGTCTTCGGATGATCGCATGATTATGAAACTCGGGTTACATAACGGGCCATCCTTTCATAGAATATAACGTTGTTAAGCAGTTTTTACTCAGTCTAGGCAATTTAGGCTTCTAGGACTTTACAGATTAGGCCAGTTTCCTTATAGGCCTTTTATCTCTTCTTTTTTTTCCAGTATTATTTTTGTTCAAAACTTTATCTGGATAAGTGTTTAGGTTTCGACAAGTTGTCTGTTGGTTATATAAACGTTTTTTCTCTTTCTTTAACACACACACACACACACACACACACACACACACACACACACACACACACACACATATATATATATATATATATATATATATATATATATATATATATATAATGAAGTGTGGACACTCACGTTAACACTGAGTGGCAACATGTTTCATACTTGAATGAAATCCGACGGCCATCAGATTATGGTCCATCAAGAAACACTCGGTGTTGAAATCAACGTCCACACTTCCTATATTTACACACACATTATCCCGGATATTCAGCACTTTGATCTTCTAACTACAGCGTACATTAAAACTATATATATATATATATATATATATATATATATATATATATATAGAGAGAGAGAGAGAGAGAGAGGATAAAAATAGATTTTTGGTATGCTATATTTATTTAATTGAAGTGCTCAATATTAGGGATAGAGCGTATATAAATATAAAAGTATGCATTGTTCTGTTTCATGCTAAACGCAATCGTCAGGTCATATCACTCTCTTTTTTACTCTCTCTCTCTCTCTCTCAATCTCTCTCTTTTTTGAGAGAGATTTTTGCCCATTTAAGTGACAGGAATTGAAATTCTCTGATGAATGTAGGATGTCTTTCGTTTAGAGGGTGAATAATTTTCGTCTAGGTAATTGTTATCTCTGCCATGATTAGAATGTGGTGGTTTCCCTTACTAACACTGTTTTGTTTATTTGTGTAAATACTGTTACGTCATGAACACTGGGGAGTATATCCACCTAGCCCTCTACAGAGACTACGTAGGGTATTAGATAAGTATTCTTAGAGCAAATGTGGCATTACGGTGTCTGTATAAGGCAGTGTTGTGTTGATGAGGTGTTTTCGTGAAAGGTACAATGTACGAACGACTGGTTCAGTAATTGAGGCTAGCTAAGTTATCTATAGGACAAGTGAGGACCAACCTTCTCCTTTCCCACTCTTCCCTTTTGGCGTATTTCTACATTTCTGCAATAATTATCTAGCCTGGGGATTGCGTATAAGCATGAAAGGCACTGTCGCCTCTGGGTGTTGAATTTAACGTCCACTTTTATATTTTCATTCGCTCTATCCCTGATATTAAGCACCTTACCCAACAAATGTAGCATATCTTAAAACTATATTTTATCATATTTAGTTGTACAATGATCAAAGTGATATTGAATGAAATATTCGTCAATAAAAGCAAATTAATCTATTAGATAGTTGAAAGTAATCTTATCAGATTGGCATATACATCCTGGATATTTGTGTACAGTTTCTCCAGCTGTGTACCGTCTATTACTGCGCACATGCGCAAACATACGGTTTTGACCGCATACCAATCATCTTTTCGGCTACATTATGAAGTAACACAACATAGAAACGTAAGTGCATTACTTGTCATCAACTTCGTAAACTCTGACATTTATACTCAAAAGCGAGAGCAGTATGGTTCTTTTTTTCAGTCTTTGCTGTTTTATTTTATAAATAACACATTCATCTCAAAGAATATGTCCACTTTTCTTTTATTTTTTTTTATTTTTATTTTTTTTAGCGCTGTTCAAAGAATCTTGGCCTCGTTTTACTTTTTAATACGTGTTGCATTTGCTTGTTTTTTGTTTAGTATCTTTTTCCATTTTTTTTTTTTTTTTTTACTTAATCATTGACTCTTCTGTTTGGATGAATAGAAATGTGTTTGAAAGTTTCAAACGTCAAGACATCTTTGAAATTTTGACAGGGAATTCACGGCTTCTCATCATCATGCCGTCTCCCTCCTTTAATATTTTTGTCAGTTCGTACATAGACATTTTTTGTCAGCACTCAATGATTTGCAGTTTTTATTATGTTCTTAGTATATATTTATTGGGTATTAAGTATAAATCATAGTTTTTTTTCCTTAGATATTTTTTAATGCTGCTTTTAATAACTTGTGGTGACAAGACACACGGTATCCTGCTAGTCAATATTAATAATAACGAACGTAGACTTAAATATTTACTAATAAGTTATTTTGTAGGAGGTTCGCAGGACATTATTCTCTTTATTTGCAATGCATAACGAAATCAGGTGCCGTTAACATAGCAATAATTCGAATTCTTCCCAAATGTAGAAGTATAAGATTTTGGAACTTTATTCTTTGTTCGTAATCAGCTTCTGCGACGCAAAAAAAGATTTAAAATATTAAGAAATCTGTGTAAATTACTTACTATAAAGTAGTTTGTTACACGTTTATTTCTCATCTCTCAGTTGCGTATCTGTCTTTGGGCAGAGTGCACTCAGTAGCGGCTCGGTGGAAGGCCAGATTCGCAAAAAGAAAATTATACTGATAGGTGCCGGAACTAGAGAACAGCTGCCCGAGGCAGCGCCATTTCATTGTACTAGAGATAGGGATCGGTGCTCACACGAAAGCCAGCGCAACCGACGGTTAGGACACTGGAATTTTTGTTCTTAGCCTGGGTGTACGCGCTCGGGTTACCCACATTAAACCGACCTTGTGACACAACGCAACATCGTGGGTGGCGAGTAAATACCAAAAAAAAAAATCTTGTTGACATAAGTAGTTATTATAATAATAATTAGTATTAGTATGAATAATTTTCCGTTTTCACTGAAGCAGACGTTATCGCCTACTCTATCATTTATTTCATCTTATTTTCTTTTTCTTTAATTCTTTTATTTTCTTTCTTTCTTTTTTTCATTTGCTTTCTTTCCCTTTCTCATTTATTTATGTATTTCTCAGAAACCAAACAACCTCTGTCTAACCTCTGGATCACAACGTAATAGTCTATTATTTTTAGGTATTGGCAGAGTATGTAGTTCGGGCAAAATAACTAGCTTGTTAGTTAAGAGACTAATTAGCTAAGAAACTAATGATTTTGTAGATAATAATAATAATAATAATAATAATGATAATAATAATAATAATAATAATAATAATAATCTAGATGAAGCCCTGACAAAGTAGGCCATTGTATTTTTGTTCATTGACAGCCATATTTTCGTGACAGAAAATGGCTACGAACATTTAAAACAGTCATTAGCTAAGAACGAGCAAGTGAAACATATGTTCAGTATGATAATCTTGACAAACAAGAGATTTGAGAGAAATCACCCTAATATCACACTTGTTTAAAATATTTCCAGGCAATTTTACGCATAATGCGCCCCAGAAATTTCAATTGACTTTTTCTGATTTTATGTGTAATTTTAATTTTTAGTTCCATTTTCCTTTTTCGTTGCTTAAATAATCAATCCATGCTATTCTCAACATTCTTCTGTTTTCTGTAGGAGTAACTCTTCTCTTCATCTGTGAGTGTTAATATTACATAGTTTAGTACACGTTTCTTCGTTTCCAACAAGATTTTCCTGTTTCTTAATACTTGTTTTCTTAGTTATTAGAAGACTTCAAATGCAATACCAATGCACCTTCGGATTTCGCTGTCACATTTATTTTCGCGCGTCTGTTAAACACGTGCAAGATATTTAAATTTCTGCACCTGTTTGGTTTTCATATTTTTCATATCTACAGCTCGTAGCTCACAACTTTGACCTTTTCTCTTACTGACAACTATACCTTGTGTCATCTGGCTGATGATCTCGAAAAGGACCACCAATATGTGGTTGACTAGGGCAGGAAATGGCTTGTAAAATTTAATGCCTCCAAAACGAAACTGCTCTCCGTTACCCGCCACAAAGAACCCTCCCTGTATCCCAATAGAATGGCTGATTTCCAATTCCTCGAGTGCCTAATTCAAATTCAGATCGATTCTCATTCGTTCATAAAAAAATTATTTTGGAAAGCTTGAATCTACATGTAAGTTAAAAAGCAGGGTCGACTGGGTTCGATTGACTAGCTTGTTAGTTAAGAGACTAATTAACTAAGAAACTAAATTATAGCAGATAGTCTGATAGGAAATTTTTTTATAAATTCAAACCTGACGAGTGATGTCTAGAAAATTGCAGAACATTGTGGACCAATTCCGTGGCATTTTTCTATGTGCCATGTTCATTCTGAACATAGGCGCCCATGGCACTCCACAATTTCATGTTTTTGGGTTCTTAGAAGTCTCTTCGAAAAAGTCTTCACACGTATAATCAAATAATTTTTGTGGCTAGTCAATTTCAAAAGCGTACAATTGGATCATTATATGTGGAATCTGCATATATATATATATATATATATATATATATATATATATATATATATATATATATATATATATATGAGCTAACAATATATAACGTTTTCTATATATCAAGAATAATATTGCGAGAAAATGTCTGAGAAATTGGAGAAATGTTTTCGTGAGACGCGTTTCGTCCGATGAAGTACTAAAGGACGAAACGAGTCAAAGAAAACTTTTCCTTCACTCTGTTATACATTTTTCTCTCTCTTTCTCGCTCTCTCTCTCTCTCTCTCTCTCTCTCTCTCTCTATATATATATATATATATATATATATATATATATATATATATATGTATGTGTGTGTGCGTGTGTGTGTATATATATATATATATGTATATATATATATGTATATATATATGTATATATATATATGTATATATATATATGTATATATATATATATATATATGTATATATACAAGTATATATATATGCATGTATATATATGTGCATATATATGTATATACATACGTATATATGTGTATATATATGTATAGACATATATGTATGTATATGTAAGTGTGTGTATGTATATATATATATATATATATATATATATATATATATATATATATATATATATAACACTCATAATTTGACAAGTTAATTTGAATTACTGGTTTATATTTATCTCATTGGTTTTATCGGTTTGTATTCCAGGTTTTCCTTTTTATTTTGTAAGTATACAAAATATTGCTATAAAAATATAATAAACGACTCTTTAGTTATCCTATAGCATTCACATCGCGTCACTTGGTGGTGGAGATTGCGTTTGCATTAACAGTATTTGACCTCAAAGGCACTGTGATAACTACATTTTAGTGGATGATGAAAAGTGTCAGACCGCCGGTGAATTCACCCAGTTCGCTATTGATTTTTTTTACCGTATGAGTTCATTCTCACACATGACGAAGCAACGGCAGTTTTTTAAGACATGTTTGCAATTGTTTTCTCTCTTTTTTTTTCCCATTGTAAATCTGTCAGGTACTTACTGTATCTGTCAGATACTTACTGTATATGCACATACTTTCAAATATAAAATCAGCTATGTATATTCATATCTATTTTCTAGTCTGCTAGATTTATCCACTTAAATATATCTACATAAAGACACATTTTCTTCTCTCTAGTCAGCTATATTTTATGTATTCTATACTCGTGAGCATATCTATATCTATTTTTCCGTGTCTCTATACACACACACACCCACGTGTATGTGTGGGTGTCTGTGTCTGCGTGTATAATCGGTTAAACGATTTTAAATAATAATCCGACATTTTTATTACTTTAAACGTTATTTTTAGTGGATACTCGTATTTAGGTAGACGCTATTCTTTTCATAAATAAACGGAGCTTGTCAAATATTATTAAGTAAAGAATTAATTATTTGTTAAGTAAATCCTATTATATATATATATATATATATATATATATATATATATATATATATATATATATATATATATATATATATATATATATAAGTGAACATTGAAGTCATCACTTAGAGGCGACAGTCTGTTTCATGCTAGACGCAAACTTCAGGCCACGTGGACTGACGTTTGCGTCTAGCATGAAACAGACTGTCGCCTGTAAGTGTTGCCTGTAAGTGTTGACTTCTATGTTCTCTTTTATATTTACATACGCTCTAACTCTGATATTGAGCACTTTATCCCATAAATATAGCACACCTTAAGACTATATTTCTTATATATATATATATATATATATATATATATATATATATATATATATATATATATATATATATATATATATAAAACATAAACATAATATTACTAGACATATAAAAAAAAAAAAAACGGGGGGGGGAAACCGGTTTCGCTCCCGCTCTTCAGGCTTCAACGGGAGATTTAATTTAAAATTAAACACAGAAAAAATGTACAATAAAAGGAAATTGAGTGGAAATATATATATATATATATATATATATATATATATATATATATATATATATATACACACACACATATATACCCCTATTTCTCTCTCACTTTTACACTTTTCACCCTTTCTCCGTGTGTGTGTTTATATATATATATATATATATATATATATATATATATATATATATATATGTGCGTGTGTGTGTTTATATATATATATATGTATGTGTGTTTATATATATATATATATATATATATATATATATATATGTATATATATATACACACAAACACGGAGGAAGGGTGAAGAGTGTAAAAGTGAGAGAGAAATAGGGGTATATAGATAGATAGATAGATAGATACACACACACACATAAATATACCCCTATTTCTCTCTCACTTTTACACTCTTCATCCTTCCTCCGTGTGTGTGTGTATAAACACACACACACACACACACACACATATATATATATATATATATATATATATATATATATATATATATATATTCGAATTTATATGCTTGTCCTCTTTGTAAGTTTTATGATAGTGTTTTTGACAAAATAACATTTTACAATAAACAAGAGACCTCTTTGTCATATGATTTCAGACCAAAAACAATCGCAATCTTTGGGAACTTTTTTAATGAATGAAAACAAATAAAATAATTTGAATATTATATGAAAAGAATATGAACATTTATAAGGAATATATGTGGGCATTCAAAATAAAAATACAAAAATAAAAATACAATTTCTATAAAACATAAATACTTAATTGGAATCTAAAATTCTGTTTGCTGAATTTTGACAAAATGCATCTGCGCAGTTTGCAGGAAAATGTTGATGTAAATAAACAAAAAATATAAAATGTTCTGTATTTCGGAATGCCACATTAATATTCACTTTACAAATGTGAAGATTTAAAATGATGTACGGCTGTTCTGACGCACTACGAGAAAGGTTTAATAATCTCATATCTTATGAAAGATTAGTACCGCTTTTTAAGTACCAGTCAACTGTGAACAAAATCAATGAAGATCGATGGATGAACCCAAGATCGAGCTGTGTCCCATGACAAGAAAGAAATTATTAAAATACCGTTTGACAAGCTGTGAAAGAGTCAAAAATCAAGTGGCAAAATTTGTGTAACCAATCATTATTCTTCCTACATTTATTAGGATATCGAATATATTCGGCAACAGAATACATTATGCCCGATTTTCTGCTGTTATTTCCGCCGAAGTCTGTTATGATGTTGTCTATATGCCTAACGATATAAAGTATCAAATGATGATTAGTTACTAGAGAAAACTCGCTCACAGATTAAGAGTTCCATATGCTGAAATGGGTGTAGTGAGTTGGGGCTGGATGGAATTTGTTGAAGTTGTTGGCCCTCGTCAAGATTTAGATGACAATCAGATGTACATTGAATTTTTGAAAGACAAACGTAGAAGAAAGATTATAGAAATGCAAACACTTCTAAAAAAACATTATACAAGAGAATTTTCAATCACATTAAAAGGAAACTAATAGGTGTTGCAGCCACACTTTATTAAATTAGTAAGCATACTCGCCCGACAATAAATTGATTGTAAACGATATTTGAAGTGTTTGAGCTCTATCTATAAAAGGCAGGATGTGTGTGTGTGTGTGTGTGTGTGTGTGTAACGAATGCACGGTCGTAATCTTCGACAGATTTGCACCAAAATTTACATGCACATGCTCCAAGTTAGCGGGAAGGCCAAGACCAACTTTGCATTTCCCTAATCTGACATCGATAGTGGAAATAATCGATTTTTTCATGCTTCTACGGCAGTTTTCATGTAGTTTGCGTCCATTTTCTACTGGCCAGAGTGAGAGCCAATAGCTGGCTGCCACGAATAGGCAGGAAGATTCTATTGGCCAGCGTGAGAGCCAACAGCTGTGTGACGTCCCCCGGTGTCGCTGCGTCAAATGTGACGTCTGCCTGGCAACGCCCGCCGTGCTGTCCTGGTCGCTGCGTCAATTGTGATGTCACCCCGTCTGTCTCCGCGCCGTCGCCGTCGCCGTCCTATCCTTTCCTGTGACGACCAATGTGACTTGGTATTGGTCGCGGCACCAAATGTGACCTTTTGTATCTTTTGCGGCCATTTTGTACTAGCCAGAGTGAAAGCCTATAGCTGGCTGCCACGAATAGACAGGAAGATACTATTGGCCGGCATGAGAGCCAACAGCTGACTGACACGAATGTTAACTAGCATACTAGCATGCAAAAAAATCGATAGCTGCATTCTTCACAAGTAGGAAAAATTTAAATCTGAATGGCACTCCAATTGGCTCATTCGCTTCCTTAAACTCAACGTTGATTCTGATTCTGCAGAACTGGGTTGGGTGTGAAAAAGTATTTGTTGTTAACATTCATTTTTCATTCTGTTTTTCTAGTTACGAGTCCTTTTTTATAGTTGATCGTTTTGCGTTCATTTTGTTTAGTTCTTTTTTCGTAATAAATTTAATGTTTATTATAGAGCTTAGAAAAAATTCGCAGTGTGAGATAGGCAAGAAGTAAGGCATATAGCAACATCAGCACGGCAAAGGGCACTCCTTTAAAGGCAAGGAAGGGCAAAAATATTTTAAGTCAAGTAATAGCGATTGCTGTATGAGTCGTATGATTTTTGAATCAAGCACGGGCAACGCTGGGCCATCCTGCTAGTGTATATATATATATATATATATATATATATATATATATATATATATGCGTGTGCTTGTTTACGAAGATATATTTGTATGTGTCTATTGATATATATTCTTTGGTACGTGTGTATAAATATGTGTTTACGATTGTCCATTTTGTAAAGTATCTTAATATGAATAAAATGTGGAGACATATTAGTTCCATTTGTATCCCTTTTATCGAAACGTATATAAGTGCTTCTAGGTGTATGTGTGAGTGTGTGCGTGTGTTTGTGTGTGAGTGTCTGTGAGCGCGCGCGTGTGTTTGTCTCTGTGTGTATTTTTACGCTTGTCTATATGTTATGTACTCATGCATGTATGCATTCAAATATAAATAAACAGATGCGTCTACACTACAAAATGGCATAGCTACGCACATATGCAGATATCTAACAGATTTCCCTCCAATTTGGCAGGGGGGAATGCTAGTGTTGTCAAGAATGGTTCTTTAGATGTGATGGCATGATACGCTTTACGATTTTTCAAAGTTAACCGTACAAAGTGCATCAACCTCTGTCAAAATATGACAAAGTGAGTTGCAAAACTGAAAGATATTGAAAAAAAAATTACTTAAAACCTTAACCATAGTATAAAGAATAAATGAAAATGCAAGAATAGAGTTAGAATTTATAAAGATAAAGAACAAAACAGAAGAAAGGAGAAAAGAAAAATGAACAAAACAAAGATGGCGGAAAACTGGCAGAACAATGTACAAAATGCAAGTCCTATAAACATACTTTTTATTGGAGGTTATATTAGATGCCATAAAAGTGCCAGCCAGGAAATTACATTATATTGGTAATTTCGATGCTTTTCCAAGCAATTCCAATCTGTTGCCTCTTGGCTTGGATTTACAGGCAATGTAACTTGCTAATTGACTGGCTGGAAAATATAACACTGTTAAAGGATCTAGTAAGAGGAATATTTCAAATGTAAGTATTCCATTACGAGTAAATGGAATAGCATAAAAAATATCAAAATTAAGTTGCTGACAATATTCTTGTATATGTAAATATATAAAAGTATAGTGAAATACATCAGATATTTCCTATTGACTGGTATCCGATAAAAGTTCGCTATTTGTTTTTTGATGAACAGAGTTGTAATCTCTGAACATGGATATAAAGTGTATGAATCTGCTCATGCGCTTTTGTACAACTGTATGAAACTACAGAATATATGTATGGATAAAACATTGTAAATGCGAAATCACATCATTGTTATTAACTTTTTGCGATTATACTCATTTAATATGAATTCTTTGTGTTCATCGTTTTCATATAGATGATAAAATTCCACATCACATTGCGTAAATAATACAAATATTCAAATATAACAAAATATTAGGACAGGTTTGTTATTCTATATAACCTACGTATATGATTTTCTGTATTTCACCTTTAATGGCTCCATGTTTATATAAAATATTTTCTGTTTTTCTTTTGTTGTTTTTTTTTTTAATTCCTTACGCAATGTTTTACCAAAATAATCGTGTCAGATATAAACACTGTTGCGATTTTTTTTTAATTTATATTCAACCGTGCTCTTAACATGTCTTTTTTTATAAAAAAAAATATATGTAAACATATTTGTAATGCTTTGTGAAGTCATGTTAACATGTTTAATACAATATTTCCCAGTGAAATGAAGTTGCACCTTATATACCCGTGCTCCTAGCACAAATGTATTATATTATCGACCAAAAAGGGATTATCAGAATCAATATATAAGTTGTATATCATAACACACACACACACAGACATACTGAATTATTACAAATATAAAATGTGTCAGCTGATTGATATTATATCCAGTAACTTGCCTCTGGTGTTTCGTAGCCTAACCTTTTTATAATCGTTCCATCCACTCGTCAGGAGGTATCAATAAGTAATTGAAGATTTCCTCATATCGTTAATTTAAAAATAATTTTTGGGTTATTTATTGGCGTTATGCTTATATTTTTCGAATATTGTGTCTGCGTATACGCATGTGCGTACACATGTTTACGCGTATCCGTAAATGTATATACCTAGGTATGCATACATACATACATATATATATGTGTGTGTGTGTGTGCGTGCTCCTTATAGCAAATAATTTTATAGTTGTAGAAAGGTAGATACATAGATAATACCCGAATAAGGGCAGTTCATTATAACCGTGTTCATAGTTAATATTGTCAAATGTTGGTTAATCGTTTAGGCAATTTCCACGGCATCAAGGCCTAGCCTACTGAGGTTCTGACACTATCCTCTATGTGTCGAGCGGGGATAAACACACACATAAACACACGCACAAATATATATTGCATATTTGGACAGAAAATATATATTTCATATGTCTTTCATTAAATGTGATGAATAATGAGGACTAAGAATGTGTAGAAATACACACAAACACACATACACAAACACACAAACACACACACTTGTGTGTGTGTTTTTATGTGTGTATGTGAACTTGTCGACTGCACACTATAATTGGGTCAGTTCGGCAACGTTTGTAAGAAAAAGGGGAACATGACGCAATGCACTCCACGAAACGGCTTGCTGAACTGGCTGGCATTCAGGCCGGAAGCTTCAATACAGAGTGGTTGGGCTTCAACCTGAGGCGAGTGCAAACGATTCTAAAAGATTTGGATACGTCTAAAACTCACTCTGATAGTCCTGTTCAGAAATCCCATATCTGTTGGTGAGGTTATCAGATTCATCACGGAGGCCAACATCAAGAGCCTTGAGGAAGTAGTGTTGCCCAGTGTTAAGAGGATGGCTGCTGGAAGATCCAATATCTAGCGACAAAATTCTTCACAATGCCACACAAGCAGGAGTACCCTGCCATACCTGTTAGACAATTTTTGTGACCACATCATTCCTTACATCTGATTGCCAGACTGCAGCCCCATTTATTATTATGTATTCGTGACAGCTGATGGAAAAAGAAAAAAAAACCTTGTAAAATGAAATATGAACTGAAGGCAAGGATTATGGCATCATTCACTAACTTGCAAGAAGTAAGAGATTCAAAAATTGCCTGGAGGCCGTGATTGACGCCAATGGCGATTTTATTGAAGAAATTTAATCTTCGATATTTCAAGATATTTTTAAAGTAATTTTGTAAATATATCTGTTAGAAAATTTATACATCGCACCGTATATATATATATATATATATATATATATATATAGCGGGAGGGGGAGCCGTATTTACCTATCTATCTTTCTTTATATATATATTTACATACGCATACAATATGCCTTTATATATATATATATATATATATATATATATATGTGTGTGTGTGTGTGTGTCTGTGTGTGTGTGAGTCTCTGTGTCTGTGTGTATCTGTGTGTTTGTGTGCGTGTCTGTATATATACAGAGTGACAGAGAGAAAGAGAGACAGATCCATATGTGTGTATATATATATATATATATATATATATATATATATATATATATATATATATATATATATATATATACATATACATATATATATATTTACCCATATTTCTCTCTCTATCTCTCTCTCTCTCTCTCTCTCTATATATATATATATATATATATATATATATATATATATATATATATGTATGTATATATATATATTTATAGGTGTTTGTGTGTGTGTGATAGTGTGTGTGTGTGTATGTATATATCAGGACATACTTTATATGTGGATAGATAGATAAATAGATTGATAGATATGTCTCTCTCTGTATATGTATATATATATATATATATATATATATATATATATATATATGTGTGTGTGTGTGTGTTTGTGTGTGTGTGTGTATTTGTGTCTATAAATTCTATACATACTGGTCTATGTAGGATTAAATAAAGAAAATGTTCAATGTTTTGTGTGAGTAAATACGCAGATTCCTTGAAAAATTTTTTTTCACTTATCCCTTTAAATTGTTTTCGAATTAGTTATAGCATACGACAATGTCTGCAATAAACGCCTACAATGTCAACTAAAATATCGTTCTTACCTCCCCAACTTGCTTTCTTGTTTGCTTTTATGAAAGCGAAAAAATATATTTTTCATCTTGCTGTTAAACAAATAATGGAATTCTTATTGTTCCTTCCTGCCAACATCCACTCAAATATTTCTTTCTTTTTGCTCATCTTCTTTCTATCGCTGGAATATGCAGCAAATAAGATCTCAGAGAAATGTGCAACTTTATTATTTGTTTAAACGCAAATGTATTTACATACATTATTTGTTTTAAGAGAAACATCATCATTGCAGTCCCGTTTTCCTTTACTTTTCTATATTGTTCGATGAAATTTCGTTGATGGCTGCAAACTACAGCACCTCCTAGATTGCGTGGTAGAAAAAAGCGAGAAATAAAATCACTATAAACTGCAAACAGACAGATATTATGACCACCCACAGACAGATATTATGATCACCCACAGACAGATATTATGATCATATAAACATCAAGCAAGTGAAGAAGTTCAAATATCTGGAAATAGTTTTAACCGATGATGAGTTATCAAAATCTGAACTCGCATTGGGCAAACGAAAAAAGCCTCCCAAAAGCTAAGAAAGGTGCTGAGAAACGAAAAAAAATCGTTAGAAACAAAGAAAAAAGTGTTGGATTACGAGGTGATTGATGAGAAAAACCGAAAGAAATGTAGGTCTACACAGCTATTCAGAAAATTTTATGAACTGAGCGACAATAATGGCTTCAAGAAACTGCGAATAGAAAAATACTTAAAGTCGGAATCAGGAAAAATCACAACTGATATTCTTTGGGCATTTAATGAGGAAAGAAGACTTGGAATGTTAACCCTTATGAGGCAAGAATGACAAGAAAGGCATCGTTCCACTTACCTGATAAGCATGTATGAATGGATATCGAAAGGGTAGCCGGTGGGCCTTAGCACAATGAGAAAAAACTACTAAGAGCCATACGAGATAGCAAATTGTAGAGAGACATGACCGTCTATGTCCTGAAGAGGATTTATTTATTTTTTGTGTCTATCTGCCTTTTTCGGCGGCACGTCGATCCAGGTAGACTTCAGGCAATAACGAACTAAGATCATAATTTATTGTGTCTGGATATGAACGGCGTAAAGATTACATACCGTATTTCATCAGTTTTGCTGATGAGAAAACTTTCTTTAAAAAAAGTTGTGTTTAATTTCAATCCCAGTCTTGAACAATACTAAATCTAATGGGTTAGATTTCGGTTATTTACAAATAATAGAACCATAAATTACTATTCCAACTCATCTGATGAAGCCATGTGTTTCTCAGACGTTCTTTTATAAGAGTCCAGAAAAATGTCGCCTTCCGAATTAGGAAAACAAAGAATATATAGGTAATGTTTGAATAATTCAGTCACAACGACGCTGAAGAGTAGATACTTCTAGTATGGTATAAAAAAAAACATGATGCTAATCCAAAAATAATAATTTTTCCTTGTTTATTAAAATACCTAATGTTAAATAATACCTATTAATGAGAAGAAACTGCCTATCTACGAACAGAAAAAAAGAATTAAGCAGATACAAAAAAAAAAGAAAAGAATAGCGAAAACAATGATTCTCACCGGATTTATTTAACCTAAACAGCGAGGCGATGCTAAAAGAACTAGACTTTCTATCAGTATTTATTACTGGTTGCCACAATCTGAATATAAGATACACAGATGAAATAATATTGATCGTAGAAAAATAAATAAAATACAGTAACTCCTAGACAAAGTAGAAAATGATAGCTGGAAGAAAGGACTAGACGTCAGTTGTAAGGTCATAAACAAAAGACACGAATAACGAATTGGAAACATCAAAATCAATCAAGTACAGAAATTTGACTTACTGGGAAATCTTAGAACGGAAGTCGGAAAAAAATGACGCAGAAAACCGTAGATGGGTTGGAATAGTGAAACATTCATTTCAAAAGGTAAACTGATTATTAAGAAACTGCAAAATTAACTTAAAACTCTGGAAAATAGTGCCGGACTATTAAGTAATATAGATTCTCCTATGTTACACTGAATGATGTAGTTTTCTCTAAAATAAACAGGAGATTTTAGCAAAAGAAATGTGGTTCTACAGAAGGATGCTGGGAATAGTATGGACGGAACATGTGAGTAACAATAAGATTTTAATAAAATAGAAACAAAAAAAAAGATTTGCTTAGGATCAGAAAGAGGCAGCTGAAATTTCTGGGGCATATCAGGAGGAAAGTGCGATTGAGGAATTTGACGCAAAATGGACGTATTGAACCCATGTGGGAAACACTGAATAACCTACCTCACGAGATCGTGCAAATGGATTGTAGATCAGAGTCTGGTTGAAATATTAAGGGGGAAACGATATCATAGTGATGAGAAGTTGTGGAGACCCAAATGTCTTACGTCCTGATGGAATATGGCATATAAAAAAAAAAAGAAATAATCAAAAGCCAGTCAATCGAAGATGTGGGCACTTCGACGGGTGATTTGGTTATCATACGTGGCTCTCTAGATCAATTATGAATGGGTTCGATCCTCACTGGGTGCTCTATACTTTCGGCTTTTGCGATATATACGCTACACTGAACAAATAAATAAATCTAAGATGTTATATTTCAAGTTTTCTTTCAACGAATCTTATTTAGTTGCCTGTTCGGTCAACGAGGCAACATTTTGATGAAATGAACTAAAAATTCTCTTTTTTTGAAAAAAAAAAAAAAAGTTGTGTGTTTGGGCTTCTGGAGGTAGTGAGAAGTATTTCGGAGCTGCGTTGAACACAGGGATAACACGTGAGCTGCTGCCTTTTGCTCGCTTACACTGCTTTTATTTCCACATGATCTGTTCGGCTTCCTTTACTCTTTTTATGACGCTCGCATCGAGTGAGCAAGTACATTGATTCAGATAATCACGGATAAAACTTGCCATGTCTTGGAAATACAAAAATCTGAGAGAGACAGAAAAAGCCATTATCTGCTTTGAGTATCATATGCTGCGCAGAAGTAGCTATTTCCTTTATGTTCGGCATACATTTCTTACATATGTCACATATGTCTGAATGTACGTGCAACATATATATATACATATACATACATATATATATATATATATATATATATATATATATATATATATATATGTGTGTGTGTGTGTGTGTAAATAGATAGATAGATATGTGTGTGTACAGAGACAAATCAATATATATATAAATATATATACATATACGTGTGTATGTGTGTATACATATATATATATATATATATATATATATATATATATATATATAGGGATACTGGGAGAAAGAGACTATAAAATATTATGAATAACAGACTCGTTACTCATTACGTACAAGTATATACATATAAAAACAAATAGAAGTTGATATTTGGTTAAATAAATGAGCCCAAATCCACAGATCCACGTACACACAGAGACGAACACATACACACATATATACATATATATATACATATATATACACACACACACACACACACACATATATATATATATATATATATATATATATATATATATATATATATATATATATATATATATACGTGCATAGGTTTATCCATATTGTAATAGCGATAGTACTAATAGCTAAATTCAGTGTATATCTTTCTGCTAAAGCGACTACCTAATCCTATACACATTCTCAGGCATATTTGTTCATACAACCAATCATTTTATATGTTCGCGTGATTCTTTATTGTGCAAGGCCGCAAGACTCAAATACTTGACTACTATCATTTACGACTTCTTACTAACACAATCATCCGCTACTTACGAACAGTTTCAATAACGCAGTCATTACTCATTGCCCGTGTATGTGAGCATACCCAACGTTAATATATTCTAGGATGTACTCCCCAGGATGATATTATCAAGAAGTCATGTCCCAGCCAAAAGGTGGGAAAAAGCGATTATGGCAGCGATTGGATTTGGCGTAATGCCATCACGTTATATATTCTTAAATATGGTCATGTTGCTTTTTAGTCCTTCATGGGTCATACAATACTTTGCCATGTCGTGTGAATCTAGCAGTAATTGTTACATTAATATTTCGGTGAACTTCTGTCGTGTCTTTGATTCTCTTTTTTTCCCGCCTGCTCTACTTAAACAGACGCGGCAACATTCATTAGAGGTTATATCCAATTCTCTGCTAGCATTCTCACGGAAATTAGCATCAGGATCTTGACGAAATTCTTTCTTGAAAGTATCCTTTACCATCGCCTACTGCATTCCTCCAGGAGAAACGATCCAGAACTAGATGTTCGTCTTCTGCTTTATGTTATTGGTGCAATCTTTATGCCTCAATTTCAGACTGTGTGCTGGTCTTATTCCTTTGCCAACTTGCCTTTAGGAAACTCCTTAAATAAGCAGAAAAACTCATCGTTTGGAGTGAAGAATTCCAGAGTACTTATATCAGCGGGGTTAGATGATTGATAATTTGGAGAAATCTGTTGCATATGGGGCTGCAATTGAGAGGCACATTATAAGAATTCGCCAGTCTGCTTCGGTGTATTGGAAGAACATGTTTTCTGTGTTGTGTAGATCACTTTAAAGTGCAGAAAACGATTTTTTATTAAGGCGAGGCAACATTCCCTGTGTAACCAGAGGGAATGGCTGCTAGGTCTTAACATAATTTGCTGTTAAGTATATTACAGTAAGTACATTACTAACATGTGTATTTTGTGTTCTTTTTAATCAGTACGTAATTTTATTTTATTAGCTACGAATGTGTTTTGATAAGAAAGAAGCTAAATCGATTAACAAAAAATTGTTTTATGTATTAGGTTGGTGCAAAAATAATGTCGTTTACTCACATATGTTACTATGTGAGTAAACGACATTATTTTTGCAACAACCTAATACTTATTTTTCTTTTACGTGATCTTTTGCGACGATTTTTTTCTTCGATAACAATACTTATAACTTGGAAATAAATTTGTGAATAATCGAAACTAATTATGAAATCCAGCAAAAGAAAGTCAACCATGAAATCAAAATAATTGTTGGTAGGTAAAGTAAGGACCTACGCACATCAAACTGTTTTTAAATTAAGTGACGGAAGAAAAACTATCGTTGAACTTTTAAAATGTAAGCTTGAATATTAATGCAATACTTAAAAACAACGATCGATTTTGAGTTCTTCTGTAGTTTACCTATTGTGATGAAGGCCGGATCAAGAGCCACCCTCATCCACCCCACAGGAGGTGGAATAAATGCCACCCTATATTACATATTTAAGCTAGTATATATATATATATATATATATATATATATATATATATATATATATATATATATATATATATATATATATAACAGAAAGAGAGAGATTAAAACTTTTCCTATACTTTAGTTCTTTTTACAGAAACCTCGGTGATTTTTTTGCTTTCTTTTTTTGCTTTCTTTTTCTTTTTTACTTTCTTTTTTTTTTTTTACTTAGTCTTGCTTATATTCCTGAATATTTTTGCATAGATACATTTGCGGTGTATTCGTTTAGTATTCAATGTTATGGAGTTTTTACCAGAGGGAAATTTACCTACGTAGAGTGTCACATACACATATTTCTTGTTTATCTTTCCACAGACTCTTCACGCTCGTCTTATTTTTTTTCTTCTTCTTGCTACTACTACTATTATTATTATTATTATTATTATTATTATTATTATTATTATTATTATTATTATTATTATTATTATTTTATTATTATATTCTTTTCTTTAATATGAATTGATTATTCAGAAAGTATTTAAGGAAAGAGAAATTAGGTTCTGAAGGGAGACACAGAAATCAAGAAAGAAGGAAAGTAGGAAACGAAAGAAAAACTCGAAAAAGAAATGTGTCGTTATCTTTCCTGAAATTGCAAAAGAGACATCCGGGAAAAAATAACAACAACTTCCATGGGAATTATGTTAGTGTTTCTTAAATCTTTTTTTGGACCTATCTAGCAAGACAGTTATTATATAAGTGTCTTCTCTGCTGGCAATATATGAACTTCCATAAATGTGCAACCCAATGACAAAAATATATGTAATTTACGCAATAAATACTTATGTCTCAACATAATCTCTTCGAGTATAAATGCAATCCTTTGTTGATTATTAACCACATCTATCAAATATAACACACTAAGATCACTATTTATTTAATATGTCTATATTAATATACATTTTTTTACGTTGATACTCATTCTGTAAAAGGTCAAAGGGCCACTCAGGTAAGATTGTACTGGTCGAGGAAGGATGCCCCTGGCACTTGGCTCTACAAAGCAGCGGTTGGCAGGAAGAAGCTGTTCGATTGGAACTTAATTCTCACCAATATGAATGTGAAAAGAATGTGCGTGGTTCGCCACAATACTCGTGACTTGGTGGGTCTTAGCCGTGATGGTAAGAACGAGTGGACCGAAAGGATGTAGTTCGTCTGAACAATTTCCGTAGAAATAGAGATAAGCTTGCGACGTTTCCTCCGTAAGAAATGATTGTAGGGTAGAAAATATTATGTCACACACGAGGACATGTAGACGCTTTACATCTATCAATCGATTTAGCGATCTATAATATATGTCTTTTTATTCATATATATATATATATATATATATATACATTAAGAAATGGACAAAGTCCGACAATTTATTTATTAAAGGCACTTTTATGTTGAACGTTCCTTTCATAGATACAAATATTTAAGTAAATGCTCTGTTTATAATAAACAGTATTAAATAACATTTACCGGCCTGAATGTCCGAGAAATTTTCATAGAAAATATTCGTATTCGTATCCTGTCAAAGGACGAATATTTTCTATGAAAATTTCTCGGACATTCAGGCCGGTAAATGTTATTTAATACTGTTTATTATAAACAGAGCATTTACTTAAATACTTGTATCTATGAAAGGAACGTTCAACATAAAAGTGTCTTTAATATATATATATATATATATATATATATATATATATATATATTAAACTCTATATTTAGTCAGCAATGTTATATGTAATAGAACCAACAAGAATAGCTGTTAGCCGTTCTTATGACTTTCTCCTACTGCCGAATACGTTGATTGATGTCAGGTTGAAACATTTAAATAAATTTGCAAAAATTATCGTTCAAAATATAGCTGGCGATTATCAACCTGGATATCTTCACAGTAACGCAAAAAATTCATACAACCAGTTCCCAATTACGTTGAATTATATCACAATTGCCCACTCCTGATTATCCCTTATCAAAAGCATTTAATAAATGAACAATATAGCATTTACCCGAAAATACCACAGCCCCCAGAAATTCAATCTTCTCAGCCGAACAATCAAATTATTGCCTCGCATATAACTTAAAACGTATTTACCAACACCTGCTTTACTATCAGTAACATACAACCTCATTTTAAACATCATACTCTTCCGCCATTTAAAATTAAAGTTAACATCCTACGAAAATTACAGTTACAAATAGCCTTATATGATAATTTAAGAAGTATATGCTCACAAAACAATCACGAAACAATATAAATTTATGGGGACTTTATTTCTTAGACAATTATATGGCACAACCACGAAAATATTTTTTCTAACTCAACAGAGAATCCTTGTATCTACGATATAATTCTCGTTAAAACCGTTGATCACATTAATAAAAGATTAAGCAAACATTTCATATCAATTCCTTACTTAATTTTGCATAGGCATCCGGCGTCAGTAAATCAAAAATTCGATGTTATCGTCAATAACAATCATCAGCAATTCATCACACAAACAAACGAGAAAAAAACAATAGGAAATCCTGCCTACATAATTATCAAAGCAAATACGCTTGCAGATACAGGGTAGCAGTAATAAAAAAAAAAAACAACCTTATCAATCGTTAATTAATATCTTCTTCTATAAAAAAAAATAATTCTATCAGTACAGTAGTAAACTTCTGCATCGTAATAATGGATTAGATGAACAAATAAATGATCTTTACGGATAACTAACCCATTATAATACCGGTTAAAACATCAAAAGATTGATTTAATTTACTAGGTTGGTGCAAAAATAATGACGTATTAATGTCGTTTTTTTTTACGTATTTTTAACGTCGAAAAACGACATTATTACGTCATTATTTTTGCACCAACTTAATAGAACACGATGCACTGAAATTACATATATGATATATATTCAATAGTTATATAACTCGTATATATAGTAAAACGCTTCAACATAGAATTCACCCTGTTTTACAAAACATTCTAAATTCTCAAACTCCTGTTTTCTAACAATATTTCTCCACAAAAAACGTTGCAAAACTAATTTTGTATATCGATTCTCTTGCTCCTTAGGAGACAGTATCCCCATGATTATTATTATTATTATTATTATGTTTTATTTTCTTTTATTTCTGGCGTTTACACATTTATTTCCGGGTCCCGCCCAGGGACCTAAGGTTTGAAATGGCATCATGACACTTTTCACTGACTAAAAAAAAAAAAAAAAAAAAAAAAAATTACATAGATAAAGCCCTTCGTAAAGTGTGGGCTGTACTTGTCAGAACAATTTTTTGTATCTCCTTGAGGCATGGACTTCCAGGAATCCCTTCAATTAGTCTACTGCAATATTTTCCAACCAGTCCTAGGGCCCCAACTACAACAGGGATTGTTGATGTTCCCATATGCCACATTTTCGAGATTTCTATTTCAAGGTCCTTGTATTTTGACAGCTTTTTGAATATCTTCAAAGATACATTGCAGTCAGCAGGGACTGCCATATCAATAAGGAGGCACCGTTTTTGTTTGTGGTCTTTAATAACAATATCTGGGCGGTTGGCCTTGATTGTTCTGTCAGTGTGTATTGTGTAGTCCCATAGAATTGTAACAGGTCCTATCTCTGTAACCGGGTCTGGGTGGTGTTCATACCAGTTAATATTATTATTATTATTATTGTTATTATTATTATTAATATTACTACTACTACTACTACTACTACTACTACTACTACTACTACTAATAATAATAATAATAATAATAACATGTGGAAATTAAAAACAGTTGTACCAGTCATAGTAGGTGCGCGTGGAATGATAAAAAAGGAACACAGCAGATTGAAAATATCCATGGATATCCGAGAATAAAAGAAATAATAAAAGATTGTCGTCATAAACCCAGCCCACAATCCAAGAAGAATTTTGTCCCTGTAACGCTAGTGATGTTATGGAAGTTATAAATACAAATCATGAAATGTAGCCATAACAACATACCACCACTTAACTTAGGTCTTCCCGTAGACTTAGTAGGTAGAGTGTCCATAGCAGAAATCGAAATATGATGATGATTATGATGATGATAATCAAAATAATAATAATAATAATAATAATAATAATAATAATAATAATAATCTATCTCAAAGAAATGAAAGAAATAAGAAACTTAATTCAGTAACAAAGGAAGCCAACAAATTCAAAAAATTTCACGTGGGTGAAGAAATGTAAATAAACCATAATAAACCTATTGAAGCGGCAAATACCCGAACATAGAAAAGCAAATGCAATGTACCAAATGCAGAAATGATGTCAAGATAAGCCTCTTTATGATGAGTACTCTGCCCCTACCAAACAAGATGATGTAGACAAATGCCCAACCCATCAGTAGTTACGTAGTGCAGGGTTAAAATCTTTAAACGAAGGTTTGCTTCTCGCTGCACAGGATCAATGCTTGCTGACTAGAGATTATAAAGTACACATACTAAAGAATTGCGTTAATCCCAAATGCAGATTTTGTGATAATTATCCAGAAACAATTGACCATCTTGTATCAGTTTACACAGTTTCAGCAAAAACTGAATATAAAACTTGGTATAATCGTGTGGGCTAATATTTGTACTGGAAGGAAACTGCAAGAGACTGGTATGAGCATCACCCAAACCCGGTTACAGAGATAAGATATGTAAAGATTTTATGGGACTTTACAATGTACAGAGATATAACGACCAAAGCTAATCGCCCAGATGTCGTGATCAAAGACCACAAGAACGGAATGTGCTTTATCATGGATAAGGTCGATCCTATAGATTGTAATGTGTCGTTGAAGATCTTCAAAAACTATCAAAATAGAAAGATCTTTAAGTTGAAATCTAAAAAAAAAATGTAGCAGTATGAGGATATCAATAATTCCAGTTGTAGTTGGGGCCCTCGGATTGATAGGAAAAGTTACGATAGACTCATTGACGGGATTCCTGGTAGCCTGTGCTTTAAAGAAATACAAAAAAAAAAAAAAGAATGGACTCACATGTACAGCTTACGATGTGCTTTACCAATGTAAAATGTCTGTGATCGTAGTTTTTTAGTTTTTTTATTTAATTTGTAGAAAATGCCATGAAGCCACATCTGATCTTAGATCCTTGTTTGGAACCCGGAAGGAAATGTATACACAACAGACATCAATGAAATCTACTGATAGATATAAATGATAAAGTCTTTTGTATTTAACGTCACAGTTTGACGTCATACACATACGGTGAAAACTATGTTATTATATTCAATTATTTTAAAGCGTTTTGAGTGGATACAAACACACAAACAAACTTTGAGCTTTATATATTAGACAGTGTATACTTCTACTTATTTATAGTCGCCTAACTTTTTCATTTTATATATAATTGAAGGTTCTTAATGCGTATCTCTTGTTTCTAACAAGCGTTTTCTTTTTACTCTTTACGACCGGTTATATTATTCTCTTGGTTTCGTCTTTTCCTACGTACAATTCTCTCTCTTTCTTTGCTGTCCATTTTTTCCCTTATGATTTTCTAAATTTCTTAGGAAAACGTTTACCTCCTTCCATTTTCTCTTGTGTCCTCGTTATTTTCTGCTTCCCTGAATTTTCGTATTTCTTCGTAAATCAATAATTCAGCTTTCTTCTCCTTTTTTTTTTTTTTTTGTTTTGTTTTGTCTCTCTTCCTTTCAGTTTAACATTTTCAGTCTATTTATTGCTATTCTTTCTACTTTTTTTCCCCCTAGCGATATGGTTTACACAATTTTCTTTCATGCATTCTTTTCTACTGTTTGTCATTTTGGCACTAGTAAACACTATCCTAACATATTTATCTACCTTTCTGAGTCCACCATATATCTTACAACTTAACTATTCGCGAGTCAACCACACAGCTTTCAAAAATATATACGCAAATCCTGACGCAAATACGCACGCTCATATACACAATCGTAAATGTGATTTAATCATGTCCTAAGTAGACTGACTGAGAGGTGAATTTAATCATATCTGCTGCTGGTTGTTAGCATTTAAATTTGGATAAACTGCTTCTTTTTTTCTTTTTTTTTCCTTAATCGTCATTTCATCCTGTGCCATATTAATCTCTGACTCATATCACGATGTATAGAGGCGTTATCATTTGAACGTCTAATGTAGCCCAAGTTCATTCCAGATCTCGCGTGGAACGTAATTTCTTATTAATCATTTCACCCCAAGCAAGGCGGTATTGCCAGATAATTACAAAAAGTGAAAGTGAAATAGAATGAGAAGACTGGCAATGAGGGTGTGTGGGGGGGGGTGAGGAAATGGCAGCAAAGGAACAGGGTTCAAAAAGACAGAATATGGCGACTGACGTTGAATGTAAATTTTTGAAGATTGCAGTTAACAGGGAAAGGAAAAATTGAAATGGTGTTCCACAGGTGAAAAGTGCGCGAAAAGAAACTGTTGGAGTAGAAGTGGCGATTTCATCTAGCTATTTCAACAGGAAAACGGTGGAACCTAGTTCCCTATCGAGTAGCACACTTAAATTCATGTAGTCCTGTCTCCAGGTAAAAAAAAAGCTCGTCAGAGTAGTTACCATGAAAATATAGAAAAGAGAGTAGGAAGCCGCATTACGTCGGTGATAAAGAGATTGAACTCGAAATGCCTGATTGATTACATTACAGACAGATAGATTTTGTCAGGATCTTGTGTTGTACTGCAGGACCACTAGACCATATATAGTAAGAGTATTCAATGCTGGGACGAATAACAGTTTTTATAAATGTGCAAAATGGTTTCAAATAAGAAAAATTTTGCACGACACTGAACCAAATTTCCTTGCAGTACAACTAATTGCGATTGATGCTGAAAGAATAGTTGAGTCACTATATTGCTGAACAAAGTGTATGATTCCTTCTGCGATGCTTAGCATTTACAATAATCAGATGAGATCAAAATTACTGCCATATCTTTGTTGGAACATCTCATTTATCACTGTCCAGTCAACAGGTTTCGAAATCGTTTACACGGTCTTGTGGGGAAATATCTATTCTCCACTCTGCAGAAAATTTCAGAGATATACAACATTGCAGGCCCACGTCTATTCTATCTCTGTTTCTGTTGTAGCAAACGTACAAACGATAATGGGTATGTCTCTATTCTCATGAACACAGTAGTAAATACTGTATGTTGTTCAACAGTTGGAGATTCGTCTCTAGCTGGGCTGGTCAAACTCTCTGCCTCTGGCAGAGAGGTTCCCCAGACTGTGTCGAAGGGTACAGTATCATCTCGGGAAACCGATATGCGACCCCATTTTATACGTGGTCTACGGGGAATTTTTGGCCGAGTCTACGGTCTCAGATACCCCACATTAAATTCGGCCTTGTGTCACATCTACCCGCTTGGCAGTTGGGGTCATAGATCCGTCTCCAGCTGTGCTGGTCAAACTCTGTGCCTCCGAACAAAAAAGGATGTCCGGACGAGGTTTTGTCGAAGGGCAGAGTCTCGTCTCGGGAAACACCTACCCGCATCCATGTTCTGCCGCTAGCTGTGGATTAATTAAGGACTTGTAAGTGAAAAAGTCATTGTTATTCTAAAATTTTATAAAAAAAGTTAGTGTAATATTTAATCAAAAAAAATTAAAGTATTCTTAAAATCAAAAATATGTTTTGGATTTTAATAACCTACAAATGCTTGATTATCTTCTATGTGCTGTATCAGTTCCGCTTACGGACAATCATGGCTACCGATAACTGTAGCCCTTAGCAACGCTTTCTTTTTTTGTTTGTTTTCTAAGACACTAGCCCTAGTTATACCATCCATTCACACAAGTACATCAGGTAGGTAGATCATTGCCTTGCCCTATCTATCTTGTCTTCTATATGCACAGTTTGTCAAACCCTTCTTCAGGTTGATAAAACATGAAAAAGACAAATCAACCAATTAATCAATATATCTATTATACTTATATTCATAAACTTCACTTCCAAGCACCTCCTGTTGCACACAACTCTCAACATTACGATTTTAACTGCAACTCTCAAACTTCTGTGGCTCTCATCCATTGTAATGGTTGAATCCTAGTATATAAAAAATAAATATCACTTTTGATTTTAATTACCATCTCTACTAATAAAATGATTTTTATTCAATGTAAAAATAATATTTTGTGTGTCTGTCTTCCAAATGGACAATACTTAGGGCAACGTCTCGTTAAAACACCGGTTCACGTACGATCACCAGAGTTAAGGAACGTCGAACTTGGTCAGAACCTAGATGGGTTACCGCATGGGAATAACAGGTGCTGTGAGCATGGATGTGCAGATGGTGTAACGGATAACGGTTGGAAATTATTAAACGGAGAGCTGAGTTACAATGCCAGATGTGTTCGTTATATTCACTTACGCGCGAATATCCTTTCGAAAAATATGAATTTACCTCTTCCCCCCTCATCTATGGGTTAATTAGTAAGGCTTGTATCACTAAAACAATTATTATGACCCACAAAAAAAAAAAAAAAAAGTTAAAAGAAATTGCGTGCATAATATTTAGATTTCGGCATTAAATAACCAACGGAGATTGATATGCCGCTAAATAAAAACAACTAATCACTAAACAATGAACAAGCTTACCCAACGTAGAGTATGAGCGAGACACAGTTTTGTTAAAGACGATCAATCCACAGTGTGCTTGCGTTTGATTAAGATAAGAATAGTTAATATCGAAAGCGAGGATTCGATGGGTGGGGACTTAAGAACACAGAAACAATACGAAGTAATTTACAATTGTAAAATGAGACATATTGAGCTCATAAGATACTGTAAAAATAGAAAGGCGAGAAAGATATCTGTAGAATATCGTCAGCAGTTGAATAAATTGAATTGAACGATGCTTCAGTGGTTAGATCAAGTGAACCCAGTTTCCCTGTTACATAAATACACGTCAAAACCGCGCTAAGACGAGATGTTCTCATTCACTGCATCGATGAAATTGCTACTTTGTCTCGAGTAGCGTACAAAAATGGCGTCCTTTTCCATCATTAATCCTCGTTTCTGCAGTGCCTTTCGGCGAAAAAGCTGGCGAGAAATAATGGAATGGAGCACTTCTCACTTGAACCGTGTGTTACCGGATCAGCTGCTTCCTTATTAGTTTTAAAGAGATTCCATGATTTAGGTCATATAACGTGCTTGCCAAGCGTCACAATCTTACTATTGACTTCGTTTTCTTCTCGAAACCAAGCGATTTAGAAATGTTGGCTCTGATTTGTTAATTATTTCCACTTGCTGAATGTGGGTCCTGCTGCATATTAGGAACTGCTCGATGAGGGGAAACTGATTTTCATTTATTTCGCCTATTGATTCACGTGCATTTCCCATAAGCTTTTTTTTTTCCGAGAGGGTGATCATTTCATTTACTTACTTTTCTCTTTGTCAGTTTACCTGGAAAGAATCTCATTTTCTTTTGTTTTTTTTTTTTTGTCTTTTTTCTATTGAAGCTTCCATGTTTATATATTCTTTTATCATTTGCTTTTATTCTTCCATATCTGTTTTCTTACTCTCTTTTTCGTTCTTCTTCTTTTCCATTTTGTTATATTGTCTTTATTTATCTGCTTTCCGGCAACTATTTTGGCTGGCCACTTACTTTAAAATCCCTTTTCAACATATCTTTTATTCTTTGGCAGTTCGTCCTTTTCCTCCACATATTCCTTCCATTCTATCTCCTCTTTTTGATAATGATTATTTTCTTCTTTTTTTAAAAAAAATCTGTTGCAAGAATATCTCACTTTTCATCTTCTACGTCCATCTTCTTCTTCTTCTTCTTCTTCTTCTTCTTCTTCTTATTATTATTATTATTATTATTATTAGTAGTAGTAGTAGTAGTAGTAGTAGTAGTAGTAGTAGTAGTAGTGGTGGTGGTAGTAGTAGTAGTAGTAGTAGTAGCAGCAGCAGCATTAGAAGCAGTAGTGGTAGTAATAGTACAAGTAGAATTAGCATTATTAGTAGTAACATTAGCAGTAGTGATAGTAGTAATAGTAGTAGAAGTAGCAGCAGTGGTATTGATAATATTATTAGTAGTAGTAACAGCATCAGTAGTGATAGTATTAATAGTAGTAGAAGTAGCAGCAGTGGTATTGATAGTATTAGTAGTAGTAGTAACAGCATCAGTAGTGATAGTAATAATAGAGGTAGTAGTACCAGTAGTATTATAATAGCAGTAGTAGCAGTAGAGTCGCAGCAGTTGTAGAAGTGGCAGTAGAGTCACAGTCGTAATAGCAGTAACACTATGGTTGCCGTAGTAGTGGTTGCAGTAGAAGTAGTACTAGTTGGTCAAACTCTTTTATGGTTTACTCAAATGGGATTTCTCTATAAGAAAAAATAAATAAAAGCAACGGTTTTTGCTTACCCAATAGGCGGCTGGAGAGAATTCTTTGTTTTTTGTAGAAGAAAAATCCACCTGGTAGCAATTTATTCTAGCCATTCAATTTTATGAGATACTCATAAAACCACCCCGCCTCTTAACTCTAGAAGAAGGCGTTCCATTACTGAAAATTAAAAAAAAACAAAAAAACATTTACAATTATTAAATATCTCCACCCACCCACTTTTATTTCATCCACCTCTTCTATTTTAAATCTATTCTGACCACTATCCTTCTCCGGTAGATGTCTTATATGCATATGTATGTGCGTATGTGCGATTATGATTTATATTACCTTAAATGTGTTATGCTATAGCAGTGTATATTTTGTGTTTATCCATTCTCGATTTCTTTTTTGCTATTCGACAATCCACCCCCATATTTAGTCTCATTTTTAATATTCCTCACCTTTATTTCATCTCTATATATTGCTTGTCTTCACTTCCATTTCTAAAATGGCTACACAGTCTTTGGCACTTCGATTCAACTATTCTTTTTACGGAAATTGTGATTTCCACTCCAGGCATTAATTGCCATGTTAGTGCAGCCAAGTAGAAATCACTTCAAACTTTTTGCCAGGTTCTACTAAAAACACATTTTCTCCAAATTCAGGAAGCCGCTCTCATTTTCTCTTCATATATATATATATATATATATATATATATATATATATATATATATATATATATATATATATATATATTGATTTGCGTGTTTGATTTTGCAAATTCTCGCTGAGAACTATTTTTGATTCTGAAAATAATGTGCAACTTGTTTATCAGTAAGTTTGTAAGCGATTATTTGGTTGACTGAATAATTTATAGCTCCTTATATAGGATGAGATATGCTCGTTTTTTTTGTGTTTGTTTTGTTTTTTTTTTGTTTTTTTCTTGAAGAGGAATGGGATAGAAATTCATCGCTACGCTCATTACTTTTATCTGCCTTGTCCCTTCAGGACATGGATTATCATAGTTTTCTACGACGTTCTCTTCTTTTAACAGTAAATTTTATCTTTCTACCATCTCATCCAGCCCCAGAAGCCATCCATTTACATAACCTTATTAGGTAGGTTATACACGGTCTTCCTCTTCTGTCCCTCTTGCCTTCAACATATCCTGTCAGTGATCATTTTTTCAAGCCTTGTTTTTTTCCGATGTCTCCTAGAAATTCAGACTCTCTTTTTTCGGTTATATTCCAGAGATGAGGTATTGTAACTATTTACAATATTTACATTGTTCGGACTGTTGTCTTCGTCATATTCAAGACGTTTCAGCCGTTGTACGCTCCGGCATTCTTCAGGTGATATACGTTGGAATTTCAAACCGAACCCTTTCTTTAGTCCACTAAAGTAGATCCTCCACGTTCCACGTGCCATGCTTTTTTTTCTGGATACCTCAGTTTCAGTTATTTCCCTTTAGTAACTCAGTTCTCCAAGTTAACCACTGTTATAGCCAGGTATTGAAATCACAACTATTTGGATGGAGGCACTGGATTACTTAAACCAACGCTTTACCCGCTGGGTCATGTGCCCTTCAGGAACTAAACGGAAACAACTAAAACTGTGATATCCATAAAGGCATAACACATGGAACTAAAACGATTTATCGCAGTGGACAGTGTGTACAGTTTAAATTGTCTCATTTTTATTCAAATTATATGTTTTAATATTTCTATTTTCCCTAAAACTTTCATGTTAATCAAATGGTCAGTCCAGAGTACTATTAGCATACTTCTGTAGAGCCATGTTTATGTTGCAACAAAACTCTTCTTTATCTATGAGAAGATTGTAAGTGTGTAAATTAGTTTTATTTCTTATGTATAATATAAAAAGTTTTAACTTGAATGAATTAAAAAAATAATATGTGCAAAGACATCTATTAGATAGCGTTTAAATTTATTGTTGCAATTGTTTACAATCGCCACCATCACGACCATCATAATCATCCCCTTAACTTTTGTAATCGTAGGCTGGATCCGAATACAGAAGCCACACTGAATTTCTTCCACAACGGTCTATCAAAGGCAGCCATCAGTAAATCTGGTATAGTCATACCTGTCCACTGCTGGAAATTGTCCAACCAGTTTTTGCGTTAGCGTCCTAACGTACACCTTCAACGGTGCATTGCATGATGGTCTTGCACAGACTGCCATACCTTGTAACGTATCCAAACCACGCCATTTTCTTCCGTTCAACAGTAGTGAAAAGAACTTCCTAGTGACCGCAAAAACTTTCAGCCCTTTTCCGCACAAACTCATTTGTTTCGTGTTACCAATAGAAGATGCCAATGAGCTTTATCGTGCATTTGTTCTCAAACGCTTAGATTATTCTATTTACTTTTGATATACAACATAAAAAATAATATAGCTTTCACAGATTCAAACCTGAATAACGGCAGCTACACAACTTAATGTCTAATAAGTCCTAGCGTTGTGGCTTTTGTAGAATTATGGCTGTTGTTTGTAGCTTTTACTGAAGTGTGTAACATATGCTCAGTGTTCTTTAAATCTGATGAGCATAAAGATACACACACACACACACACACACACACATATATATATATATATATATATATATATGTGTGTGTGTGTGTGTGTGTGTGTGTGTGTGAAGTATGAAACAGACTATGGTCTCTGGGTGTTGGCTCCAGTTAATACTTTTTATATTTACATAATCTCGTTTCCTGATATTTTGCACTTTTATCCATAAATATAGCATAACTTGAAAATTATATTCTATCACACAAACGTTACACACACACACACACACACACACACACACACACACACACACACATATATATATATATATATATATATATATATATATATATATACAGAGAGAGAGAGAGAGAGAGGGAAACTAACAGACATATCTATATTGTTTGGAGTGATGTGTCTGTATGCATATACCCCAATTCAGCCGGGTTTCGATCCTAGCTAGAGGCAACCAGATGTCTAGCCACACTGATGGGCTGTGATACAGCGAAACAGTCTTTCTGTGGATAGCAATACTGATATATATATATATATATATATATATATATATATATATATATATATATATTAGTTATATCATTAAAAATAGTCTGGCATAGGTAAAAGTGATCGACAATATTATCGATAGATTTTATTCTCTGAAGTGTATTAGTAGATAAATATATAGACATATAGATACTTCGATTTTAGAAATGCTACACTAATTACAAAAGTGCATAATTCTTTATGCCGGAAATACTGCGAAGGAATTCTGATAAATATTTTATCAATTGTATACACATGTTGAACAAACTTTATAATATCACCAACTTTTATAAAAACACATGCTTAAAGAAGTTAGAATACATCTACTTGCTGCCACAAACGATGTAGCTTAAACTATTTCGCCTACACAGCAAACGTCTGCAAATCAAGATACGGACAACCAGCAAACGGATAAAAATGTATACTAGAAACACTCTCGTGCGCGCGAGCACACACACACACACACATACACAAACGAATATAAATTATCATCTGAATTCCGCATAGGGATACTAGAACTATGATACATATACACACATGAATTATACATAGGAACGCTGCTTGCACGTGAGGTCTGCTTAACCAATGAAAAATAAATAATACAAAAATTAAAAACAGCTGAATTTTCTTTAAAATTACACACACACCCTGAAATTCGCATTCTCAAACACTCGCGTTCATAACCGCAAACACATATTCGTTATCATTCGAATCCTGGTAGAGAAGAAACAAAATGAAATAGAGAGTGAATAGAATAGATAGATAGATAGATAGATAGATAGATAGATAGATAGATAGATAGATAGATAATTACGTTTTATGTAAAATATTTGATAGCATAAAAGAAGCATATGCATCCCTGCTTCAGTTGCGCCTAATAGCGTTTTTAGTATATTTAATCAACAAGTGTTTAATGCAAACTATGCGTACATAATAGACCATATCAAAAGTATTTTAACTATGTAAGAAATCATACCTTTTATGCCATGTCCATTCAGGAAGTAGACGATAATGATTTTCCCACAAATGCCGTTCATTTATTAACTGTGAATTTTTATGTCATCATGTGGCAAATTGAACAGGGGGTCTCCGTTTCAGTTCTTCACGTGTTCTGAATTAACAGATTTCTTACTCACAGAATGGTTGCTACTTAAGATTAGAGAGCTTAACCTACGCTATTATTTAATGCCGTGCTCTGATGAAAGTTAAAGCAGCAGACTAGTATTTGAACTCGTTTCGATGATTCCAGTTTCAGCGCCAGTAAGTCCTACGCTACCTGACCAGCAAAGAATCAAACCGTATAGTATCAATGCATATTTATTTATATATTTCCTGTCCCACATGCAGTCGGAAAAGGAGGTAAATCAATTTACGTTAGTAAATTTATGAGTGATTACTACACTTAGTCGTCTGAATAAACTATAAAAATAAAATATTTATCTGCATTCAGACAAAATTAAATCACGAGCAAAATGAATCGATTAATTAATCAGTTTCTTTACTCTTACGTTTCTTTGATTGCAGTTTTATTTGTTCAAGCCTTTCATGTGAGGCACTCAGATAACTTTGTCTATCAATTGATCGTCTTACTTCAAATTGGTCTTGAAATAGGCTTCGTCGTCGCCGTCTTTGTCTTCGCCGTTTTTATCGTCACCGACTTTATCCTCGCTATGTCAACGTCGTCTTTGTCGTTCTGTTGCTAAACTCTTTTCTTCAGAGAGATATTTCCATTTCACTGTTATATCAAACACACTGTATTTTTAACATGAAAAGATATCGATCAAAAAGCGATTTTTATAATACCAGGAGTAACCAATGAATCATAGATGCCATTGAACATCTACGATTCATTGGATTCTTTTTTAGTTGTGAATTCTTTATCTTTGCTTTATTGCATCTCACTACATTGTTTCAATTTCTTTGTTTCATGCCATCTCACTATTAAAACTTTCTAAGAATTGCCGTAAGTTTTGACGGCATGGGCACGTTAGTACTTCATATAAGAAACAAGCTAGCATTGAAGATGGACATAAGGCAGGAGATCACAATATAAACCCACCCGCTCTGTCATTTTTCTTTGATCTCTTCGGATGACGGATGTGATGCTTCTCCTGGTAGTGTTTTACCATTACAGGAATTTCCTTTCGGTTACTTATTTTTCTTTTGTAGATTCAAGTTAGTTAATTATATCAATGCGCTTGGGTATAATTATTTATGATGGATAAACTGCTACCGATGAACATCGCCTGTTCATTATGGAGATATTTTTTTTGCAGTATTGTTTTTCTTTTGTTTGTTGGTTTATCGGCATATCAAAACCTTGTGGGTCATTTTATTCTGAAATTTAATTCCCTGCGGAGCATTAATAATTTCTTTTACAAACCTGTATGGCTGGTAATTTTCATTGCTACGAAAGTATATTGCTGGTATTTTTATTATAACTTTACCGACCATACGCCTTAATGTCGGATGTAGTTGGTCGTCATACGCCATTTGCACTATTGGATGTAGTAATAATAGTAGTATTAATATTATCAGTAGTAATAATAGTAGTAGTAGTATCCATGAAAATTTCAGTTTTCCGATTTACATTTTTTGATGAATCATAATTATTAAGTCCATAATTGAGTCCTTGTGAGTTCCTAGACTATACAATACGCCAGCGAATTCCCCTGTTTAAGCGGGTAATATTTGAGCTTAACAACTTTAGCAAACTATTGCAATAAAAATCATAACAATGAAAATAGGTCATTGTTTGAAGGAGTGAGAGAGTAGAAATGAAAATGTTCAATTTTTTTTTCATTTCACTGAAGCAGACGTTAAGCTCATGAGAATGTTATCGCGTTCTCTAAATTATCTTTATTTCTTTCTACCTATTATTATGTCTGCTTTCTTTTTCTTACTGAAACCAAACTGCGTCTCTTCTATATCTATTTCTCCCCGCTTTCCTACCAGTCAAACAGATATTGTCTGTAATTTATCTGAGGTAATGACATGGCGTATGTTACGTACTAACTTAGTAAAGGAGTAAAAAAAAAAAAAAATTATAATCTGAAAAATATTACCTGAGTAAACCGTATTATTATGGAGATGGAATAAGTGACAATCTCTATCTATAAAAGGCAGGATGTGTGTGTGTGTGTGTGTGTGTGTGTGTGTGTGTGTGTGTGTGTGTGTGTGTGTGTAACGAATGCACGGCCGCAAATTTAGACGGATTTGCACCAAAATTTACATGCACATGCTCCAAGTCAGTGGAAAGGCCAAGACCGACATTGCATTTCCCAACTCCCATCGATAGTGGAAATAATCGATTTTTTCATGCTTCTACAGCAGTTTTCATGTAGTTTGCGTCCATTTTCTACTGGCCAGAGTGAGGGCCAATAGCTGGCTGCCACGAATAGGCAGGAAGATTCTATTGGCCAGCGTGAGAGCCAACAGCTGTGTGACGTCCCCCGGTGTCGCTGCGCCAAATGTGACGTCTGCCTGGCCATGCCGGCCGTGCTGTCCTGGTCGCGGCGCCAATTGTGACGTCACCCCGTCTGTCTCCGCGCCGTCGCCGTCCTATCCTGTCCTGTGACGACCAATGTGACTTGGTATTCGTCGCGGCACTAAATGTGACGTTCTAATCTTTTGCTGATTCGGATGGGAATCTGGTTAGATTCGGTATCAGCTTTGCCATTCCCAGCTCGCCTCCAACGTCTGGTTACCGAAGTAACTGTTTTGATTTCTAGTCTAACCTACCCACGTTGTGATTTGATCTTAGGTAGACGAAATCAATCAGTCGCCGGGCCATAATGCAAGCCGAGTCCGAACAAGGGTAATACCGCACAAGTATATCTAAAAGAAAATAAAGTAAAAACTCGAAAAGTTGGAATGTATTAAAAAGGAATAACAATATTTTATATCTGGTTGCTGAATACAGGACTCCGTCTTTCTTCCAACCCGCTTATATGGATTCGTGACACTTTGCGTTTGTTAGGCGAGTCTTAATATCTTCAGTTGTTTTTTTTTCAAGGAACTGGTTTTTGGTGTATCTTCAGGTGATATTCGTAAAACTTGTTTAGGTGGTGTGAGTCTAAGTCGTTCTTCAAAAATAAATTGTCCTTGGTTAGAAGTTGAGTTCGGAATTGCGTGGAATCTTTCAGTCAGCTTTCTGCAAGGCTGTCTCTCTGCCTGTCTGACTAACCCCAACTCCTCAGCTGCGAACTGCTTAATTCAACTGCCGCAACTCGTTGCGACTCTGATTATGTACGCCGACCAAAACCGGGGTGGGCCTGTCGGGGTTTGAGGTTCCTTGATAATTCTAAATCCGCATTAAGGGTTTTTCTTTGTTTTCGGTCAGGAAGAATTATTAATTTCCATTTTTGGAAGTCTTTCGTCCTCCCAAATTCTTCCTTTCTCATATTGGTATCTCACCCATACCCTCAGAGGGTGTCAACGGGTTTCTCCTCTCTCTCACAGTGGCCTCTCATACCGATCCCTTCATGGGGTGCGTCAACAGGTCCCCCCTCCTCCTTCACATGATTACCTTCGCCTACCGCTCACGCCACCATTCAGACAATGGGCGCCCAGCAGTGTGGGTGTGTCTAGACTAGCCTCGGTTTAAAAAATCTTGCTCAATGAAAAAAAAATTATCTTCCTATTTTTTCTTTTTATTTTCGACATAAAAAAAAACAGCTTCGACATAAAACAGGTTTCTTTTTTTTAAATATATCATTTAAAAAAAAGAAACCTGTTTTCTGCAGATAGTCAAAGGCTTAATCTTTCCTTCCTGGTACTCTGGGTGGTACAGCGGACATTTTCTTATGCAACCCAATTAATTTTTATCTCTTAGCATTCTGCCTTGCAGGCCACCCGACCAATTTGAATTATCGTTGCCATGGCAGACATCTATCGTCTATTTGGTGCGTCTTCATAAATCAAATTAAAGCCAGTGTCTTACTTTCCTCGATAATGAAAATAAAATCTTTACCACCTTCATTTCTTAGAAAAAATAACATCGCTTAGTGTCTTTTTCGTGATGGCTTCTTATCACCTAAATTTAATTCTCGTCTTTTCTTTTTTTTTTCTTTCTTTCTCGCAACCCTAAATAGTGTCACAGCTGACTGACACGAATGTTAACTAGCATGTTAGCATGCAAAAAAATCGATAGCTGCATTCGTCACACGGGGGAAAAATTTGAATCTACATGGAACTTTACTCCAATTGGCTGATTCGCTTGCTTAAACTCAACGTTGATTTTGAATCCGCTGAACTGGGTTTGGACTGAAAAAGTATTCTTTTTTCATTCGGTTTTTCCAGTTATGAGTCCTTTTTTTAAAGCTGATCGTTTTGTCTTCATTTTGTTTAGTTCTTTTATCGTAACAGATTTAATGTATAATATAGAGCTTAGAAAAATTCGCAGTGTGAGATAGGCAAGAAGTAAGGCATGTAGCAACATCAGCACGGTAAAGGGCACTCCTTTAAAGGCAATGAAGGGCAAAAATATTTTAAGTCAAGTGATAGCGATTGCTGTATGAGTCGTATGATTTTTGAATCAAGCACGGGCAACGCCGGGCTATGCTGCTGATCTAAGTTAAAACCATAGCCTATGGTGATAAGTTTTTTTTTGGAATAAAATTAGTTGATGGGATGTTTCAACTTCACATAAAACACAGGGAGAATTTTTTAACCATTTATTAGAAAGAAAGCATAACTTGTACTGTTACTTCACAAGACGAGATTCCCTGCAGTAGAATTTTATGTTTGGGTATTTGTTCGGACTTTGGAAAGTAGATCGGACCGAAAAATATTCCCTACACCTTCGTAGGGCAAAAGACGAAAACCAAAAGTAATTTTGAAATGATATGTAAAGGAACACAACATTTGAGCATAACTGATATCTAAAGGAATACCGCATTTGATGGATACGTAGAAATATCTTTACAATGAGAAATGCATATAGTTTCGCTAAGATAAGCCTTTTTATGTGCTGCGTTTATTCAAGATGTAGGCAATCATAGCCTTCCACATCTTCCTGTCCTTTGTAGCTCTTAATAAGTTTTATCTTGTTATTATTTTCCCAAACCCTGTTCTACCATCCATGTGCTGAAGCTCCCCAAGTATGCTACGCAATGTTTTCCTCTTTTCCACTATCTTTCCTATCAGTATCAGGTTCTTCAAGCCATCCTTCCCAGAAATTTCAACTGCCCCTTCCTGATATTGAGTATAATTTTCCTTTTTGTCTCCATTTTCTGCAAAACCTTGTTGTTGCTCACATGTTTAGTCCATGGTATCCTCAGCATCTTTCTGTAGAAAATATTAGGTTATAAAACGCATTAAATTCGTATATATCACTCATTGCGAATAATCAGCTTTGTTTTAACATATAGTATGTGTTTTATTTCATTATAAACCATTCATTGAACAATCGAGCTGAAAATATACATTGTTCATTTAACGCAGTAATTTCGTCCAAAAATTGAAAATTGTTCATTATTTTCCTCTTCATAAAAGCATCAGCGTGCCTGTATATACAATTATATGTATACTACAACCAGATTTGATATAGCTCGAATTTCTCCTGCGAATGTTGGCGGTACACATACAAACATTTAATACGAACGTAAATGTATTAGAAAACAGTCTAAACCATTTGTCAAATCTCTTTTCCTCACTTCTGATCGCGTTTTGAATATTTAAATAAATGACATTGTAACACGTTCTACTTACGTTGCTGAAGATAACCAGATTATTCAATAGGTAAGATTCCGATGTTGACTTTGCAACAATTAACACCATCTTCCTAGACATATGTTAGCTGCTGATGCCAAGGAAGGAGAATTCACAATGAAAGAATCCCTTTTAAACATAAATCATGAATACAGCTTAGATTCAATTCGATAGAGAAGTTAGAATGAAAAAAAAAGAAAGCATAATGCAATGTTTGAATAAATCTGAGTCTTAAGTGGAAATTGTTTCACGTTAGTCGATAGGTAGAACTTCACAGGTGTAAAAGAAACGATAACGCCTATCGCTTCAAGATCTTTCTCTTTTCTTCTATGAGCCGACCATGTACACAAACAAGCCCATTATGTAGATTATGTTCTGTTTTTCACTGCTCTGTTATCATTTGGCTTTCCCTATGTCCTGTGATTGTCAAATTTTCTAAGCTCTATTTCCTCAGTATGTTTGAATGCCTATATATGAAACCCTAATTCTATGCAAAATAGTCGCAGAGCGATCCTTTGGTCCTAAGCAAAAGTGCGCACAGATACACGACTCCTAGACAGACATGCCATACCATACTTAAATGTCCATCGTTTTCATGGATAGTTTGCTTACTAAGTCCTGTTTCGCATATTATTAATGGTAATATCATCCGTTGTCTTATAAGGAAACATTTGGCACTCACAGACCGACCCGAAGAGTTACTTTCAGATAAAATTTATAAAATAATTCTATTAATATTTTTCAGGAAAATAGGTTACTATTGTTAGAACTCCTCAAGTGACGTGGCTTCTGTTATCTGGTACATGTCTAAGGTGATTCTGTAGCGTAATTGCACGAACTTGGGTGAAGAATGGTCCTCGGTAAAATCTGGATGCTTTATTCGATCGATAACATAAACATTGATTCTGAGAAAGCGGTGGTATAGAGCTGACAGTTTAGATAAAGTAATTTCTAAATCAATCAACCAATGAATTTAATAGTGGAAACCTTTTCCCAGGTTTCGGTTCATGGGCGTCTGAAGATCGTATTAAAATGATACAATTCTTGAGATTCGATGATTATTAGAAATAAACTTTTGATCTCTTTCGAATTATACATTCTTGGCTAGGTAAAAACAATGGCAGCAAAAAGGAAAATTATACTTAAAATCGTTAAGAGACAGTTGAGTTGGTTGGTTGGTTGGTTGGGTTTTATGGCAAATCAACGACTGTGGGTCATTTAATGCCAAATTAAGGTGTATATATATATATATATATATATATATATATATATATATATATATATATATATATACCTATACATATATTAAATATACAGTATTATTAAACGCATAGCTGGCAACATTATTTTTTCAAAAACGCATAGCTGGCAACATTATTCCTTCCAAAAAGCGTACAGCTGGCAACATTATTGTTTCAAAAACACATAGCTGGCAACATTATTTTTCCAAAATACGTATAGCTGGCAACATTATTGTTTCAAAAACACATACCTGGCAACATTGTTTCAAAATCGTATAGCTGGCAACATTATTTTTTTCCAAAAACGTATAGCTGGCAACATTATTTTTTTCCAAAAAACGTATATCTGGCGACATTATTTTTCCGAAAACATTTGAAGCCTTGTTGTTGGATGTAGTTTATCATCATACCCAGGACGCGGATGTAGTTTATCGTCCTACCCAGGACGCGGATGTAGTTTATCGTAAGAGACAGTTGAAGTTACTGGTACGCATAAGGGAATAAAAAGAAAAGAAGGTTAGAAAATTGAATACTCGCAGACTTGAATGCAAGATGGGTAGAGAGAAAACTCGATTAACCTATCAAACATACTTATGCAAATGGCGAGTAGAACATGAAAAAAAAACGGGTGTTATGTAGAAAAATATTCCTAAAGGCTACAAAGGAAAGAAAGTTCGACAAGTCTTGAAAGGACACAGCACATAGAAATCGAGTCTTTGTTATAGAGTTTTATTCTAATCATTGCCTTAAGCTATTGTGATCCTCGGGCAGATAAATCTTAGCTAGGTAAATACCCCTAAAAAAAATTTAACTCTACACTCTAATGTGTATACAGAGGTAAAAATAAATACAATGCCTTTTAAAACTTACCCACGTTTGCATGGTGATGCAGTATTTCATTATCAATGTACCTATCGCTGGACATAACGTGGTTTCTAGGTGCAGGTTTGCTGAAATATTCTATTATCCAAGTAATGAAATCCGTTCTCAGTATAACAATAAACTACAAGATGGTCAGATAGTCTTGTCACCACGTAGCAAAAAGTAAGGAGAACAGTAGAAGAAAAGTAATACGGCAGTACAAAGCACTGGATTCAGTTTATTTACTTTCTAATACGCTGTCACACATCAAGAAGCCTGTGTTTCAAAATATAAGAGCTCGTGTCAGCCATTTGAAATAGAAAATTATATAATGCATGGGGTGACAAGACTTTCAGACCACCCTGTACATCCGGCAGAATCGGGAGGGTGGAATTATCTCTTAATTACTGTTGTTCCCAGGTTCACTCTGACTTGGGGTTGTAGAAACAGTTAGGGTTTAAGCTATGGGTAAATTGCAAACCCCCAGAATGGAATCCAAACATAATGAAAGTATAAAAATACATTATTATAGTAGAAATACCAGAAATTTATATCCATAGTAAAAAGAATACAAAATTACCGGAAATACATTGATTTTAATGAAAAAAAAAAAAAAAAAAAATTACAAGTAATATATTTTTATAAAAAATTTACCAGCAATATATCTTCGGAAGACAAAAAAAAAAATTACCAACAAAACATTTTTCTAAAATAAATTACTAATGCTCCCAAGAAAATTATATTTCGCCATTAAATGACTTTTGATATGCCGGTAAACAACCAAATAAAACTTCTGCAAGTGTAGAACATGAAGAGGGGGGATTTTATAGAGACACATATTTAGGAACCAAATAGGAGAGGATACTTTTGGGAACCATGTTCGCCTCCACCTAAACAGACACATGACAGAATCGAATGTCTTTACTACAGTTTGATTCTACTTATATTCTTAAACAACAGAGATCCCCGGGCAGACAAATCTTAGCTACGTAAATATCCCCATAAAAAAAATTTAATTCTACTCTCTAATGTGCATACTGATGCAAAAATAAATACAAATATCTTTTTAAACTCTCCCGTGTTTGCATGGTAAATAAGTATTTCATCATCAGCAAACCTATCGCTGGACTTAACATCGGCTTTCGGTTGCAGGTATTCTTAAATATTCAATTATCCAAGTAATGACAAAGCCGAAAGTCGATTATCTAGAATAATCCATCTTAAAACTTATTTCCAACGTATTACAGCGCCATGCCTGTATTGCAATTCGTCCTCGTGTAAGCTGATTTGTATAAAATAATCTCCATAATAGAGCACTTGGGAGGAAAGCCCTCTTTAAGGTGAATATCTTGACTTTAGAAAGGTCTGCTTAAACATGCTGCGAAGAGCGGGTTCTCATTCTTAAGCCCATCAAGAATTTGCGTTGATGTGAGCAGAGATTCGGATTCTGTTTGTAAATAATTGCTTTTTTTGTTGGACGACATATTCTGTGTAAACAGCAACAGCACACGTTGATTTCCCTCTGTAATTTTGTTATCAAATTTCCACATGCCCAATCATTATCATTTCCTCCGCATTCGATACAAAGATAGAACCTTTGTGATCAAAAGAGGAAGCCAACGTGTTATGCTATAACATTTGTGCGTGTAAAAGGATGAAGGATATATCATGAAATGGACCCACTTAAAACGTTTGCGGTCATGGCTCTCAACTTCTTATCCGTTTAAGTACTAAGCAATGTTTGTCCATGACTATCGCACCTAGTCCTTTATTCTTCTATACATTTCGACAACATCTTTACGTAAGTTACTGCGTTCTTTTGCCTTGTTCTCCTGTCTTGGGTGATTCAATTTTGCCAAGCCATCTTTCTCCATTTCCTGTTCCAATTCAACAGACTATTTCTCATTCTAAGGATTATTCTCCTCTTTCTTCCTACTTTCCTTGTAACGTCCTCGTTGATTACATGTTCCGTCCACAGATTTCTTAGAATCTTTCTGTACAACCTGAATAGTCTTGCCTTAGATCTAATCTTAATCGGCTAGGAAATTGTCTAACAATTCACTGTCGTATCGGAGGACTGATATTACGCACTACTGATTTCTTACTAACGAATTATCCCTGATAGCCCCACGTTAAAACAACCTACGTAGAGCTTGCTATTTCAGATGAAGAGATAATATAGTAAAGTTGGAGAATTAAAATTAATAACATTATAATCAGTGACCATAATTAATATTTAACATCAAAGCAGACTAATAAGCCATTTGCTGTTTGAAAGAATTTGAAATGTATTATTAGGTTGGTGCAAAAATAATGACGTAATAATGTCGTTTTTTGACGTATTTTTAACGTCAAAAAACGACATTATTTTTGCACCAACCGAATAACTAATGGAATAATCTAATTGAACGTCTCAAATGAAATATTTGAATTAGTAATTTAATATGAATCATTTTTCAACTTCTGTTAAAAAAATAAACTTATATTATTCATCATTATAATAGTGACTTAATGCTTCATAATAAAACTACACGCACACACACATACATACACACACACACACATATATGTGTGTCCGCTCATTTTATATATATATATATATATATATATATATATATATATATATATATATATATATATATATATATATATATATATAACTACACTTTCAACTTTCGTAACATTTAATGTAAAAGGGGGCTCAATAAACAGTAGCCGCCCTAATACACATACATATGTGTGTGTGTGTGTGTGTGTGTGTGTGTGTGTGTGTGTGTGTGTGTGTGTTGGAGTTAACGAATTAGACTCGACATAGCGCCGCTCGATCACATATTCCGTAGTGGAACTCATCCGAGTTTCCGTATCGTGTCTAATTCCTTGGTACATTTGGCATGGCGTTTGCCTCCTATCGTATCTGTTCGGGTTTCAATTCTCGGTAGTGACTGTGCACGAATATAGGACGAAACGGCCTTCCAGCAATTATGATTATTTCAAATACTCCTAATTATTTCTATCTGTAAATCCTTGCTTGAACTGGCTTCTAATGCTCTGGATGGATCGGCTTGGGGATAGTAGTCGTGGCTCGTGGAGGAACAGTCTTATGTGTAAGGGAAACTCAGATGAGTTCCACCACGGAATATGAGATCGAGCGATGCTATATCGAGTCTTATGCCTTACGTCTTGGCGCGTTGGTACAGTTGTTACGGCGTTTGCCTCCTATCGTAACTATTCAGATTTCAATTCTCGGTAGTGACTGCGTACTGTTGATGAGTCCCAAATATAGTACGAAGTGGCCGTCCAGTGCTTTCTTCTAGACTCGCTGAATTACTTTATATATATATATATATATATATATATATATATATATAATGAACGAAGTCCAATAATTAATCTAATATATTCGGTTTACACTTCCTTTTTATAGAAACAATTATTTAAGTAAATTCTCTGCTCAACATAAACAGTATTAATTACCGGTCTGATTGAGTAATTTTGTAAAAAAAATATGTGTCCTCCGACAGAAATCGAACCTGTATCCTACACGTAAACGTCATTTAGCCTGAAGTGCTATAGCATTTAGCTACAGGTGAAGCGTCTGTTTAAGAAAGTAAAATTACAGATGGTAGGAAATTTGATTGTTTAAAAACCGTAATTTGACGTCGGTGGCCAGACGCTTCCTCTGTAGCTAAATGGTACAGCACGCCAAACCAAATGACAGATCCGTCTACTGCTCAGGTTCGTTTCCAGTCGTAGGAGACATGTTTTTTACGAAGTCTTCAGGCCGATAAATATAATTAATACTGTTCATTTTATATTATTTTTTTTTTTTTTGTAAAACCCAAATATATGTTAACTATAATCAAAACGAATTTTCTCTTAGAAATATCACAAAGAAATACACAAGCCCAGTCGACCAGAGCAAGAAAAGTAAATCAATTATCTATAACAAAAAATTCAAAACAGCTAACCGCATGATAAAAAATAACAACACACCTGCAAATTCAAAATTAGAGACCAAAGATGAAGCTTCAGAGAAAATGGAAACCAAAAACCTACATTAATATCAGGAAGAGAGAGTTGAAATTATTAGGGTATATAGTGCGGAAAGAAAACTTGGAAAATTTTATACCCACAAGACAGATTGAGGGACAGAGGAAAACAACGCATGACTTACTTAGCTGGAGAAAATGGTTGGCAGAACAAGGTTTAGGAGAAATATCAATAAGATGATATTAATTAACAGCTACAAAAGACAGCAGATTCGTGAGAGTTATGATTGCCTATGTCTTGAAAGTATACTACACAGAGAGAAAAAGATTTTCCGTTTGTTGTTAGAACACTTCCCAGTTATTTAAATGTTTGTTATTGCTTTATTTTCTTGTCTCCAATTCCAACTTCGCATATTCGGCTCCCTATTTTGTCAACCTCTATACATTCTATCTTCTTACAATTGGTGTCTATTCATTTCTTCTTACTTTCTTGTACTACCTACTGTAGGAGTTCTTGAATTTTCTTTTCCATGTTTGCAATTAACACTGCGTCATCTGTATATCTTAAGTACTTAAGATTGGGGCCGCGAATAATCAATCCTATTGGAAGTTTTATTTCTTTCAGGGTCACCTCATTGTAAAGGTTGATTACGGGAGAAAAAACATCGTTATTTTACGTCCTTTATATTAGGTTGGTGCAAAAATAATGACATAATAATGTCGTTTTTTGACGTTAAAAAATACGTTAATAAACGTCATTATTACGTCATTAATTTTACACCAACCTAATATTTTCGTGTATTTACTGAAATCATGTTCTAACCATATGTTGGTGATTTGTTCCGAGTACGTGTTCTGGGCTATTTCCCAATCATTTATATTGAGGGAATTTCAATAAAGTGACTCGTGTCTATATTAGCGACATCAGTTTATAGCCTCATTTTAAACCAAATTTTCAATTTTTTTTTTTTTTTTTTGTTAACTGTTTTGTTTATTCCTCCAGAGAAATTAGGAAATTCGATTTAATTTTTTTTTTCTCGAAAACGCAAATGGAAAAAGTACACATCACAACAATAATCAAAATTAATTCCCAAGTAAAAGAAAATAACACCTAAAAATCAATTATTGAACGATATTTATTAATATAAAGTGTTTCTCTAAAACGAGAATACAAATAAAACAGCATTTATTATTAAACTTGAACACGTCTACAGACGATATAAATGCAGTGCAATTTTTCGGCAAATAAATGAGATTAATTTAAAAAGAAAAATATAATTAAATTGCGAGCAACAAAATTTCGTAAATGTTGTAACGATCTGCTGTTTGATAAATGAGCACATTCTATTTCGATTCATTGCTTGCTAATACATTGAAAATTTACATAACAAGATAATTTTATAATCATATTTAGCACTAAGATAGATAAACAATTAACAAGAATTCATAAAAATAGATGTGAGCAACCTTATTGAACTGAACTTTGAGCTTTCATACAACAATTCATTAATACAGACTACAACCATTTTCCATGCACTCTGTGCAATAACTACACACGCACACACACGCACACATACACACACATACATACATAGATAGATAGCTAGATAGATAGAGATAGATAGATAGATAGAGAGAGAGAGAGAGAGAGAGAAAAACAGACAGACAGAGACAGAGGCAGGCAGGTAGGTACGATGGAGTAGTGGATTTGCAGCTCGGATTGAGGAATCGGAGAGCCGAGATCGAATTCCAGTTAAATCCATTATATTCACTTAATACTTTGGGAAAGGTATTAATTCTCTTTTTCTTCCTCCAGCTATGGGTAAATAGCAGGACAGACTGGGTTCTATAGCCTTGGATGGTAACTGGTCTAGGTGAATGACAACTCCGAATTCAAAACCTGCGGAGGGTTGATCGGGGACCTTTTGGCATGTAGTGCACCAGATGTCTGTATTCGGCCCCTCAAAAATCGTGATTGGTTCTGCATAAAATCTTCACCGCTATAATTCATCAAATGCGCTGGTATGGTATGTGGCTGTCGGATCCTCCCGCTTGACTCTCATACGAACCCACTATATATATATATATATATATATATATATATATATATATATATATATATATATATATATATTTAGATAGTTAGTTAGATAGATAGATAGATAAATAGATAGATAGATAGATAGATAGATAGATATAATTTCTGCCGCCTACTCAAGTGATGGTTTTGAATAAATAATATTTGCTCTATTCTGTATTGAGCCCTCTTTTATGTATAGCGTTGTTGTTTATTGGAATTTTAGAAGAGGCACGGTGGAGTAATAAAATGTAGCTTGGATTGAGGAATCGGAGAGCTGATTTCGAAGTCCAGTCGAATCCGTTACTTTTCCGTTGGGAGAGGTAGTAATCCATCTCTTCCACTGCCTCGGCTATGGGAAAATAGACTGATAATCTGAGGTGGCAAACAGTCTAAGAGAAGAACAAATCTGAACTTTTTTTTTTATTGCACAGAATAGTATCATCACGTGGAAAGCGTCTTTGAGAAAAAGATCAACATAATGCAATTTCATTCCTCCAGAAGTTTGGAAACGGCGTGCTGTACTGCTTGGCATTCGAATCGGAATATCCAATACAATCATTTCAGAGTGTTTGGGTGACAATCTGAGCAGAATTCGGAAAGAGATGGGTGAGTACGAAGGTATGACAGCTCAGAAAACTCACTCTGATGTTTCTGAATTCGTTGGTGAAGGTCTGAGACTCAGCACGGAAACCTACACGAAATTCCTTTTGGAGGTAGTGCTACCCTGTGTTAAAAGGGTGACTATTGGAAGAAGCTAAGTCTGGCAACATGACTCTGCAACATGCCACACAAGCAGGAAAACGCATCCATAGCTGTCAGAAAATTTTTGCAACCAACCCTTATAACTGTTCATCAAACTCCCCAGACTGCAACCCACACGATTATTATGTGAAGGGTGCATTTGAACGAGAAACCAACAAAACTTCTTACAGCACCAAACATGAACTGAAGGCAATGAGTATGGAAGCATTCACCAAATTAAACAAGGAGACCACCCAGAAGAGTTCCAGGAGATTCCGAAGTCGTCTTGAGGACATAGTTAAAGCCAATGAAGATTTTATTGAAGATATCCACTCTTTAGTGTTTCGAGATATTTTTGTGTAAGTTGGTTAAATATATCAGTTAAGATGAGACGTCAATATTATTTTAATTTTTGCGTAATTTCGACGACAATTTATCCATCGTACTATATATATATATATATATATATATATATATATATATATATATATGAATTAGCATATTCCTAGTGCAATATTAGCTATTCATGAGTATTTTATGCATAGTTTGAGTTTCAATCTTATATTTTTACAAGAAACTTTATGGATTATTTATCATGTCAAAAAAAATTTGTTTGTCTAAATGCAAAATACTTTTTTGTAATGACTTTTATTAATTCTACAAATGACCTCAAATCGCCATAGACTGACTCAGTCATTACACCGACGCACGCGAGCATGCACCGAGATAGAGAGCAATAAACAGAAAAAAGTTACAAATATTTCGCTTGTATTTCCTTCTAAATCTTGAGACAAAAATGATTGTTTTTATTAATATTAAACTATATCTAAATCTGCCTGTCCTCAGTTGAATGTATTTTTTTTGTCTCATTCTTTCTTTTCTCTTTATGTGCCATTTCCTTTCAGGACGTAGGAGATCATGGCTCTCCACCTTCCTCTATCTCTTGCAGCTCTCAATAAGTCCCTTCGCTTTGATTCCTCCCCTAGACCACGTTCTGTTATCCACTTGCTTAAACCCGCCAGGTATGCCACGCGCTGCTTTCCCCTGTCTCTCTTTCCCTCTGTTCGACCCGTGGATATCAGATTCTCAAAGCCCTCCTTACTCATTATGTGTCCCAGAAACTTCGGTTGCCTCTTCCTGATGTTAAGTATAAGCCTCCTCCTTGTTTGCAACCTCTCGAAGACCTCCGCGTTGCTCACATGGTCGGTTCATGATATCCTTAACATGCACATCTCCGTCGCCACGAGTCTCTTTATCTTTGGGGAAATCGTCGAACATTCATTACCTTAAAGAAGGACAGATGTCACGTAACAGCTCAGTATTCTTTTCTTTGTTACCAAATAAATCCTCCTGTCTCGCAATATTCTGCCCAGCTTCTAGAATGTGTCCTTGGCTATCCCAATACGTCTAGGGATCTCTGTGTCGTACTTACCCTCCTCTGTCAAGACGCTTCCCAGATATTTAAACTTCCGCGTCTGCTTGATTCTAGCGTTCTCGACTTGCAAATCGCATTTCGGGCTCATCCTTTTACTGATGACCATGTATTCTGCGTTCTTTTAGTTTATACTTAGTCCTTTCTTCTCACTCACCGTCGCTACCTTCTGTAGGAGATTTTGTAATTTCATTTCCGTATCTGCTATCAGTCATTACATATCCGAAGATATGCACGCATTTATTAGGTTGGTGCAAAAATAATGACGTAATAATGTCGTTTTTTGACGTATTTTTTAACGTCAAAAAACGACATTATTACGTCATTATTTTTGCACCAACCTAATAATAAGCGCTTGTATGAACACTTCTCCATAAATGGTTAAACATATTCGGGCATAACATTTTATTTACTTTTAACTTTACATAACTTTATTTGTTTGTTAGTTTTTTTTAAATTTTTCGGGGGCCTATCGATCACCTTATTTCAAAGAAAATAATAATTTACATATCAGACTTTGTTGAGTTAATTAAGAAAATTTTCATCAACAGGAACATTGGCATTCACAAACACCGACAGGTTTATCCCTATCTAAAGAAAGTACAAAAACCATGTTTTTCTGAATGTCACTGGTATCCATTGTAGGTTCATTATATATGTAAGTGATGTGAAGGCTGCGATTTGCATCTGAAAGCTTTCTATTCTTCCTCCAGTTGTTCCACTCCTAATAGAATTATGTTGGTTCGATTTCATTAGAAAGGTTTCAATAATTCCTTCATGGAACACAGAATGCAGTGTCTTGAGATATAAATTTACATTTTTTGCTTTTGCATGCAAATGATGCAGGCTTCAATACACGACGAAAGATGCAGTCATTGAATGAAGCTAATATAAGATTTAGTCTTTAAAAATCCTATTCCGATATTATTTTCTGAGAAAATTTACCGAAAACTTTTGAAATAGCCTAAAAACACACTACAATATCTATCTATCTATCTATCTATCTATCTATCTATATATATATATATATATATATATATATATATATATATAAAAGGAAGAAAGAGAGAGAGAGGGAGACAAAATAAATAGGGTAGATATCAGTATATCTATATCTTTATCTCTACCCCTCTCTCTCCACACACGCACACACACACACACACACACACACACACACACACACACACACACACACACACATATATATATATATATATATATATATATATATATATATATATATGTATATATTCTCTCTTGGAGTATATCTGTAGAAGAGATGAAATGGATGAAAAGACAATAGAAAAACTATAATTAGTTTAGACGACGCGTTTCGTCATTCCACGCATTTTATCAAGGCAAATGTGATGGTTTTATTTTGCATCTAGTATATATTTGGCAGTTGTTCAAATTCTAAATTTTAAGAACACTCGTAAATATTCAGCAAGTTAACTTAAAAGATTTAGGAGTTAGATCCTAGACTGCCTCATACAGAAAAAGTAAACGATTTTTTTACATTTAAAGACGTTCAATAAAAAGTCAACGGAATTGTCTAGGCATTTAGAGCTTAGAATACGTCATTCAGTATACTCGAAAAAGAAAAAACGAAAAAATAAAGAAAAGAAAAAGTTTCTTGGATTGAAATATGAGATGATTATTTGTATTATACATCTGGAAACGTTGAAATGATGGATTCAGCCAATTTTCTTTTGATATTTCAACACATTTGTTGTGTATGTTGGCTTGGGAAAGCAGTAATTCCTTCAGGAAATCTGAGATTAGGGAAAAAAAGGTGCATAGATTGATATTTTGATAATATTCGATGACGGCACTCTCGAGGATTTTTCTTCTGTGTAAATTAATATTACTTTCTCTTTTGATGAGTGTGGTATTGTTTTAGATCAAAATTGTGGTCGTATATATTTCTGTCTATGAATAGTGCATTTGTTAAATTATTATTTTGTGTTCATAGACCCCTTTTTAAAAAATCTCTGCTTGTTTTGACAATGTATTGTGAAGAACAGTCAAGGCAATTTATTTTATATATGCCTGCTCCCGAACTATTATTGATATGGGTTTTTCAGTAGTACGCTTAAATTCATTTAGTTTAAGTTAACTTAAAAGATTTAGGTGTTAAGGAAAAAAGATAGCCAGAACAGTTGCCATGAAAATATTTGTTGAAAATACTGAGGGACTTCACCTCAGGTTGGTGAGAAAGTGACTGAAGTCGACATGCCAGGTCAGGATCGATTACATTAGAGACCCTTATTAGAATTTTAGCACGGACCTTGAGATACACAACAGGACAACCAGACTAGATGTGGCGGAGGATTCTAAATAACCCATCGCTATAAACTCATGCCAAACTTAGAAAATAATATTATATTCGATATCTCATTTCACAAGAAATATACACATGTCAAAACTTAGTACGTATATTTGATATCAGACTTAATTTCTTATTGTATATGTGTTTATAACGAAGCCGGTTGTATCACTTCTCTGAGCTGTCAGAAGTGAGCTTCAGATGCTCGTGGGCGTCCGTAATGTACAGACCCTGAACAATAAATATAAGCAGAAAGACCATTTAATGACAATTCACTTTCTTATTCCTTCTCAGACCTTTGCCGAGAGATCTGTTGTCGAGTAACAATATCTTATTTATTTATTTTTTATGACTTTTGCATACATTAGTTCCGTATCTTGTCATGTTTCGTATTGTGTTTTCTGGATTTTTCTTTTTTTTTTTTTTGGCCTGTTGGCAATAATATTTTTCCTACTTATTCAACACAGCATTCTCTTCGTTCTTGTGTGAACTTTCCACTCACTGTCGGCGGCGGTAATATATTCTGATGTCTCTGTTGGTTAGAATTGTGCTTAAAAGAGGTCAGTGTTACTAACCTTCTTGCCGCTGACATCTGTTTGAAATGAGTAAAAGCGAAAAGATAAACGTTGAAAAGCAAAGTGAAATATAAACGGAAAGAAACGCTGAATGGCACGAAAAGGAAAGGCTTATAAATTCTATAGAAAAGAGAAGAATATGTGTACAAGCAACAAGACAAAAAATAATGTATTTTTAATTAACTAGAACTAGATAAAAACAAAGAAAAATAAACATATCTTTCAACATTTGAAAGAAACATGCCAAGAAAAAATATTTCGTGTGAATTAAAAAGTAGGCGAATGTAAAAAAAGATCATCTTTCTTTATAAAATAGGGTAAAGATAATATAATAAATTAACAAGAAAGCATTATGGAGAAAGGAAACTGGGTCTATCCATAATCAAACAGGACGCCTACAGTAGCGAAATTCTCGTTTAGCTGGCCTGGTTGCTAGCATTCAGTGTATATAAATTATAACATTTATAAAGGACTAGCAGTAGAGCCCGGCGTTGCTCGGGGATGTAACAGTAAGAGATAGATCAAGTATCGACCATCATAAAGACTGAAAAATAAAATTGACAAAGATTATTGTTTAAGGTTGACGGACACGCGTCTTAATTAGTTTTCTTTTTTTTCTTTTTACGAATTGGTCAAACCCAAACTCAAACAAATACATTGTTTTCAATCGTTATAAGTCTATCGATTGAATAGAATTTTATTATAAACAATTGTCTTGTAAATGGAATTTTTAAAGCATTCTGAATGTAAAAATAAAGAAAAAAGTGTGCAAGTCAATAAGAAACACTACCTACCAAAAAAAAAGTGAAGTTTTGTTGAAATCGGTTGAAAAATGTAGGAAATCCGATCCAATATATAAACGAACACACACACACACACACACACACACACAACCAACCTGGGTTTTATAATAAGTATAACTCGATAACTCGATATTAATAAGTATAACTCGATATGATTTGTCCCCCTTTCATTAATGCCTCTTAATCATGTTTTCAAATTGATTTCGTGCAAAAACAATTGTGTTTTTCCAATTTTTGGCGCTGTCAGAACCACTGCAAGTTAATTTTACGTTGTCCTGTGAAGTTTTGTTGAAATCGGTTGAAAAATGTAGGAAATCCGATCCAATATATAAACGTACACACACACACACAATCTGCGTTTTATAATAAGTAAGATAACATACGAAGATGGCAATGTAAATCAAAATGATGATTTTTTTTTATTCGACATGGCGTTCTTTACAAAAGGCCAAGTCATAGTGCAACTCATGGTGGTATCTGGAGCCTTATGTGATATCTTGTCATTCCACTGTGAGTAAAATTTTTAGTTTCGGTTTTGGTTTGCAGTAATTTATTGCTGTATTTTTTTTTTAGAACTTTTTGTTTTATACATCTGGGATAACATTATTTTATTTGAATTGAAATCAGTATGAGATTGATTTATTTTATTTCCTTCGAACTTGCTATATTTCATTGCAGAAATAAACCTTTTTATGTGAAGTTCACTAAAAATGTAATTTAGAAAATTTGGAAGTTAATATCATATTTTTTTTTTACTTAAAGTTTATATTTTTCTCTATGAATTTTTTTTCACAAATTATTTATTCTAATCATCACGTTTATTTATTTCAGAATAATCTCTAGTTAGGCTTCAAAAAGTGAATGAAGTTTGCTGAATTTTTACCAAGTTTCTTATAACGAAATGTATCATTTTAATTTTACTTGTTTTAAAGACATACTTAATCCGATTTTTCTTGTTCTTATCACAAATTTTACAAAGTCTCTCCCAAGAAAGTTAATAATGTTTTGCTATATTTGTTTTTAACATACTTTTCTTCCAAAGACCTTTTCGCTTTTCTTTTTTTTAACTGTGCAAAATATATTTTAAAATGATATTATTTGTTATATGAGGTTAATTAAATATATTTCTCTGTGATATTGTTATTCCTAACAACAAATATATTTTTTATGATTAATTTGCATTTTTCTTTCTAAGAATATCTTTTCAGAGTATATGCTCAGTTTTGGTGTTGTTTAACGTTTAAATACATAGATAAGGAAGAAAATTAATGAAAAATAATTTAAGAACGTTGTTATGTAAATTTAACTCCATAACTAAATCCACTAAATTTAATCCGATGTATTATGATATTGCAAACAAGGTGTAGAAAACTTTAATCCTAATCCTGCTTCAATACTACGCATTTTAAACATTCAGTTGTTTCCTACACTTCTTTTTCTATAATCATAAAAAAGTATATTTATGACAAAATAAGTCAGAATAATTATCAGTCATGTGCCATACGTGATACGCATTTAGGTGATCGTGTGTCTTTCGATACACGACTGACGTGGCAGATTTTTTCCCGCAGTAGGTTGTCATTTCTTCTGCGGTAGAACAGTTGCCAACGAAGGCTATAAAAACCAGGCAGTTCTGCTATTTACCCATAGTTTGGTGGGGGAGAAGAAGAGGTTTCATACCTTTCGCCAAGGGTACTAGCAAATATGTAATGGATTCGACATAGAATTCGAACTCGGCTCTCCGATTTCTCAATCCAAGTCGCTAGCCATGACTTCAATGTACCTTCTCAATAGCCATTGTTACTTTATTTTTAAACAATAAAATAAACAAAATATAAGAAGGTAGTTTCATGTTATATTTTTGTTCCTGGATCCTATAGTTCCGATATCTTTTTTGCTTCATTAAAACTGTTTTGGCGTGGATAATTAATACAAAAATTGAAATGGATATAACATTTCACTCGGCATTGCTAATGAGGTGACAAGTGATGGATCCGAAGATCCATCAAATTATATATTAATTGAAATAAGACCTTACTAATATATACACACACACACACACACACACACATATATATATATATATATATATATATATATATATATATATATATATATATATATATCTTAAGTTGGTGCAAAAATAATGTCGTTTTCTCACATATGTTAATATGTGAGAAAACGACATTATTTTTGCACCAACCTAATAAGTATAAGAAACTATACTCGCTCGGAAAAATTATGGTGTGTTGATTTGCAAATAGACAAGCCAATACCAAAGGGAAAAAAGGTATAAAAAAGAAAGAACCAAGAGTATGTACGTTAACCGAAAATAATCGTCCAGCATACGAGTTAAAGACTCAAAGAAAAAAAACCCGATGCGAGTACCCAGACGATCTGCTTAGGTGAACCTTGGTAGGTTTGTCTGACTCTCTAGGTTTAACTATATATATATATATATATATATATATATATATATATATATATATATATATATATATATATATATATATATATAAAGAAAATTAAATTTTCGTGCCAAATTAACTATTTTTTTCTCCTTTGTATTTTTTAAGCCGACTACAGCATCGAACTACCAAAAACCCAAATCAAAACTAAAAATATTTGTTCCAAGTTTTGAGATTATATTTGAGACAGACTCCCAGTTTTGGCTGTGTGTTTCAATATTATTTGGCCTCTATAAAGAACGCCATTATCTCCGATCATGTTTGAATTTCTCAAGAAAATCTATAGATATTAGAATTGCAATGGCATGGGTAACACTATTAAAAAAAAAGAAATGAATACGCTCTGAAAATCAAAAATGAAAAAAAAAATGCTTTAAAGTGCGATTCTTTAGGTCAACAGTAGAAACAGACTTCTTGTATATGTCAGAAAATTGGACATTAACCAAATCGTTGCCAAAAATGATTAATGTATGTACTTACGAGACTACAGAGTGCAGTGCTAAATGTCAGCTGTAAATAACATATGTCTATTGAAGAACTATATGGTAACTTAGCATATTTTACCGATAAAAACTTTTAAAGGCGAGTAAGTTTAGTGGTCATTTCTGGAGAACTAAACTAGAAGTTGCGTATCAGTTGAAATTATGGAAAAAAGTTTCAGAGGTAGAGTAGGAAGAACCATCGATCAGTTTATAGATGTCACCGCAATCGGAAAGATGAAATGACTAGAGAAATAGTTAGAAAATAGTGGACAAAAGTGTTTGCTTGAGAATCTTCAGCTGATGATGGCGAAGATGATGATAATAATGATGTACCTTTCTCTTGTGATATCATGTCAAAGTTTCTTAAAGAAATATGAAACCCGGTTGTATAAATTGTATCAAAACCTAGTATATCGGACCTGTCTGCCCCATGCCTTACTGGTGCATTCCTTGCTAACGGTGTTCAGAATCAGATAAACTGTCAGGATTTTGAACGGGGAACAAAAAAAATCATTAAAAACAAATAGTTTTAGATTGCTCTGTAGTAACCCTCTTCATATATGGCATTGAACGGTGGACAATTTCCCTAAGGATGAGGAAGAAATAGAAGTAGGAGAAATGTGGTTCTACAGAAAGATACTGGAAATTCCATGAATAGATCTAGTAAGTTAGAAGAAGGTCTTAAACAAAAAGGGCAACAGAAAGAATATTTATACTGAAAATCAGGAAAACACTGCTGTAATTACTTGGATACATAATGACGAATGGAGATGTATTGAGAGTAAGACAGATAGGGGAAGGCAGTGATCTTCTTACCTGACGAGCTTGTGTAAATGTGTAGCGCAACGGGGACCTTAGCAAAGCAGAAAAACTGCTAAAAGCCACAGGAAATAGAAAGTTGTGGAGACACATGATCGCTTAAGAATATTAATAATAATAATAATAATAATAATAATAATAATAATAATAATATGTTGAAAAGGATCTATGTTAAAAAATGATAATTATACATTGAGTCAGATTTAGGGAAATAGCTCTGGCTTAGATCTTATCAGCAACACTTTGAATGTAGTGATCTCTAAAGTAATGTTCGTCATAGAATAGAACTGACTTGTTCATAAGAACACGCTTATTATCGCGAAGGCTTTATTATTCCTTTACCAGCGGACATTTTCTGCTATGCTCGTGAGAAATCTCTGACCTGGATATGAGGGATACACATGCATATCTGAACATGCGACCGGACATCGCACATACGGCTTGCCTAGCAGTGTAAAGAAATGCATATTGATGAATACGCATTTAGAAATACATTTGTCTGAGTCGCGTATGTCTGTAGGCTTAATCATTTCGCATTCCCAGCTCTTGGTGGAGTTGCTAGTCAGTCATCGACTTGCCTCACCAGCTGAGCCGTACCATGGGCGCTTGTTCGCCTCCATTAACAGATTTGCTATTTGTTCCGCTAAGTCTTAAGATCACGATCCCCTGGCAAGAATTCTAACTATATCAGCCTTGATTTAATGTCATACAATGAGGCATGTTCGGACCGACTGGATCGCGCATGCATTAACTAAATTTTCGCTTATTTCCTTTCTTCATGACTCATCTCTTTCTTCTTCTAAAATATCCTTACCTTTCTTTCTAAAATATAGGAAAATCTTCGACTTTAAAAGTACCTTATATATATATATGGGTAAGGGTGTTTGTTTGAGCGAAACAGTTACTGTATTCTGTCTTAGACGATATATTTTTAATATCAATAATCGGCTTACAAGATGAAGGATATAAAAAAGAATATAAAATTTCTTGATTGCGATAAACTTAATTTCATTGTTATAAATTCAATATTTTCGTATTAAATTCTTTGTAAAAATTTTCATTAGAAAAACACCGGGAATTTTTTTGCCAATAATAGCAGATAGGATTAAATATATTTCAAATAAAATGTTTATGACCGACTGAATTTTAACAATAACGGTTTTGATAAATTTATATTTGAATATTATAAACACCTTCTCTTATACAGCCTCTCTTTTCTTTCTCTCTCTCTCTCTATCTGCCTCTCTTCATATATATATATATATATATATATATATATATATATATATATATATATATATATATATATATATATAGAGAGAGAGAGAGAGAGAGAGAGAGAGAAAGAAAGAGAGCGAGAGAGGCATGTTACTGATAGCTGTTTGGATTGAGGTATTGGATAGCCGAGTTCGAACTAAGCTGGAGTTCATTACATTCATTTATGTGCTAATAACTTTGGGAAATGTAAGAATTCATCTCTTATCCATCCAGCTAGTGACTCGGTGATATAGCTTTGGGTAGCGAACAGCCTGCCGTACTTAATGCTTCACAAATACGTTGAAAACCTCCTCTGTGTGTGTGTATATATATATATATATATATATATATATATATATATATATATATTGAACAATAAAAAGTATAAAAAAATTGAAATCTTCTTAATAAAATAATATATATATACGCACGCACATACATACATTCATACATACATACATATATATATATATATATATATATATATATATATATATATACGCACGCACATACATATGTCTGTGTTTAAAATTTGCTATATTTACAAGTGTTCAATATCGTAGATAAAGAATTGGCAGATATAGAGAGTGTGGACATAAAAATCAACACTGGATAGTGATAGTTTAACGCTTCAATCTGATCTTCGGGCTATTTTGGTCTTGTTGCTAACGCTACACTTGGTTTGTCCAGATATTAGCAGATCAGCGACCTCTTTCTCAGATACTGGGCATGCTCAAAAAATCGGCTAGCATTCGTAGCGCAAATTCCAAGCAACCCTTTAAACCGTTCCGCAGACAGGGTAAGACACGAAACTCAGCGTATGTCTTTGACAAGACACCTGACTCACTTTCCCACACGTCAACATAGCAATTTCTTATGCATACAGTTCTAACTTTCTCTAGGGGCTATCATAAGAATATTTATTAAATTTACGCTCTCTTTCGGGAACTATCCTTGAACTTAATCTGTACGAAAAGTTCACATTGTTTATTCCATTGTTTGTTTCATTCACCAATTCAACTGTTTTTTTTTTTTGTTCGTCAACAAATGACACCTTCTCAATCTTATCTACATTATAATCGACTCCAAAACAACTGCCAGTCACCATGTTCTTAGAAACTGGAGAAATGTAGAGAACGCTATTTTCATATTGTTAACGGAAAATAACGTCAGCTAATGCACTAGTCATACACAGAAATAAATCCAACCATACTTTTGATTTTAAAAATGCTACACTCATAAAAAAAGAAAAAAAAAACTCACTCAGAAGGAAAATTCTAGAGAATCCCGCCATAGAATATTACCTAAATATTAATCTACGCCCAGGTTTTTTCCCTATTTCACTTTTCTTAACAAAATTACTGCTCTCCCAAACATACGTACAGAACAATATCGTAAAATCAAAAGAAAATGATGAATCCGTCAACGCAGCCATAATGACAATATTCTTTGCTTTGAGAAAGTCCACATTGGACGAAACGCGTCAGCAATAACTAGTTTTCCTATTGTAATTTATATTTATAAATAGTGTCTTTTCTATATGTTAAGTCTGAGAAATTTTCATGCATATATATATATATATATATATATATATATACAAACATACAAACACACGCATATATATATATATATATATATATATATATATATATATATATGTGTGTGTGTGTGTGTGTGTGTGTGTGTTATAGTGATGGCTCGTTGCGGCATCTCGGACAAACGTTTACCGCTTGCATGAAGTGGAAAGATTATGGTGAATCAATTGCTTAGTCTGCTGCCAGTAAAATTTGGTGTGTCGTGCTAAACATTTTTTTTTCTCTCGTTAGAATCTACCTTACATATTTATATCAGTCTGTCATTCGCTTTCGACTTGAACGTTGCTGCAACATCTGCTCCTGCTATGTATTTAGAGATTCTAAATAAAATGCAAAGAAATTCCACAATGTCATTGGTCCTGTCATGGAATGTCATTTTCCCACCGCCGTAACGTAGTATCCCGGTGCATTCCTATCAATACTTTCATGGTAATTGTTCTGCTGAAACGTCTTCTATGGTATCTAGACTTTACGAATTTATGCGCAGTAACTAATTGGCCATAAGGTCTCATTCTTTGACAAAAGAAATTGCTAGCTATTACCGAAAGTTCTATGCTAACAGTTTTTTCTATCACACTTCTCGCTTGTGGAAAGTTTTTTCCGGTTTCTTTCTTCCCAGCCAAACTTGATCTTCCTAAATTTGAATACAATGACAATCGTTATCTTCTGTCTTCTTAAGTCCTGTTCATTTACTGTTCTTATCTCCTTTATAGTGTTTTTGTATCATATTGTCTAAAAGTCAGTAAACCCTTGCGTCTTAGCGTATTTAATGCCTTGTTTGGACTAAAACAATTATATATATATATATATATATATATATATATATATATATATATATATATAATTATTTATTTAAAAATATGATTCCAACACGCTAGATAAGAGTTCTCGTTTCAAAACAAGAGCCGAAAACTTCAGTATAATTATTTGAATTAAACTGAATTAAAGTAAGCTCTGTTCCATCTTCAAGCGAAACTTTTTCTTTTGGAATAACTTATTTCTGAAATTTACGTGTTTTAATAGCATATTCATTATTGAAATCAAAATTTCCATGGTAACGGCTAGAGCGATTGTTTAAATAAAAAGGGGTGTAGGGTGTTAATAATTTGTATCAGTATAGAGTTATATTCATAGATGTCAAGTCAGTTAAATCAATATATATCATTTCATGGCAATTTGGCCAAGATAATGTGTTAAATATTCTTCTCTGTGTTTTTAATTGGAGACACCGCCTGAATTTACACTCTTGTATTCTTTCCGCGAAGATAACCATTATACTTCCCAAGCCTGTTTTTCTGTCCATTTTCCTTTTTATCATTTCACCCCAGGAAGGTGATAAAGCTACTTAGACACTATTTGGCTACTGCAGCTGAAAGCTATCACTATAAATTTATATAAATACTGAAAATTATTAACTGGTTGATTTTAAGCATTAGAGAATTTACATTGTTACACTCGTGTACCAAATATATTTGAGGGCAAGATTAAATTACTTTACAATCACTTTGCCTAAAATACACTTGGGGAAGACATGAATTCATCTCTTCCTCTCCAAGCTGTGGTTTTAACAGTAGGACTTGGACGAGTAAAATCATTGTCATCTCTCTCAAGAAATGGTTAAGTTAATATACATTCATAAAAATTATTATTCTTACAATCCAAAATATGTTCCGGCTGTGAATAAACCAAAATGGGTTGATAATCTGTAAAAAACAAATCAATCACTCAATCAATTAAATTATTTCCTTTAATTTCCCTAACTGAATAGATATTAGGTTGGTGCAAAAATAACGACGTAATAATGTCGTTTTTGACGTATTTTTTACGTCAAAAAACGACATTATTACGTCATTATTTTTGCACCAACCTAATACTTTTTGGTAAGACACGACTATTAATTTTTACATAAATTTCTCTGTAACACGATTATTTTCTTCTTTGTTTATTAAATTTATATAAAAGTTCCCTATGAAAAGTTTATTTGAACCAGATGTTGAAATATAAATAATTTAATTAAAATCCCACCAGAATGACAATTCGAGATGAGCATTCAATTTTATATAAAAAATTATTTCCGTAAACTTATTAAAAATTTAATAAAACATCAGCAATAACAAAACTATAATAATATTAATAATAATAATAATAATAATAATAATAATAATAATAATAATAATAATACCATCATTAAACAAAGCCAAGAAATACGAAACTCCTTAGATGTAACAGATAATCAAGTATCATAATTCTCTCACCGCAAAGAAAATTACTGTTTACTAGCGAAAGCAGCTTATATGAAAACTCTGGAACAAAAATATAAATCTAAACCCTTGTATACAAAGTACCCAAAGCGTGTGAGCCAGACAGCAATGTTCGCCAACCGATTAGAAGCAGTACTCTTAAGGGGAGACAGAAGGCCTGATTATGGCAGCACCAGACCAATATCTTTCAACTTGGGGAAGACATAAATTCATCTCTTCCCCTCCAAGCTGTGGTTTTAACAGTAGGACTTGAACGAGTAAAATCATTGTCACTGACCGTAATTACTATTAAGTTGGTGCAAAAATAATGCCGTTTTCTCACATAGTAACATATGTGAGAAAACGACATTATTTTTGCACCAGCCTAATATAAGGACCTGCAAATCGAAGTAACAGAAATGTTGAGACGGAAATCTACAAATATCCATGTTGTGATAGGGGCATTGCTTACGATAACGAAGGGTAATCCCGTGAGTAAAAAACCCGACACATCATCATCTAAGATCTATAAAATAGTACTTTGTGTGGAACTGCATATATCGTTCATAAAGCCTCTTCATCTAAACGTGTCATTTTCACTCATAGACCCCGAAGGAGACCTGGTAATTAGGCAATTAAATTTATACCTCGCAAGATTAAATCACACGTGATAATAATTTGTAATGACCGTTAAAATTTCCCGATTTTCTTATTTGAATTTTGTGATTAATTTTAATTATTAAGTTAATGACTGCAAAGATCCACGACTATGAAATACCCATGAACATTCCCCTGTTAATTTGTTAAATAGTTGAGATTAACAACCTCAATGAAATCTGAAAATATCAAACATAAATATGAAGGAAGGCAATTATTTAATAATTAGACATTTGTATTTGGGTGGAATGAGCATTGACATTTTTATGTAAGATCTGTTCAAGATAATTTTACTATCCACAAACTCTTACATCTTTATAAGTCAACCCTTCATTAATGATTAGAATATTGCTGCCACATATAGTCCGATGCCCCTGCTGTTTACCTTTAGATCCTTGATAAAATCCAAAGAAGAATCAGTTATATTATTAGTATTGGATCTGGCGAATCGGCTTCAGTCACTTTCCCACCGCTGGAAGTTTGCCTCTCTTTTCATTTTTTATAAATACTTTCCAGGTAATTTTCGAGTGAGCTCTTCACTAAGGTACCTAGACTATTTGTATTTAAGTGCGGTAATTGATTGGCGTCGAGATATCAACTTACAACTGATCAGACTAGATGTAACCGTAAATTCTATGCTAACAGTATATTTTCTCGCACTCCTCGCTTGTAGAACTCCCTTCCAGCTCCATGCTTTCCAGCAACATTAATCTGCAAAAATTTAAATGCAATGTCAATCGCTATCTACTGTCCTCCTGATTACACTTCCCACTTCATGCTCATTATTAATGTTTCTGTATCTAATTTTTGCAACTCCATGTGTCTTAGTGGCATTATTGCCTTACATTGTGTGATACCCATTAAAAAATTTTCAGTAAGATATTCGCTTACATCATTACTACAGTAAAGAGCAGACTCCTCGTAAAAAATCTTCACTTTTATCAACTTCCACCAGATTTTACTAAAATGACAATAAATATGAAGCAAAAGTTCTTTATTTAATGTCAAACACATTGTTGCTTTCGAAAATCCATTCAATGAAATAGAAATTACTAGGTTGTGTTATAAATAATATGTTTTTTTTTTATTGTTAACTTTATCCTTCAAAAAATAAGGTAAAATAAATATCTGTCTATATTTCTGAGATGAGGCATTGTAATTATTTACACTATTTACATCGTTCCGTCTGTTGTCTTCATCTTTATTGATATATTTAGAAAGTTTCGGCCGTTGTATGCTCTGACCCTCGGCAGGTGATATAAGTTGAACTTTCGAACTAATCCTTTTATTTAGTCCACGGAGGTAGAGCGTTCGAATTCTATGGCTATTTTGTGTATCTCAGTATTAGTTAATTCCATTTAGCAGAGCAATACATGGCCCAATGTTACTAAAGGGAAATAACTGATACTGAACAAACATACACACGCACACGCATACACACACACACATATATATATATATACATACATACATACATACACACACACACACACACACACATATATATATATATATATATATATATATATATATATATATATATATATATATATATATATATATATGTATGTATATATATATATATATCTGTTATTTCCCTAAATAAAGGACTAAATAAAGGTTTCGGTTTGAAATTCCAGTGTATATCACATGAAGAACACCGAAACGTCATAAATCTAATAACAAAGATGAGGACAACATTCCGAACGTTGTAAATTTTGTTAATAAATTGTATATTCACCATTGATTCTCAAAATATGTTACCATTTCACAGCTCTTCGATATTGTATGATTCAAATTCTGTAAGTTTTGATGTGAAAAAATTCTTGACCAATTCTTGAAACTGGTTGAGTTTTCTCAATGAAAAGATTATGCAACGATCACAAAAGATAATAATCTGTCAGTGCAGCTTCAGGTGAATATGGTCGGTGAGAGGGAATAGACCTACCAACTTCAAAAATTATTTCCTGTTTTATTTTTGCTTGATGCATCCTTGCACTGTCATAGAGAAGAAAACCAGTTTTTTTTGTTTTGTTTTTTTATTTATTGAAGAGTGCAGGGAACGTTTCAATAAAACTAGGACAGATTGCAGCCGCTAGACATATAAATATGCATTTAGATTTTCGCTGCTTTTTAAGAACTTTAAGTGAATACCCCGATGATCCCCGCTATACGCTCAAATTTCTTCAACGGAGCTCAGGTGCTGTACTTAATTTAACTTTGTCAATCCACTGCCTTCTGCGTTGAATATTGTTGTATATGACCCGTTTGTCATCAGCTGTTATAAAATATTTATAGTATAGTTACTTAGGATGATACATTCATCAACGCAATTGGTTCCCCAAAAAGGTAATGCCTAATGACTCAAATTAATCTTCTATATGTGATATCCCTTCAGGTTGATTATGTTTCTTCATAATTTTTTTTCTTTTGTATCTCCGAGTAAGGTTTGTCTTTTGGCTACCTCGCCTAATTCCTGTTCTATAATCATTTACACAAGCTCGTAATTTCTCAAAAATAATAGGCACCTATAAATAATACGCACCCATAAATAATATGCACGCCAGAAAATGATCTAAAAATTAAGAAATATATCTATCCCTATGTATAATACGCATCTATAAATTTTGTAAAAAAAAAAATAATAATGACGAAGAAATTTTGTCGACCTTAACATAAAAAAAAATGGAGACTAAGCGTTAGCCGCTTAGTTTCCATTTTAATAATGTTGGAAATTACCACGCGGTTTTTCCGATAAATGTAACATTTTATTTTACCGCCAAAATGTGGTCAAAACGTATGAATTATAGTGCAAATCTTAAACAAAAAGTAATAGAATTAGCAGAAAGAATAGGAAACAAAGCTGTAGCTAGAGAATATGAGTTGAATGAGGTTAACATACGTTTATGAAGAAAGAATAAAAATGAACTAAAAAAGTGTAAATTAAGTGCAAAAGCTATAGGTAGACGAAGAAAAGCTCAATATTCAGATATGGAACAAAATTTAGCTGAAGTTGTGAACGAAAGACGATGAAGTGGATGTTCCATAAGTACTGTAGAAATAAAGATAAAGGCTAACAAACTTACGAAAACTATGTATCCTGGAAACACATTTTAAAGCTTCAGCAATTTGGTGTTTTCTTTTTATGGAGAGGTTATTAGTAAATGGACATCTATAGCCCAGGGTTTGGCTGATGAATACGCATATAAGCTTTTGAATTTTCAGCGTTTTGATATTCAGCTAAGAAAAAAGCACAACTATACTTTAGGCTCTATTGGAAATGCTGACCAAATATCCTTGTCTTTTATTGGAATGAAATTCACCCCTTTGAATTTCAGAGTTTTCAAAACAACTAGAAATGAGAAGAATAGGTTTATGGTCATGCTTGGTGCTCATGATCATGAGGAAAAGATGCCCTTACGTAATTTTTTTAAATTTTGATTTTTAAACGGAAAACTCTGCTTAAAAAACGTTCGAAATTGGCCTTTTTATAGATTTTTTTTTAAATTTTCGCCAAGTAAAAAATGCGGTTACTGATAAACATAAATGTATTGACAAAAGTCTTACAATTATTATTCTTGGATTTAAAATGAAAATTGGAATAATATCTTTCTTATTTTAAGTGCGTATTTATTATTATAAATCAATAACGAAATAATATGTTCGTGTAAACCTGTTTATAATACGCACCCCTACGACCACTTGTAATTTACAGGAAAAAATAGATATTATTATCGAAAAATGACGGTAATCACTGCTTTCCTCCGTTTCTTTTTTCCTTCAATATATCATGTGAGAAACACATTCTCCAAGCCCTCTTTCCTTACCATGACCCCATTCTATTTTTAAATATAAGTGAAAGACTTCCTAAGATACAGATGTTTATGACATTTTTAAAGTTTGTTCCCCACTATCAGCGACGATAACGAATTTCACAGTGGCTTTGTATTTATTTTCGACTTAGAAAGAAATTAATTCATTTGAAAATGTGAAAGCATATGGCACTGAAATAAATATGAAAATACAACCATGTAAAATTACTGAGTCATGGAAATCTACCGACAGAATTCGGTGGACAAACGAATTAATTTGAATAATTTCTTCTTTGCACTAGACTTCACCTAGAATCACTGAAGGTGGGGGTTCTTATTTAGGTTATGCTTCAATTTGATGAGTAACACAAGAGTTTAATTAAACAGAAACAAGAAAAAAATAGTTTCCCGTCACTTTCTTTTTAATGTCGTTTAAGATAACATTTTGGTATTTTTTTTTTTTCAAAGCAAATCGTGTTAATTACAAAACCAGAAATTCTAATAATTAATGCAGTTGGTTTGGGGCTTCATTAAATCGACTGACAAAAATAATAATAATAATAATAATAATAATAATAATAATAATAATAATAATAATAATAATAATGATAATAATAATAAAAGAAACAAAATGATTGACGTAACTCTTCCAATATTTTCAAGTAGTTAAAAGAAGAGCGGGATTTTAGAAAAGTTAAAGAAAAGAACACAGTGTTAGACAATGTTAAATAATATTTCAACAGTATTTCTGTCTTCTTCTAATTATATTTAAACATTTTTTTCGAGTATAAAATATATAAATCTACATAAGTTATACGTTTTTGTACCCTAAACCCTGGCGGCGTTTCATTGATTTTGACGTGTTGATTACCAGTAGAACCGTTTTTTTTTTTTCATTACAAGACATGCAACGTTTGTACAAAGACTTATAATTTTTGTAGATTTATATATATTTTTTTTTACTTGAAAAAATTGTTTAAATAAAACTTGAAGAAGATAAACATTCGGTTGAAAAGTGAAAGGAACAGTAAGAGTGAACAAATAAAAAGATACAAAATTGACAAAAATTTACCATTTCACTGAAATAGATGTTAAACACATTACCGTGTTATCAACATCTTTATCTTCATTTTCTTTCTTCTTTTTTTTCTTTCTTTTCTGTAAAACTAACGGTCCCTTTGATATAGTGCTTCCTTCGTCTATCTATTAACCAGAAATGACTCCTTGTTTATTTAAAGCAATGGTATAGCAGAATGTGTACGCTAACTACTTCACTAAATAACGAAGGGACAATAATAATAATAATAATAATAATAATAACAATAATAATAATAATAATAATAATAATAATTGAATATTGAATATCGAGATGAATTTTAAAAAAAAAGAAGGATATCACCCATAAACACGTTGGCTGTTCCCGTGGTGCAATACAGTTTCAAAATCCTTAATTGGATCGCAGCTGACATTAAGCCAATAGACGCCAAAACGACAAAGCTTCTCATTTGCCACCACATGCATCACACCCCAACTCTGATGTTGAACGTCTGTATATTCCCAGATCCGAAGTAGGCAGAAGATTAGTTCAACTAGAACTGTTTTACAAGACTACAGCAATCGGCCTTCAAAGATACCTGGAAACGACAGAATACTCGATGATGATTTGTGTCAAATAACAAGAAAGAAGTAAGAAACGTTATTCAATAATAAAGGAAGCCAACAAGTTCAAAATAGTTCAAAATAGAGTTTCATTTGAGTGAAGAAAAACAGGTAAAATATAATTCACTTCATGAAGCTGCAAAAACCTTAAAAAAGGAAGCAAAGGCAAATGTAATCGACCAGATACAGAAACGATGTCAGGATAAATCTCTTCACGGTCAATATTATGCCCGTACCAAACTAGATGATGTTGAAAAACCTCGTATCCCTCATTAGTTACGTAATGCAGGGTTAAAAGCTGAAATCGAAGGTTTTATACTTGTTGCTCAGGATCAGTGCTTGCTAACTAGAAATTACCAAGCTCACGTATTGAATATTTTGTTAACCGAAATGTAGTTTCTGTTATAAATATCCAGAAACAATTGGCCACCTTGTATCAGGTTGCACGGTATTGGCATCCACTGAATATTAAATAAGGAACGAGAGTGTGATCCAATATCAGCACAGGAAAATATGCAATTTTCTGGAAAGGAAACTGCAAAAAAATTGGTGTGAACACCACACAGACCCGGTGACGGAGATATGTCCTGTAGCAAATTTATGGGATTTTACAATACATCCATAATCGCCCAGGCATTGTGATCAGAGACCGCAAAAAATGTGCCTCCTTATTGACATGGCTGTCCCTGCAGACTTTAATGTATCTTTGAAGATATTCAAAAAACTATCAAAATACGGGGACCTTGAAATTGAAATCTCAAAAATGTGGCACAGAAGAACATTAACAGTCCCATTTGTAGTTAGAGACCTCGGTTTGATTGAAAAAGATTCTAATAGACTCACTGAAGGAATTCCTGACAGTACCTCCATTAAAGAAATAAAACAAATTATTCACAGGTACAACTTACACATTACGAATAGATTATCTATTTAAACTGTGTGTTATCTAATTATTTTCCTACAAAAATGATTAGTGGAAAATACGATAATGCCATTTCTGATCTCAGCTTGGGACGCGGAAGGAAGTGAGTATGCAACAGAAATCAAATAAATAAATCATAATTTGAGTTCGTTTCCAAACTCGATATATGGGTGCCTGACGAAACAGAAAAAGCTTGATCGTGTTTCTTCGGCCATTACTTGTTGTTACGCCATGAAAATCAGGCGTCACTGAACAGAATTGTCAGAGAAGACGGAAAATGGATCGGTTATGATTATGATCGATGTAGATGGAGCTGGAGATAAGCTTGTGAGAGTCAAGAACCCGTGGCTAAAGCGGGTTTTAATCTGTCTGTTTGGTGGGATTGCCTTTAAACTTATTCCACCCGGTGAAACAATACCTGCAAAGAGGCATTGCAGTTAACTCAACAATCTCAATGTGGCTGATAAAAAAAAAAGACATCCGTTTTTTGGCAAATCAAAAAATTTAATTTTCTACCACGACAGCGCCAGACTGCAGGGTGCAAAACAGACTTTGCAGAAGCTTAAATAGTTGAAATACGAAATCCCCCAGCATCCCTTCTTCGGATTTTCATATGTCCCAGTTTCTTCACAGCAGTTTAAATGTCAAAATGTTTCACTGTACATTCATCAAAATCTACCTCACAACTGTCTTCCAACAAAAAAACACAAAGTTTCTACGAAATGGCATCAAGAAGCTTGTAGAACGAGGCCAGGCATAGTTGAAATCAATGGAGATTATATACTTGACTAATAAATCCTTTTTGTATATAAAATTTTGCTTTGACTTTTTTTTATCGGGCACGAATTTCCGCAATAATCTAATATATATGATCTACTTCTAAAATTTTTAAAAAATGGCCTGTGCATTGTCCGGCTCCAGTATGTATCTGATTCGGCCTGCTATACTCTATCTTTACAAGAGCCAGATCAGACCAAAAACGGAGTATTGTAGCCTTATGCTGACTGGGGTAGCATCGCCTTTATTTGCTTGTCTTGACAGAATTTAAATGCGTCTACGTTGCCCTGTAGGTGATGAATTATTTGCCAAGCTTCCACCCCTTCTTCACCACAGTAGAAACCTCAAACGCTTCTAGCTACTCTATCACTATTTCCATAGCAATGTTTCTGATGAGCTATATTCCTTTGTCGCCGCCTCCAGTTCTGACCTTTGCAGTTGGGGCCGACATGTCACTTACACCTGTATGAATCTTTCTCACTCCGTATTCTATGAGTAAGGAGTATCTTCCAGTCGGACAGATTCTTCCCAGGAACTACTTCTTTGTGGAACAGATTCCCGCAGGATGTTTTCTCGTTTACTATTATCATAACCTCTTCAATTCTACAGTCTGAAGTTGTTATACAAATCACATAAACCTCATTAAGTCAAAAAGTTCTAAACCAATATTTGTTAAATTTAAACTTATCCATTTCCACTCTGAGTAAAATATTTACATAACTTTACTGCCATTTTAATAGTTTTTGAGATATTTGGAAGTTAATAGGCAGATTAAACTAATATTAGCTAAAACTTCTGACATCCAATAAAAACAATTTTTCAATAATATATGTTGAAACCTGGCTAAAGGGAAGGATCTTACAACTGTTAAAAAACAGAAAATAACGAAGTTATTTACTGAGGGAATTTCTACATTAGAGATATCACAGGAGCTTTGAGGAGATCATCAAGCGATAAAGAAAGCTGTTGAAAATTTAAGTAAGTTGAGAACTTGACGTAAAGGAAAAGGCTTTAAAAACGTAAACAAAAGCGACTTATAGCGAAACAACCAGTTTTGAACAGCGCTCGGATCACGAAAAATGATGGAGTCAATATAGGACAAAGGTGTAGAATATTTTTTGAATTGGGATCTGTAAAAAAAAATCCTCTCACTACAACAAATATTTTAAAGCGTCAAAATTAGGCCAAGAAATACGTAATTTTACGGACGAGGGATATTTGATGGACCTGATGGATTGGCTAAAAGATAGATTTTATCTAATTCAGACGTACCTGTGGTTAAAAGAAGGCAACAGGGAGGCGGCAGTGTTCATATATCAGCTGGAATTGTCGGCCAAGCCATTAATGGTCCATTCAAAGTTGATGAAGGATTTAAACTGAACAGTGTTAACTATTGAAATTTTATTAAAATAATTTCTTTGCAGGATACAAGTCACTGTCTCTCAGGTCGAGTGAGGTATGTATTTGTGCCTGACAATGCGTATTCTCATATATCTAAGCTTATGCGTACATTCATTGAGCATAAGAGAAAATAATGGAATGGCCACCATGAAGTCCTAATCTGATTCCAATCGAAAAACTATGGTCAATTGCGAAGTTGAAATTATATCAAGATAGAAAACATATATAATAGCAAAGCATGCCTGTGGGAAGTAATTAAAACTACAATGGCGGAAATTGAACTTGCTGAAGAAAAATGAAGAAAATTACTGACTGATATTGGGAATAATAAATATAAACGATACAAAGATTTATCGTATGTATTTGTTATTTGTTCTACTATAGGTGTTGACAAATTTTTGATGATTTTATTACCTTTTTATTAAAATAAAATATGATTATTTGCCTTTGCTTAATAATTTCAGACGGAATTTATTTTGGAATTCAGCTAATAACTTAAATAACTTCAATAAAACATATTCGTACTCGCTAAAATTTTGACACGAGCTTTGTTTTATATCTAAATGGATTGTTTAAAATTTGATAATTTTTCAAACTTCATTTGAATTATAGAATTTTATAAGATTTTCATAATAACTTCAAATAGTGCGTAGTGTTAAACGTTATCTTTTCAACATAACCTCATAAACTGCACTTCTTGTTTTCTTACGCTTATCCAACACCATACAATAACCTTCTACGTTAAGTGTCTCTCGAACCTTGTATTGTGTGGATATTAATGTAGAATCATGGCAAAACTTCTGACGATTAAAATATCCACACACGCAAACATGTGAATGTATGTGATTGCCGTGGTGGGAAAATCCTAGTTGAAGGCTTTGGAAAACCCGCTTCCAATACGTTGACTGTTATCTCGGAGTGAACATTCATTCATGCAATCAGAAGGAAAAAAACCGCAAACACTAGGCAGACACACTTTATGAATGCTAGAATTTAGACACCGGATCGATTACGCCTGTGACTAAACATTCTACTTTCATCTTAAGAGAAATGTCCATCAAAGATTTACGTCTATATCACATTTCGACGAGCGAATTTGTCTCGTTTGAGCGCAGTACTCAAATTCTGCAACAGTGATAAAAAGGCCTACATAGGCAGAATACAGAAAGAGACTTATACGAAACGAGTCAGGCATCAAGAAACGCAAGAGACATTTTTTTTCTAAATAATTGCGGCTCTTAAGTTCACATACATGCCTATATCCATGTGAAATTCGCATTTACACACTCACACACAAATAAATAAATATATATATATATATATATATATATATATATATATATATATATATATATATATAGTTGGATTTATGTGAGTTTGTGACCCTGGGTATTACGCTATTTGCGATCGTCAAACAAACTGATTAATTTTTAAATTTTTGATTTATATATGGTTGCGCATACCGGTGTTATTATGGTAGATATTTACTCCCCCCCCGCACACCTAAATGAGGTCAGGTTGTGACACAAGGTCGGTTTAATGTGTGGACCCCGAGCGCTTGCACCAGGGCAAGGAACAAAAATTCCCCTCAGACCCCGCAACCGATCCCTCCCTCTTGTGCAATGGGAGGACGCGGCTTCGGGCAGCTGTTCCCCAGGGCTGGGCACCTCTTCATATAATTTTCGCAGTTGCCCCTCTGTCCAAGGACAGAGAAGCCCCTGAGTGTACTCTGTCCAAGGACAGAGACGCAACAGTGAGATGCGGTGTTTTTATGTTAGTGTGAGGAAAATTTCCAATAATTACCGCGCATATATTATATATAAATAATATATATAGAAATTGCATATATATATATATATATATATATATATACATATATATATATATATATATATATATATATACATATATATATATATATATATATATATATATATATATATATATATATATATATATATGTATGTATGTATATATCAAGTATGTGGTGCACTTCAATTTACATTACATGAATCATTCATACAAATAACAGATATAGAAGTTTATGATTTAAATGGCGAGAATACATCTTCGCAAACAAATTTAAAACAAAAACAAATCTATTTCCATACCTGGTGATTTCTGTAGGAACAGATGAAAGCTTGTAAAAAACTAAAAAAAGACCTTATGCAACTGGAATTTATAAACAGGGAACATTCATTTACAGGTTCGGGGTTAATGTACTTTATTAAATTTGTTTGCAAAGATGTATTCTCGCCATTTAAATCATTAACTTCTATATCTGTTTTTTTGTATGAATGATTCATGTAATATATATATATATATATATATATATATATATATATATATATATATATATATATATATATAATTAAGTTAACAAATCAAACTTTTTGGCCTCGCAATATATTTGTCACTAATGGTTAAACTAATGTGAACGCGCTCAATAAAATTTTCTAAAAAAAAAAAAACTTAAATCATGAAATATTTAGAAAAAGAATCGTCGCGATAACTGCAGTTTCTACCAATTACGTATCGTCAGGCAGTAAAAGACTCTTGCTTCCTGACAATACCTAATTAGAAGAAAACGCGGTAGCAGGAAACTTTGTTTTTCTAAGTATTTTATGTTATATATATATATATATATATATATATATATATATATATATATATATATGTGTGTGTGTGTGTGCGTGTGTGTGTGTGTGTGTGTGTTGTTGTTGTTGCTTTTTTGTGGAATCGCCCTACAGACTTTTAAAAAACATCATTGTTTTGTTTTCAAACTGGCCGCAATGTGACAATTTTCCCTTACAGTCAATATTCGATTAACCACAAAAGACATTGCAAATATCACAGTAACACTGACCCTGTCAGCTCTGCCAAAATCCCATCAGATCTGGCTTCAATTAGATTCGTTCCTTTACCAAGACATACAATGACAAAGTCTCTGTCACAAAGAATAATCTGTCTTTGGCCATCACTCCTTTTATTTTTTTTATCTTCCTGTTCACGTTTTAAAACAAATTTTCGTGACTCTGAATGTCTTGAACTTTTGCAAAACCTTACCTGACCCGATAAAATTATTGATACTGGTTCATAAGATTCCCCTTTAGTCTACTTCTGGTTAGAAAACATTTGACAATAGTTTGTTCCATACGATTCCGCCACGACTGCCGCCGGCTCTCATATGAAGATCTGCTTTTTTTTCTTTTTTAACTTTTTTTTGTTGTAATATGTTCTTAGAACTGAAAAAGTGAGATTTATTCCTCAGTCTATTTTCTTTCTCTATTTTAACACTTAAAAATAAATGCCAAGCCACATTCAAATTACTTTGATATATATGCGAACCGTTCACTTTTTCGCGCTCTTTCACATTTGTTTATTGTCTGGCGATATTAAGCGTTATTTAGTCCTATAGAAAAGCACACTAATGAGGAATCCAAAGAGCGCGGTATCCAGTTTGTGTGATTAAATCGTAACCTTTCCATCTACGACATTGGCTACTAGTTGTTGAGAATGAATACTTTTTCTTTTCTGTACTCTCTCCCTGTCTGGACAACTTATCTTTTAATATCCCGTTTGGGGTATGACGATAAACTATATCCGCGTCCTGGGTAAGACGATAAATTACATCCAACAGCAAGTTCTCTGATCAGGAGTCTTTGAGGAGCGTGGAACCACCTCTTAATTGCTGGTGTTTCCACGTTCACTCTCACCCAAGTTGGTAGCACCTGTTAGGGTCCAAGCTATGGGCAAATAGTAAACCCAGAAATTGAGGTGAAAACGCTGTGAAAGTATAAAATAGGTTTTAATACCAGAAATACTTTTTAAAATTATTAACAGAAATATATTATTTCCAACAATACATTAAAAAAAAAATATTACCAGCAATACATTTTTGAGAAACATATTACCATCGATACAGTTTTGAAGAAAATAAAATTACCAGAAATATATTTTTAAAGGAAAAAATATTGCCAGCAATAAAAAATCTTTTTCGACATTAAATAACCCACTGAGGTTGATATACCGTAAAACAAAGCAAACCAAACCTTTCAATATCTGTTTACATTTCTGAAATGAGGTATTGTTATTATTTACACTATTGACCGTTGTCTTGTTGCCATATTTACGACGACTCGACTGTTGTACGCCCCGGTTATCTTCAGATGATTTGAATTTAGAACCGTACCCTTTATCTCGTCCACCGGTTTAGATGGTTCTAGTTCTACGTCCGCAACACACATGGCCCAGTGGGCAAAAGCGTTTGTTGAATCCAGGGACATGACACAAAGAATTAAGAATTAAATCCCTGGCTACAGCAGAAACTTGGAGAGTTGTGTTAAAGGGAGATAACTGATAATGAGACCTCCTGACGAGTCATGGCACGTGGTACTAGGTCAATCTACCTCGGTGGACGAAATAAAGGGATCGTTTCAAAATTCCAATCATCTGAAGAAGGCCGGAACCTATAACGGTTCTTATCTTTCGTAGTCCCTAGTAATTTCTGTCTCCTTACGATCCTTCCCATCGGAGATCAGAACAAGAAGTATATTAAAGAAAGGGTTTAGTTCAGAATACTCTGTAGGTTACACAGATTAATATACATCTCCGGAAGGCTGGAGAGCCCAACAGCCGAAACGTTGTGATAACAATAACAAAGATGAGAA
>OZ010573.1:91603519-91671019 GCA_963932145.1 Acanthosepion lycidas | reverse complement strand
AGTCTTATGGTAAAAAGAGAGATAGGGGGGGGGAAGAGATGGAGTTGTTATAATTTTGTTTTAACAAAATTATGTAAAAGATAGTTTACAATGTTTGATAGAAAATTCGATGTCTGAAAAAAATTGTATACATTTTCTACAATTCATTTCCGTTTTATTAACCATCTAAAGAGGTCAAGGTTCTGTCACTCCTCCTACTCCAATATAAAACATACTTAAGAGAGATATAAAATTAACCCCTCCCTATACTTTATATTGTCTGTTTAACTACCACTCTCAACCCCCTCTATTAAATTACAAAAATTACACTACCCACCAATTTCTAATCCCATTTTTCCTCTCGATTCGTTGTTGGAAGTTTTACCTGATGATCCTGAATCCTTAAAAAAGGATTTAGGTGAAATAAATTATCGTAATGGTACCTTAAAGTGGCTTGTTTTTCAATATATATATATATATATATATATATATATATATATATATATATATATATATATATATACATATGTGTGTGTGTGTGTGTGTGTGTGTGTGTGTGTGTACATATATTATAATAAAGAGAAAGGACAGTAAGATACATAATGCGGTGTTCTTATTAATATTTTTATTTTTATAAAACGGTGCTCAACGGAGCATAAATATTATAAATTTACTAACATGATTCCATCGCTACACAGGAATTACCATGTGTTAACAACAGAAACTATAAACTTCAAATTTAGTTAGAGAATTAATTAAAGTCCCTAGTCCTGTATCATTTTTAAACGAATTTTGGAATAATTTATTTTGAAATTTATAATATTAGTTTCTAAGGATACGGAGAAATCCAAACATTTTAACAAGGGGTGGTAGGGTATTCATTTTCACTGAAAGCTATTGTATCAAAATATGAGTTACTTTCGAAAAGAGGTTAAATTAATGTTGGGTAGGTGTGCCTTTTTCAATGAATGATGACATCCGTTCAACGCATGTCGTCTGGTCTTTATCAACGACAAGGTTTTCGGCACTTTTTTTCCACCGTTAAATTTGTTCTTGTATATATAAAGATTTTTTCTAAATGGGTTGTTTGTATATGAATTCGTCATATTGAACTACAATTTTAGAATATTATTCTTAATTTTAATTACTAGTAGACTATACTTCTAAAACATATAAATATAATAGAAGTAGTTAAATTATTTATAAATTATTATTAGAATATCAAATATAAATATGTATATTTAATTTCCCGACATTTTTTTAAAGATCATTTACGGAAAATTTTTGATAATGTCAGCAAAGAATAGCTATTTCATTTCTTTGATTAAGCTAGAATAAGTAGGTCATTAAATAACCCATGTCCTTTGTGCATATATGAAAAACTATATATTACTAGGGTTATAAAAAATAAAAATTTACTAATCAATGTTATTAGGTTGTTAGAAAAAATAATGACGTAATAATGTCGTTTTTTGACATTAAAAAATCCGTCAAAAAACGACATTATTACGTCATTATTTTTGCACCAACCTAATACTTGGGCTGATTACAATTTGATTTAACGTTAATTTCTAAATATTAGGTTTAATGGAAATATTATGTGGAACAATTCAGTCATCCAATTACTATCTAATATAATTATATTTGAAGATTATTCAAGAGAAGTTCATGTTTGTTAGAGCATTTTCCAAATATTAATTTCTATTAACTAGTACATACGTTATGAGTTACAATAGACAAAATATTCCGTTAATGTCATCCTGATATTGTTAGAAACATTATAATTTCATTTCCGTCATACGTTATATATAAAAAGTATCTGTTAGGAGTGCAGTAATATCACAGAAACTAAAGAAAAATCAATAATAAATGTTAACAAACTGTAAATTCCATCGCCCATAAAGAAACATATTGTACTCAATGTAGTTTGGTTATTTTGTATAAAATATTATGAAAGCGACTTTTTCGCTTTGTATTGTTTTTTTTTTTTTTTGTTTTTTTTTTTTTTGTTGTTGTTGTTGTTGTTGTTCTTTTCATTTGTCATTAACCCGGTTTATATTTTCTCTTTTTCTTTTTTATTTCTTTCTTTTTTAAATGTTTTTTTTAATATCCCTTACGTAGATGGCAACTAATTCATTACTATTTCTACTTCCAAGGGAAGCAACTCTATGTATGAGTTATTTCCCCTGAATATGAATTTTTTTTTTTTGTAACAATGTTTTTCTCATTTTTTTTTCTTTTTTGAAAGCAGTTTTGTAAACAACGTAAAAAAGAAAAATATTTTATTCAAATTTAAGGAAAAAGATAATATTTATAAACCTCTTGACCATAAACTAAGAAAGCAAAAGACTTAAATAATTCTGATTGCTTAAACAAACTAAAATTTATTTCCTAATATAAAAATAATAGTGTATTTGTCTATCTATCTATCTATCTATCTATCTATCTATCTATCTATCTATATCTATCTATCTATCTATCTATCTATCTATATATATATATATATATATATATATATATATATATATATATATATATGTATGTATATATATTAATTTTTCTTAGTTTCTTCATTTATCTCTTGATTTATTTAATTCATTTTTATTTTATTTTATTTTATTTTATTGTTGTCGGATGTTGTTATCATCATTATTATTATTATTATTATTATTATTATTATTATTATTATTATTATTGTTGTTGTTGTTGTTGTTGTTGTTGTTGATTTGAAATGGTGATGATTATAATGACATGTTTCTGATCTCCCCTTCCTTTACTCTGTATAATAACTTGTTCAGCCCTTTAAGTAAAAATTTATTTCAAGGTCATCCTAATAGCACACATATAATTCTTTCGTCTTTTCTTTCTTTTCTTTTCCTCTCTCTATCCCTCTCTCTTCCTCCCTCTCCCTCTCTTTCTCTCTTCCTTTAAATTTTTAAAATTTTATATTGAAATTTTTTTAATTTTTCTTTCTTCTCCTTGTATTATAAAGTTTTCTTTCTTCCTTACTCTTTTTACTTTTGTCGGAACAAATTGATTTCATTCCTTAAAAAAAACTTCGGTCTGAAGAGATGAATGTTTAAATAAATACATGCATGAAATAAATTTGAAACAATGTTTTGACTCTGACTAACGTCTTTCCAAAACGATCCTCTAAGGTAGGTTAATCAGCAAAAAATTATTTGCCAAAAGAATTTCGCTTTCTTTTACGACCGGATTCGTTTCCACGGTAGTGTTTTTCTGTGTTTTATTTTTATTTTAAATTCGTATAAAATATTCAATGTTTATCACTGTTCCCATCTTTTTTAGGATGTTAAGAAAATTCTAAAAAAAATTCTGGCGTCACTGTTTTACCCAGAATTTCAATTGGTTTAATTTTAAAACTTTAATAATCTATCATATTTAACGCTTCTTATTTTTTCTGAAATTATGCATGGTTGTCATGGAAATACAAGATTTACTGAATAAATAAATAAATTCAATATCTGTTCCAATGATTATGTATAATTAACAGTTTTCGCATTTATATACTTGGAAAATGGATAAAAATGTAATTGATACATCTAGAATAAATACTATTTTTCTAAATAATTTACATTACATTAGATAGTATTGTGTGATACAAGATATTTCTATCGATATAAAATTAATAAAGAAACTATTTCAATAATAATCCGCCATCTCGCCGGATTATTATCGAAACATTTATTATTATTATTTTGTATATTATTATTATTTTGTTTCGAGGTTTATCCCAGATTTGCTTTATCTAAATTAACATAATGAGGATGACTGCGTTACTTTTGCAACTTCGAATATATTTGTTCAAAAACTGAATGAAAAGAGTTGCTTCCCTTAGTTTGAAATTAAATATGCTTTCGTTGATGGGTCAACTTTTTGTTTTTAATACATTTCTAATAGGATTTCCACAGATCTCTTTATTTTGAAAACAATTACCAACGTGTTTTATTTCAGTGGAGAAGCAAATTCATTAGTAAACTGTTTATTCTGTAGATAAGTGGAAATAAATACGAAATTACAGGTACATACATTTGTAATTTACATATGCATACGTATTTGAAACCAAAATTACTGAATCAATTGATCAACACGATAGAATTTTTGACAAAGATTCTATAATATATATATTTTATTAAATGTCGCAGGATGTTTTTAGAATTCTCTTCCTTTCATCAGCCAACGTCTTACATTGATTTAATTTTTAATTTCGAAACCGAAAGTACATTAACGACTTGCAATGTCCCAGCGTTCATAATTCTTACAAAGCGAACAAAAAAAAAATATAACGGAAAAAATTTCGTACATACACGAATACTTTACTTCCTTGGTATACATCAGTTTTTTTTTTATTCATTTAGAAACCAGAATCCGTCTTTAAAACCTAATTTATATTTTGTTTACGCTCTGTCGATATTAAAGAAACAATATGTTATACAGTTTTTGTATACAGTTTCCAAGTAGTGTCTTTTTATAATATAAATTCGTATAAGATATTCAGTATTTATCACTGAAAATTTTTTTTCTGACGTCACGGCATTTGAGAAAATAATAGACATCCGTTATATTTTCTCTTGTGATCAAAATCTTACATTATGCAATGAAATTCTTCTATTTTAAAAATAACATTACATCGAATTCCATCCTTACTACTTACGTGTTTTATCCAGAATTTCTATTTGGTTAATTTTTAAACTTTTTGAATCTATCGCATTTAAAACTTCTTCGAGATATTAGGCAAGGATATCAATAAAATTTAAAACTGAATAAATAAATAAATTACTTATCAGATTCAAAAATGATTATTATTATTATTATTATTATTATTATTATTATTAATAATAATAATAATAATAATAATAATAATAATAATAATAATAATAATAATAATAATAAGATTAATAATAATAGAACGGTTAAAATCAGAATTAAATATATATTTACTTCTGATTTTTTCCACGTCGACGGCATCATTTGCATGCTGCATATGTAAAAAATATTGTCATATTATTTTGACAGAGCCTGCGTTTATATTAAGTGATAAATATATCGAATTTATCAACTGTCCTTATTTTCATAAAGTTTTAAATATCAAACACCAGAATGGAATAAAGACATGTTTAACGGGAAATCGAAATTGAAACCGTATGTGCAGGTGGTACCATGGATAGCGGCTTGAAATGTGAAATCCAAGAGTCGAGTTGAAATTCTAGTTCTTTGCATTCACCCACACACAAATACCCTCGGCAAAAGTATGAACCCATCGTTTTTCTCCCCAACCATGGTTTAAATAAATAGAAGGACAGTCTGGAATATCTAGCCGTGGTTAAAAATCAGTCTAGGAGAAAGAAAACTCAAATTCAAAACCGTAGGTTGACCAGGGACCAAATTACGGGTTGCACTTGACATATCACCCGGATACCACCCGTGCCAGGGATTCGGTGAAGACATCGGTGGCAGGATACTGGATGTCGTCAATATTAGAATTTAACAGGCCAAATTAGTGGCATAACTTCAAAAGATGCTTCATACTAGTCAATGGATGTGACCTGATTATTGAGGGTCAGTTGGAAACCACGGGAACTCAAAAAGTAAACACTTTATGACTCCTAATATATACTCAGTCGTAATCCCTACGATGATATATTGACGTGCCCCGACGGATGGCTCAGTTAGCTATTTAGATAGTGAAATCGAAATTATAATAGAACAATTCTTGTTTCCGTAAACGGACAGTGATGTTTGAAAACGTTAAAATATTTAAGAACGGACAGTTTCTACAATCATTGAAAAGAAAATTTTGATATAACATTATTTTTTTTTTTTTTTAAATATTAAAAGTAATTTCTGCGGTCTTCAATAAAACCATTTAAAATAATACGTAATTTTGTAAATAAAGAAATGAGTAAATAAAACTGACAAGTTGATAGAAAAATGATGTGAATATTAAATAAATGAAATGAAAAATGTTAAACTTAAATTCCATATCTAATATGTATGTGTGTTTTTTTTTCTTTTCAGGTGCACCTGGAGTGCGTGGCGAACCAGGTAAGTTTCATATAAAAAATCAAATCCTAACATTTCTAAAAGTTCCAAATTACTGCATTAACTTTGTCATTATTTATTTTATGTTTCGTTTCATAGAAAGATGTATCATATCTTTCAATTGAGACTTATGAGTCTGTATATAAGAGACAGTTTATATATTCCCGAATGAATTTAGTGCTATGTATGATATCCATATTAAAGTCAACATCTGACGACGCTATTTAAGAACATGACTCGAGTTTTTTACTTAATGTTTTTTTTTGTTTTGTAATTTGTAGACTAGAGTAAAACTATCTATGCTAAATATTTCTTATATCCTCTACTAAATTTGTTATCGGCTTACGGAGATATAACGTTGAAAAATCAATTCCTGAATGCCAACCGAAGTTAAGCACCGACCAGCTTAATCACTATCTAGATGGGTGACCGCTTGGCAATACCAGTTGCTGTAAGCTTCGATGTGCGGCTGATGTAACAGATAATGACTCGGAATTGTTAATTGGAAAGCCGAGTTCCACTTCCGATCTTTTCGTTATATTCACTTACGCATAAATATCCATGGGAAGAGTATGGATCTACCTCTTCTCCTCCCAGCAATGGATTAATTAGTAAAACTTTTATTACTTAAATATTATTATCTCAAAAAAGATGTTACATTCTAAAAATATTTTCTGGATTTAAATAACGTGAAAAATGTTGAAAAACTGTAGAAAAAAGACCAGTCATTAAATTTGTTTAATTTCGTACTTCTAGATTGGCGGCAAGGTTGCATCATTTTATATTTGAAATGGCTAGACGTAACCGTAAATTCTATGCTAACAGTTTCTTCTATCGGACCTCTTACTTTTGAAACTCTGTTCCGGTTTATTGCTTTCTAAGTGCAAAAAATTATATAGAATGTCCATCCTTATCTTCTGTCTTGTTAATTCCTGTCCTTTTATTGTTCTCTCTCTCCTTAATAATGTTTCGTCTTTGTCATATTATTTCACATTCGGTAACCCCTGGCTCGATTTCCTTGCCGTGGTTAAACTGGTGAAAAAAATAAAATGAAAAAACTGATCCATGAATTGATGTATATGCATTGTTTACTAATTAAAAATCATAATTTAAAATGTGATACATTTTTGAAAAAAATATTTTCTATAAATTAGACAGCCTAACAAGAATAAATAATTCTGTTGTTTTTTGTTTTGTTTTGTTTTGCTTGTTTCCCCCCCAAAAAAAAATAGAGAGAAAGAAAAAAAGATTATTTTACACTATTGTGGATAAAGTAAATATGTGCATCATTGATCTAGATCGGGTGCATAGCGCTAACTTGTCTTGCAAGATGTAAGGGAAATAACTCATATTGACTTATTCATTAATTTTTCTCACGGCCGTCGGGTCGGGAAAATTCCTGATATTGCAATAATATTAGATTGGTGCAAAAATAATATCGTTTTTTGACCTTAAAAATACGTCAAAAAACGACATTATTTTTGCATTATTAACATTAATACTACTTCATAAATCAAATGATGAGGCATACGAATGAGTCTTTAAATAATTTTCGTTTTTAAAATCATATTTTGGTGTTGAAATATCAAAGTGCTTTTTACGCGCATACTGAGTGACTGTTTAGGCAAACTGTCGGCTCGGCTATAAAAAGGCGAGGCAGTGATAAAAAAGATTTCCTCACTTTTGATAATAAACCGTAGGGCTAATTTTTGGGTAGATTTTTACATCATGATAAATTAGATTATTGTTCTTTAAAAGAAATGAACTATGTCCCATTTTTTTCATCGTCTCTATACTAATCTGGTGGCTACGTTTGAATGTTACGTGACAGAAAGTCACTTTAATATTTCAGGGGTGTTTTTAATGATCCTTATTGAATAGATATAGACTGTATTGTTTTTTCACACTGAGACTTCACATCCGTAGAGGATGGCTATAATCTCGGGAGATCACATGACAACAACCCTTCCCAGATGTCAAGTAGTTTCTATCAGTTGCTAGGTTTGCTACAAGTAAAGTTGGTTCGCAATGTCATGCTAGACATTTTTTTTTATCTCCAGAATCTACCTTACACATTTATAAGTCTACCATTCGTCTATGCATTGAATATTGCTGTCATATCTGGTCTGGCTTTCCCGCAGTATAGTTAGAGATTCTTGATAAAATACAAAGAAGAATACACAGTGTTATTGGTCCTGACCTGGCATCTCGGATCCAGTTACACTCTCACTGCCGTAACGTAATTTCTCTGTGCTTTTTCTATAATCATTTTCATGGTACTTGTTCATGTGAGCTTCCCTTTTTGGTACCAAGACTTTATGAATTTAAGAGCAGTACTATATTGGCGGAAATGTTTCTTTATTTTACAGTTGAAATGATTAGATGTAACCGTAAGTTCTATGCTAGCAGTTTCTTATATTGTTGCTGTTTTTTTTTTTTATCGTTCTCTCTCTTTAATAATGTTTTCTTTTTTTCTCCACTTCTTCACTCAGTAACACTTACCTTGCGGCATAGTGGTTTTATTGCCTTGCTTGGGGTGAAATGATTTTTCTAAAAAGTTACGTCAGATTTCCTGCCGTCGTCTGGATGGATTAGGTTTAACACCGGATTTGCAATTCAACTAGATTTTGTCCGACTCAAGACTTTTCCATGAGCACATATACCGATTGCTAAAAGTGACCCTTCTTTTCTCTTTTTGTTTTGTTTTTCATTTTTTGTCTTTTTTTTTTTAATATTTTAGCTGACCACAGACTTAACAAAATTTAAAAGATGCAAAATATCTGAGAGTGAAAATATTGGGAAATATAAAAAAGGTACAAATGTGGGCGTATTTCCTTGCAGTTGTGCAACACGTAATATTACAACAGCTTGAATTATTAGGAATAATTGAAATCACAAAGGAAAACATCAATATTAAAACCAAATAATAACGTATTTTTACGATAATGCGAAAGTGGAAAGTGTTCGATAATCCCTCGACGAAATACTATTTGGCTACTATAACCGGGTAGGACAATCTAACAGGTAACCGTAATGGACTGGCACTCGTCGTAGTCGTAGGCAATATGGGTAGGCAATATGCGTAGACCTTATGCATAGACTGTATTTATGACTGACACCAGCCAATCATATTACTGTGAGGGGGAACACAGGTGTATGCATATTCATTACCTCAAAAACCTACAGAGACGAGATTTTAAAAAAAAATTAGTATTCAAGACAACGGCAATTTCGGTGAAATTGTTGACAAGGTTGCTTTATTTGTGATGAGATTTGCCGTTACCGATCTTCAGGGATGACAACTACATAACAAGTAGTCTCGAGACATTGAAAATAATAATAATAATAATAATAATAATAATAATAATAATAATAATAATAATAATAAAAGTGCCTCCTTATTGATATGGCAGTTCCTTCTGACTGCAATGTATCTTTGAAGATATTCAAAAAGCTGTCAAAATACAAGGACCTTGAAATAGAAACATCGAAAATGTGGCATATGGGAACATCAAAAATCCTTGTTGTAGTTGGAGCCCTAGGACTGGTTGAAAAAAATTGCAGTAGACTAATTGAAGGGATTTCTGGAAGTCCATGCCTCAAGGAGATACAAAAAATTGTTCTGACAAGTACAGCCCACACTTTACGAAGGGCTTTATCTATGTAATATATATATATATATATATATATATATATATATATATATATATATATATATATATATATATATATTGTCAGTGGAAAGTGTCATGATGCCATTTCTAACCTTAGGTCTCTAAGCAGGACCCGGAAAGTAATGTGTAAACACCAGAAATCAAAGGAAATATAATAATAATAATAATAATAATAATAATAATAATAATAATAAGAAGAAGAAGAAGAAGAAGAAGAAGAAGAAGAAGCTCTTTGCTAGATCCACAATTGTAAAATACCCATAGAAATTCCACTATTTCATTGTTAAAGGTTGACAACTTTATGAAAATATTGCAATAATTATCATAAGTATGAATACAAGTGAACTTCGGCATGGTGTAATCGGTAACAAGATGGTCTCGCGAGATCAATTACGACTGAGGACTGAGTTCCATCCTCACTTGATGCTTCACGTTTTCAACCTTGTGCCGCAAATAAGATAAGCTTAGAAAATCTTTAACGTGGTGTAACGATTAGCAAGCTTGTCCCACTAGATCAATTGCGACTGAAAATTGAATTTGATACTTACTAGGTGCCTCCAAACTTCCGCACTCGTGTCACATCTGATCTACGCTTCTAGAATTGATCAGACTCGGAAGTTTAAATATCTGGAAAGTGTTTTGATAGAGGACTGTAGATGTGCGACTCTGAGATCCGTAGACGTATTGGGATGGCCAAGGACACATTTCAAAAGCTGGACAGAGTATTGCGAGACAGGAGGATTTCTTTGGTAACACTGAAAAAAATACTGTTACGTGACATCTGTCCTTCTTTACTGGAGCGAATGTCGAACGATATCCTCAAAGATGAAGAAGAAACTCGAGGCGGCGACGGAGATGTGGTTCTATAGAAGGATACTAAAAATACCATGGGCCGAGCGTGTGAGCTTATACTTAACATCATGAAGAGGCAGCTGAAGTTTCTGGGACACATAATGAGGAAGAAGTGCCTGAAGAATCTGATACGGGTCGAACTTAAGCAGGTGATTGACAGAACGTTGTCTGCGGGAGGTAGTAGAGGAAAGGAACTTGTTGAGAGTTACAAGGGATAGAGGGATCGCCTACGTCCTGAAAGGGCATGGCATATAAAAAGAAAGAAAGGTTTAAAGAAGAGGATAGAAATGAAAATATTTGAAGTGTTTCTATTTCACTGAAGCAGACGTTAAACTCAAGTTAGTGATAACTCCTCCTCTCTCCCCAACTCTCTCATTATTTATTTATTTTCCCTTCCTTTCCCCAAAGGCAAAACAGCGATTTTAATATACCCCTTCCTCTGGTTTATCTTCGTAATCAAATAGGAATTACCTATTGTTTAGCTGTAGTAATAGTAAGGCGTAACATACTTCCCCAAAGGCAAAACAGCGATTTTAATATACCCCTTCCTCCGTTTATCTTCGTAATCAAATAGGAATTACCTATTGTTTAGCTGTAGTAATAGTAAGGCGTAACATACGCGCTGTTATCTCTAGTTGTTTATGGAAAAAATAACTTTGGTTTAACCATATTCGGATATAGAAAGAAAATACATTGATAAAATATCTACTTTATTCAATTATTTCAGGGGAGAAAATCTGACGAAGAAACATGTGCAGTTCTCTTTCTGTCTATGCTTTAACCGTATACTTATTTTGCTTATTAATTCAAACAGGGTATGTTGTTTAAATTTCCTTGTTTATATTGTATCGATCACGTTATTTCTCTGCACTCTTTCATAAACGCTGAATTTTCTCTTATGCGTTATTAGGGCAACGATTACTATTCTCCATTACTCTTTCGGTTTATTGATTAACTTATAATCCGTTTCAAAATATAAGAAAATGTATTATGGAGATTAAACCGAATACATTTGTTGTTTTTTTTTTTTGTTTTTTTTTTACTCATTTCACTACATGTAAGGCAGAAAATCCGCTAAGACTCAAAGGGTTACTGGCTGTGAAAGAATTAGAAAACGTAAAACGTTATGAAAGAGCGAAAACAATAGAAGACTAATCAGAAGACAAAAGATAACAAGTGACATAACATTTAAATTTCTGAAGAGCAAAGCTGTCCGTATAGCATGGACCTGGAAGAGAGTTCCACAAGCGAGAAGTGCGAGAAAAGAAACTGTTAGCATAGAACTTACGGTTACATCCAGCCAATCCAACTGTAAATTGATGAGGCCTTGTTGCCAATCTATTTCTACGACTAAATTCATCAAGTTTAAGTACCATAGCGAAGAGCTCACCTGAACAATTACCAAGAAAATGTTTATAAAAATAAAGAGGCATTTATCTTTACGGCGGTGGGACAGTGAAGGAAACCGAGATGCCAGGTCAAGACCAATAATACTGTTTGATTTTCCTTTGGATTTTATCAAGAATCTGAAAATAATTTTATGCTACTGTTTACCCAAAAGCCACTCAAGGTAGATGGAATTATTGATTCCTTTTTTACGGATTATCAGCTCTTGAAGATTATTTAAAGATGGAAAAAACTTTTTTAGATTGTAAGACTTTTTAAAAAAATAATAATGGTTTAGTGATACACGTCTTCCTAATTAAAGCGTAGCTGTGGAGAGTAAAGGTGGATTCATACATTTCTCAATTTTATTTGTGTGTCATTGAATATAACGAACCCAGCGGGAATTGAAACACGGCTCCCCGATTAACAATTCCTAGACATTATCTATTACACCACCCACACCTCCAAGCTTACAGTACGTGGTATTTTCAAGCAGTCACCCATACTGACCAGGTTCGACATTGCTTTATTTCGGTGATCGTACATGAACCGGTGTTTCAATGTGATTTAGCGGTAAGCCACTCAAGGTAAATAGCTACTGAATGATATTGTTGTAAGAGCGCGCAAAATGGGATCAAGAGGTGCATATTATGAGAATAGATAAGGATTGGCCTGAGACTTCAAGAGCTTAAGATTGTAGTGATCAAGGAAAAAAGCTTTCCGGAGTCTGTTCAACAATGTCACAGTCCTGGGGAAGAAATAGTCTAATTGGAACTTCCTCCTTACGAATGGAATATTTACCATCTATATACGTAGCATGGTATTTCCTGGCAGAATATGAAGATATATAAATTAATACAGTGTAACCCGGATATAAGATACCCTGATATAAGAGAAACCTGGATATAAGAGAGATTTTCTCTGATCCCAAATTAGAGCCATACTTACCTAAACAAAAGAGACCAAGCCCGGATATAAGAGAAACCCGTATATAAGAGACTTCGTCTCCGGTTCCGACAACACTTTTATATCCGGGTTACACTCTATATAAATAACACATTAATTTCAGTATTTCTAATATATAAAAGTATGTTCGTTTTTTAACAACATATGTAGTTATTTTTACATTTTCTTGTCAGGGACATCATCTGCCATAAAATGCGTAATGGGAAGGTCAAAATTAAGCAGTTCTTTGATTGATCCATTTGATTCTTAGGCTTCTTCATTTGTGGTTTATTTAAAAGCCGAAATATATTTTGGGAAATGTAAAAGGTTTTTTTGTTTTTTGTTTTTGTTTTTGTTTCTGCGAGTGAATATTCCTTTAATAACTTTTTTCTGGAATAAAAAAAATAAATATTTATTCATATACGTCTTACTATTTAACCCAGAGCTGCGGGAGCAGGTTTTTTTTTTTTTTTTTTTTTCGAATAAGTGAATGTATCAAACTCCACTGGAATTCGAACTCCGTCCTCCGATGTCTTATTCGCAGCGTTTCTCCTTTGCACCACACGCACATCCATCAAAATCAAGAACAAACCGAAATGTAATTATCTTCGTAGCATAATAACAGACGACGGAACATATGACATAGAAATCATAATGCTCAAAGGAATAGCGTAGGATAACATTTAAAAAATAAGCATTATTAAAGTATACTAAAGGATCGTTAGAAATATGAAAAGAGTTCTTGAACTGCGACGTAATTTCTAATTTTCTTTATAATGGCGAAATACTGAAGAATTTCTTCATAGAATGGCAAGCGAGAGAATTTAGCACACACGGGATATAAGCAAAGCAAGAAAAGCGGAAAGAAACAAAGAATAGCATATTAAATGTATTTGTATGAATTGCTGGCAGAACAGGAATAAAGATTTCAAAGTTCAACAAAAGGATGTTGTAGAGATTCACGATCGCTTACGCCATGAAAGGACATGATCCATAAATGGAGAAAGGTCTTACGTCACGCGAGATTCAACATAATATTTCGTGAAATTTGCTCATGACAAGACAAAAAAATACCCTCTTTCTCTCGGCATCCTCAAAGTAATACATTTAAATTATGTATACCCTGGCTCAAAAAAGAAATTAGCCCATACAGATTAACGGGAACATCTAGACATCATTTTCCTTTTGTCCTTTGTTAATTTCTCCCATACCTTTCGTTGGAACTTTATAAACGAAAAGCATCCAATTTATATTGTACTTTCTTGTTTGATAAATATCACTATACGTGAAGCGACCAATGGGCGCCTTTAAACATTACAATGTTGCGCTTTTTTATACTATAAACGGTATCGATTAATGAGTACAAGTATTTTAGATGCTATCTGTTTTTTTTTTTTGGGGGGGGGTTGTTTTTAACCAATTCACTTGAAGAATGCCACTAAGATGCACGTGGGCTACTGGGAGTAACAGACAAGATATAAGGAGATGGAAACCCAGTCCTAAACAGGAAACAAGGTATAAACCTCTATCCCTTTTCAAAAGACCGTGGATGAGTGTAAACCAGACGATAGACGAACCTACCTAATATTGAGGAGAAAAAAATAGTAAATAAAATTTCAGGGTTTTAGGCGGAGATGTTAGAAGTATGGAGTTGATGTAAATTTTAGATGAAACCGGAAACAGGAATAAAGGGACAAACCTCTAATTCTATTAAAAAGACCGGGGAGGAGTGTGAACAGGATCACAGGCGAACCTATCTACTCCAGTTGAAAATTTACGAGCTTGAAATGATATTTTCTTAAACAATCAAATTAATAACGACCGTAATAAAATAATTTTATTGTTAAAAAAAAAAAAAATAGAAAAAGAGATAGCAAATCAAATACGTGTACCCACTAAAAAATAGCGTTTTTATAATAAAGAAATAATGTCGGATAGAAAATCCATTTGAGAATTACTGTTTTTGTTTCACGTACGAAAATGAAGTTGCCAAATATACAGGGTGATCTGAAAGTATTTTCACCGCCTACCAAATGAGAACTATAGAAGAACAATTAATGCATTAATACAAAGTGCATGTACTAGATTCAGTTTATTCCCTTACACTGACATTGTCATACATCAAGAAGGTCTGTATGAACAAACATAATTTTCGTAGGGACAAAAATGAGGCGACACCATGTCCGGTGCGATATTTTACGAAGCTGTGCATTGTTGGCTGTTCCAAAGAGTCTCCGAATGGCGTCCTTCAACTGATGGGTATTTTTGATATCGGTCATGTAGTAATAATAACCCTTAGAGCGTTGTCGCAAAGCCTGAGGCCTGAATTTCTGGAAGGCCAATCGATAAGTGCTAGATAGTTAGGTGGATGTGACAAGACTTTAGGACTATCCTGTAGATTCGTAGAATTATCAATGAAAAAGAATTGTACATTCCTTAATTAAGTAATTCGAAATTTACATTATCAATCCGGCTTGTGTAGTTGAATTGGTAAAGGCACGTTTCAGCTATAAAAAATGGTTTCCTTGACCGAAAACGAGGATACAGAGTCTATTCATTTCGAGGTAATAATCTTCCTTTTGTGGGACTTCTCAAGTTAGGGACAGTTGTGATTAATTTCACTGTTTAAGAAAGTTGAAAAAATAAAAAATTAAAACAAAAAACAGTGGTAACAACTCAAAATAAGATTTAAAATATAACGTTATAGAAATATAGAAATGTCAGGAAAAAATTAATTCAAAAATTAATGTTCTTTCTGTGTGTAGGCGATCACGGCCCTCCTTTATCCCTTGTAGATCTCAACAAGTTCCTTACCTCTCCTTTCTCCCTTAAGTCACGTTCTGTCATCCGCTTGCTTAAGACCGCCAGGTATGTCACGCGTTGTTTTTCCTTGTCTTTCTTTCCCTCTATTTGACCCGTGAGTATCAGATTCTCCAGGCTCACTTTCCTCGGTATATGTCCCGAAAGCTTCAGCTGCCTCTTCTTTATATTACGTATAAGCCTCCTCCTTGTTGCTCACACGCTCGGTCCATGATATCCTTAGCATCCTTCTGTAGAAACATATCTCTGTCGCCTCGAGTCTCTTCTTCATCTTTGAAGAACATTCGTTGCCTTAAAGAAGGACGCGTAACAGCCGAATAATGTTTTCTTTGCTACCAAAGGAATCCTGCTGTCTCGCCATTCTCTTCCCAGTTTTTGGAATGCATCCTTGGCCATCCCAATACATCTGCGGATCTCAGTGTCGTATTTACCGCCCTCTGTCAGAACGCTTCCCAGATATTTAAAACTTCCGTGTATGCTAGCTTCTACTGTTCCCGACCTGCAAATCGCATTTCGGTTTCATCCTTTTACTGGTGGCCATGCATTCTGTTTTCTTGTAGTTTATGCTTAGTGCTTTCTTCTCAGTCAGTCGCTACCTTCTGTGGGAGATTTTGAAATTTCTTTTCCGTATCTGCTATCAATATTGTGTCATCTGCGTATCTTATGTTGTTAAAATTATGGCTTGGCTCCAATGCTAAATCCCGGTAGTCTTTCCAATTCTCTCAGAATTGCCTAAACAATTCTAGCCGGTTAACTTTGGTAAAGTATCATTAACGGCTCGTAGAAATTCCTATACACTGTTTATCAAAGACAGTAATGTTTTCCTCAGGTATTTCCAGTGAACATATCGCTACCAAAAAAATTTGGCCATCCTAATACGTCTCCGGATCTCAGTGTCACATTTACACTCCTCAGAAGGCTTCCCAGATATTTAAAATTCCGAGTCTGTTCGATTCTAGTGTTCCCGACATGGAAATCGCATTTTGGGCTCGTTTTTACTGACGCCCATACATTAATATTACGCTTCCAAATTTTCATGCATACAAAATATAATGCTCTCTTTCACGATCATTTGTACACAATTAAACGTCATGTACTTATACCAAAAGATATAGAAGTGCTAGATTTCGCCAGTTATTACGATATAATTCACGAATCTCCATCGGTAAATATCGACTGTGGTCGCAATTCATTCATGGCGCCTTAATGTCTCATTATATATTGCATCTATACTGTTTTATCCGAGATGACATGGCGAATGTTTAAAATTTGACGTCATAAAATGTAATCAGACGAGTGAGAAATTTCCTTTTATAAGACAGCAATCGTTACTTGCGACGACTTCATCTATTGAATCTGTCTGCTGGCGATAAACAAAGAGTAGTATGGATCAGTATTTTGGCTAACGTCGTCTATCAGTGCCAGATCGACGGGAAAAGTCATATTCGTCTAATATTTCAGGAGATAAGACGTTACTTGTCTTGAAAGTAATAATTAAATATTCTTATTTTAGCTCGGCTCTAGTATGGGCCATCAGCTATAAGAGATTATCTCAGCTATCAAGAAACTCGATTAAAAAAATCTCTATCTTTAAAAGGCAGGGTGTGTGTGTGTGTGTGTGTGTGTGTGTGTGTGTGTGTGTGTGTGTGTAACGAATGCACGGCCGCAATTTTCGACGGATTTGCACCAAGATTTACATGCACATGGAACAAATTAGCGGGAAGGCCAAGGCCGAATTTGCATTTCCCAACTCCCATCGATAGTGGAAATAATCAATTTTTTCATGCTTCTACGATAGTTTTCATGTAGTTTGCGGCCATTTTCTACTAGCAAGAGTGGCTGGCACGAATAGGCAGGAAGATTCTATTGGCCAGCGTGAGAGACAACAGCTGACTGACACGAATGTTAACTAGCATGTTAGCATGCAAAAAAAATCGATAGCTGCATTCGTCACAAGTGGGAAAAATTTAAATCTGCATGGCACTTTACTCCAATTGGCTCATTCGTTTGCTTAAACTCAACGTTGATTCTGATTCTGCAGAACTGGGTTGGGTGTGAAAAAGTATTTTTTGTTAACTTTCTTTTTTTCATTCGGTTTTTTCAGTTACGAGTTCTTTTTAAAGCTGATCGTTTTGTGTTCATTTTGTTTAGTTCTTTTTTCGTAACAGATTTAATGTTTAGTATAGAGCTTAGAAAAAATTCGCAGTGTGAGATAGTCAAGAAGTAAGGCATGTAGCAACATCAGCACGGCAAAGGGCACTCCTTTAAAGGCAAGGAAGGGCAAAAAATATTTTAAGTCAGTGATAGCGATTGCTGTGTGAGTCGTACGATTTTTGAATCAAGCACGGGCAGCGACGGGCCATGCTACTAGTATTATATAATAATACTTTTGAATGGTAAGAAATATATGGTATGCCTCCTCAACGCTACCTGCCGTATTTACCCAAACATTAAAATCAACAATGACGAACGGCTAGAAATAAGACGGACGGCCGTATGTGACGTCCCCCGGTGTCGCTGCGCCAAATGTGACGTCTGCCTGACCGCGCCCGCCGTGCTATCCCGGTCACGTGACCAGTTGTGACGTCACCCCGTCTGTCTCCGCGCCGTCGCCGTCCTATCCTGTCTTGTGTCACTTGACATTGGTCGCGGCACCAAATGTGACGTTCTAACCATTTGCTGATTCGGATGGGAATCTGGTTAGATTCGATATCAGCCTTGTCGTTCCCAGCTCGCCTCCAACATCTGGTTACCGAAGTAACTGCTTTGATTTCCAGTCTAACCTACCAACGTTGTGAATTGATCTTAGGCAGACGAAATCAATCAGTCGCTGGGCCGTAATGCAAGTCGAGTTCGAACAAGGGTGATATCGCACAAGTATATGTGAAAGAAAATAAAATAATAACTCGAAAAGTTCAAATGTGTTAAAAAAGGGATAACAATATTTTATATATGGTTGCTGAATACAGGACTGCGTCTACTTCCCAACCCGCTATATGGATTCGTGACACTTTGTGTTTGTTAGGCGAGTCTTAACATTTTAAGGTGTTTTTTCTTTAAGAAACAGGTTCTTGGTGTATCTTCAGGTGATATTCGTAAAACTTGTTTTGGTGGTGTGAGTCTAAGTCGTTCTCCAAAAATAAATTGTTCTTGGCTAGAAGTTGAGTTCGGAATTGCGTGGAATCTTTCAGTCAGCTTCCTGCGAAGCTACTAACTTTGCAACTCCAACTGCCAACTCCAACTGCCTCTGCCAACTCCAACTGCCTCTTACTCGTTGCGACTCTGCTTATATGGACGCCGACCAAAACCTGGGTGGGCCTGTCGGGGCTTGAGGTTCCTTGACAATTCTAAAAAAAAGGTTTTCTTTGTTTTCGGTCAGGAAGAATTATTAATTTCTATTTTTGGAAGTCTTTCGTCCTCCCACCTTCTTCTGTTCTCATATTGGTATCTCGCCATACCCTCAGAGGGTGTCAACGGGTTTCCCCTCTCTCTCACAGTGGCATCTCATACCGATCCCTTCAGGGGGTGTCAACAGACCTCCCGTCCTACTTCACATGCTTACCTTCGCCTAACGCTCACGCCAGCATTCAGCCAATGGGCGCCCAGCAGTGTGGGTGTGGTCAGACTAGCCTCGGTTTAAAAAATCTTGCTCAAAGAAAAAAAAAATTATCTTCCTTTTTCTTTTTCTTTTCTTTTCTTTCTCTTCTCCTGCCCGGCAACAAGTCCCTAGACTCTTATCTCAGCCGAATCACCTGGAATTCGTCAACGAGATTTTCGCCAGCATCAAGTGGATGGTCATCCGGCGAGATCCACATTCTGGCGTTAATTATTCGTTCTGATAAAATAATTTTCCTATCGTGACCAGCTTCGACTAAAACAGGTGTTCCTTTCTTTCAAATGATGTGTGGGTGGTCCAACGGGCATTTTGGTTTCGGTCAGTGCGCGATTAATTAGTATTATCTCTTAGCACCCTGCGGGAGGTCCAGAGGACATTTTTGTTTTTCGTTCAGCTAAAATAAGAATATTTAATTATTACTTTCAAGACAAGTAACGTCTTATCTCCTGAAATATTAGACGAATATGACTTTTCCCGTCGATCTGGCACTGATAGACGACGTTAGCCAAAATACTGATCCAATTTTTATCTCACAGTTTCTGTTTCGTAGGCCACTTTACAAACCTGGAATTTATCATTATCGTTGTCAGGGAAATCTGCTGTCGTTTATCCGGTGATCATCATAAATCAAATCAAATTCTGTGTTTTATTTCTCGACGATGAAAAATAAAATCTTACCACTTTTCCTTGTAAGAAAAATAACACGCTTCGTGTCCTTTTCATGATGGCTTCTTATCACCTAAATTTAATCCTCGCCTTTTTCTTTTTTTTCTTCTTCTTTCTTTCTAGCAACCTAAATAGTGTCACGCGTAAAAGTTTACAGATTAAAGGTATTATGCAAAGAAAACATGTTAACAAAATTTAGAAATGTATTCGTTCACAAGCTGAAAATGCAAGGTTGGTGGATATTATTAAACAGCATTTTATAAAAGGTTATTCTTTTCTGAGGTGTCGGGGTGATTCAAATCTTCACGATGTCTACCTCAAAACTCCACTGTCACGCAGTGAGGGTTAAGCGTCATATAATCGGTCAAGCGCGGGTTATACTAAATATGCATGAAGAACGTAAGCTAACAGAACTATATTTTTCCTGTTCTGCAACTGTAATATTTAGCCAAATTTTCTTATAACCACAAGTTTTTTTTTTTTTTTTTAAGATTTGCATTAACTAGAATAAATAAAAGGGGATGGACCAACGAGTTAATCAAATTGATGAGGGTTGTCCTGAAAATAACGCCTCAAATGTCATAATTTCTTTATTAAAAACATGAGAAAAATCCAGTTGTATACACATTACTATAAAAAATGGTCAACATTTATGGTGATATATGTGCGTCATGTTGGAAGACATTTGTCAAATCGACTTTAATATCTGTCTATTTTTCTGGAATAAGGCATCTCCCTTCTCTGTCCATATGTGGTCAGCCACACCTGGTTTTTCCACTTACCCTCGTGTCACAGCTTTCTGGTGTTCTTGAAGCCTTAGTTTGAGGGAGCGGCCTGTTTCTCCTTTAACAGCAAAAATTGCAATAGGAGCACTGGTAAAAATGATTGCTGAAGACATTCGGTTTATTATACCCAGACATTCATACACAGATGCCCTCAAGGACACATGGCACAGTAGATAAAGGCGTTGATTAGATCCAGTGACAGAACCCCGCTAAGGCAGTGGAGAACTTTCAGAAAATTAACAGGAGATAACTGACACCCATTAAACATGGCACTTAGAACTAGAACAATCTACCCCAGTGAGCGAAATAAAGGGTTCAGTTCGACATTCCAACCAACTGAAGAAGTACAACGGCCGAAACGTTGTAATAATTATGGCGAGAAAGATGAGGACAATAGTCCAAATAATGTAAATAATGTACAAATCGATTTTGGTAAAAATCTTTCTGGAATTCTGTACTCAAGTGTGTTTTAGTGTTTTTTCTTCAACACTAGTTTCAACTTCGTTAAACTTTCACACCCATCTTAAGAGCACCCTCATTAGCACCCAGCTCAACATACATTGATGTGCCAAAAGTCATGGGAAGTAGTATGTAAAGGAAATAGTAAGTGGAGCCCAGCGTGTATTGACATCACGAAAATGTTCGGTACTCATGCCGCAATTTAACTTTTTAAAAACCTATTGTAACTATATTCTACTTTGGCGTAGTAAAACGAACACGTGCTCTTCAACATTGTTTAGCAGCTACTTGCACTCATAAAACTAGGGACATTCACAAAAAACGTGATACCTAAGATTTGAAATGAATTTTTATAAATGAAAAATCTTTCTTGAAGCTCTTATTTTAGTTTTAACTTCTAGATGATACGTTAAATTTAATATTTTCAACTGACATAATACATTGCTTGATTTCAAAAACTAATTAAATTGATTAGAAAAAATTCTTATTTTTTTTTGCAAAAATAGCTTATTAGAGCACGTTTTTGTAGTCTTTCATCGCAATGTTATTCTGTTTATCGACAATTCTTCCAAAAATAAAATATACATTTCAGAATCTTTATTTGAGGAATATCAGATGATTTAAAGTATAAATTAATTTGATTTCAAAACAAAAAATTATTTCAAGTTTATAATATCGCATAAATGCATGTTTTTAATCCGAAAATTGCTGCATTTTAATCGACAGAAGTTTGGTTGAGGTAAATTACATTACATGTTTTTTTTATGTTTGACAAAAACAAATTCCTGCTTTAAATTCTCCAAGGAGTTCTGCTTTAAATTAATTAAGAGGGTGTAACACATGTAATAAATATACCAAAATTTTCTACAGAAAAATAGTTAAAAAATAATTTAATTACCTTGTGAATAAGTCCTGAAAATTTCATTAAAATCGGACAATTATTAGAATTTGCAAATGTTTCCAAAACAATCTGTTTTTACCCTAAAAAAATCCTAAATTTCATAACAGTAATCTCTGTCCCACCTGCTGATGTAAGAAAAACAAGATTTTTAACCAAATTTTCGAACAATTCGAAAGGATTAAAAATTTAATTAAATAATCAAAAATACTTTGGTGTTTCCTTTTAATATCATAAATATTTTGATAAAATACATTGTTTCTATCAAATGTGGAGCATCTTTTTATTATTGTAGGTACCTGCAATTTTTTTCTAAAAATCTAAAACATTTCAAGAGAGTTAAGTTTTATGTAGGCCCTACATATAACTTATCTCTCTATAAATGTATAACAACAATGAACCTTTGAAACAAAATTGCTTGTATGGAGAACATCTTCTTGAAAAACGATAACAGCTTGTGTTCCATCCAATTGAAATGTCAAATGCCCCCTTTCGTAACAATTACCCATTAGAGAATCACCATTAATTTTTACACGTTTACGTTCCGTGTAATTGTACCAAAAGATAAAGACAATTTTGACAGATATTTTATTATCATTTGCGAATGTCCACCGGCAGTTATTGACTGTGGGCTCAATCCATCCATGACGCCTCGATTTCACATTCTATATTGCATGTAAAGTACGTTCTCCCAGATGAAATGGCAGATTTTTGAAATATGCGTCGTGTTTTGACAACTGTTGAGTAAGCACATGATAAAGCCGCGTGAATTATCGGAGTTCAAACAAAGATTAATAGTGGGTGTAAGGTGAATATGACATTACGTTTCTAAAATTGTTGGTATCCTGTCCAAATCTAAGTAGCACATGTTTACTGGAAATACTCGAGAGAAGACATTACCGTCTATGGTGAACAGTGTATAGAAGTGTCTGCGAATCGTTAACGATGTGTCATCAAAGTTAACCGGCTAGAATTGTATAGGCAATTCCGAGAGAATTGGTAACCCTACCGGGATTTAGCAATGGAGCCACAATCTTAACAAGATACGCAGATGCCACAGTACTGATAGCAGACACAGAAAAGAAATTACAAAATCTCCTACAGAAGGTAGCGAAGGAGAGTGAGAAGAAATCACTAAGCATAAACTACAAGAAGACAGAATGTGTGGACATCAGTTAAAGGATAGGCTCGAAATGCGATTTGCAGACGCGGAAATTTAAATAGCTGGGACGCTTGCTGAGAGAGGACGGCAAGTGCGACACTTAGATCCGTAGAGGTATTGAGATTGCCAAGGACACATTCCAAAAGCTGGGTAGAGTATTTCGAGACAGGAGGATTTCATTGGTAACTAAAAAAAAAAATCATTAAGCTGTTACATGACATCTCTCTTTCTTTACGGCAGCGTATCTTGGATGATTTTCTCAAAGTTGATGAAGAGACTCGAGTCGACGGAGATGTGGTTCTACAGAAGGACGATGAGGATATGGACCGAGCGTGTGAGCAACAATGAAGTCTGAAAACAAGGAGGCTTATACATAACATCAGGAAGAGGCAGCTGAAATTTCCGGGATACATAATGAAGAAGGTTGGCCTGGATAATATGATACTCACGAGTCGAATAGAGGGAAAGAGAGACAAGGGAAAACAACGCGTGACAAGCCTGGCGGGCTTAAGCAAATGGATTATAGAGGAAGCAAGGAGAAGGATCTTGTTGAGGGCTACAAGGGATAGAGGGAGGCGGAGAGCCAGATCTGGTACAATCGAAAGGACATGGCACATAAAAAGAAAAGAAAGAACGAAAAGGGATACTAGCTACAAGCAGGTTTATATTTAAAACAGAAATACCAATTCAGCGTTCTTTAGCTTCCATTATATATTGGAGCATCGATCCATTGATTGATTGATTTGTTTTTTTTACAGTTTCCCAACAAATTTCAGCTTATTTAAAGACGACTCATTTTTGGATAGTATGAATTTTTTTTAGATAATAATGATTTTTAATGCAAGTCCTTCTATTTAACACATAGCTGCGAGGAGACAAGGTGGATTTCTCAAGGGTATCTGCACATAAGTGAATATAACAAACTCGAATGGAACTTGATCTCGCCTCTCCGTTTTCTCATTGCTAGCCATTATCCATTACACCACACGCACATCCAAGTTTACAGCCCCTGGTATTCACGAGTCGTCACTCATCTAGGTACTGACCAGCTTCATTGTTGCTCATCTTCGGTGATCGGACAAGAACCGGTGTTTTCACGTAGTTCAGCTGTAAACCGGGATAGTACAAAACCCTCTGTGAACACAACTACACCGAATATCACATAGACATGACGTAACTAAATTCATGGAGACATGGTAACTAGTTGCTTGCGGGTCGATGGTTTTGTTCAGGTGTAGTGCAGACCATGGATCCTAGTTTATCAATGCATCACGTTCCGTCGGTTGGGTAATATAATTTTTAGTAAAGTTCACTCAGTACATTAATTAACCGTTTAAAGAGTGCGAATTAACGGTAAATGACATGTTGAAGCGACCAAACATTTTTTTTTTACTTTTTACATAAATTTCATTCAATACAAATCTCAAGTGTCACCCGTTAGTCGGTTATTTATTGCCGAATGTAATATGAATATAAGAAAGGGAGACAGAAATTAAAATTATGGGGCTAAGGAAGATAAAGAGCCATTGAGAAGTTAAAATTAGATTGTTCTTGAAGCATTCCCGCGGAGAATTGTCCTACAAGCATGGTGAGTTCTAGCGATAAAATTCTGAAATCAGGGAGTTTGTAGGAGATCGAACGGCCTCAATTCAATCTCTACTTTTTTTTTTACTTTCAACAAATATGTCAAGAAACAAATAATAAAAAAGGAAAATAACAAATTCCACAAATCAATGCAATTACAATAATAGATATTTCTTTTATCAATAACAAAAGTGATACACATTGTATTGAAATTATTGTTGCATTTAAATTTGGGTACAACTGTTTCGTTTTTGTGTTACTTTGAAGTTTAAATTTAGTTCAACATCCTGTCCTAGTTAGTTTGAAATAGTAATTAAAGTTTTATAGAAAGAATGTTTGTTAACTAAATTGTTGGATGAAAATTTGTACAAGTTGAGAGAATATTTATAAGTGTATGTTTAAATTAAACAGTTTCTTGATAGCTGAATTTTAAGTGTAAAATAGTTTCCAATTCACAGTTCATTTGGAAGTTGTCTCTTTGATCGTAATCCTTTGTTTTGAAGATGATGTTGACATGATGATGTGAACTTTAAATATTGTAATTTAGTTTCGTCATCAAGTGTTGATATTGATAAAGTTTCAATGAATTCATTGGTGAGAATGAATAATGATCGCTGTTAGTGATTGAGCTTTTTTTCTGCAGGCTGGAAATATGTTCAGAAGTAACTTATACCTAATAATTGTGTGACATGAATTAAGTAGGCGTATGATTGCCGGTAAATTTCTCACTAGCGCGAATGTGATAGTGTATTATATTTATTTACTTTTTAATCACATGATAGGCTCGAGAACAAGTTTTCATTTACTTGGCGGTTTTTTCGTTAGAACAGAACACGCGTAAGCGGAAACATGACCTTAGATTTATTGAACCAATCAGAATATCTCAGGTGATGAAAATTTGGTTTGGAACCTCTATGTGTTTAGCTGTGCAAGACTTTAGGACTTTGCATGTGAAGATAGACAAATATTTCATATTTATTGTCCAATCAAGACTTAGTTAAATGACAACATTATGGAAACTAAGGAACTTGTTTTTACGACAAATTACATTCTAGTTTGTCGTAAAAAGTTTTACACGTGTTTCCCTCTATTGATTATCATCTTTGTCCATTTCTGCCTCCAGGCGTAGAATTTAAATATCTTTAAATTTATAAATAAAAGAGGAAGTTTTTTTTTTGGTACTTCTGTCCTTTATTTTGTCAAGATACAATTTTTGAAATAAAATCAACTCCGTCTAATGATGACCTCCAGGAGAGTGACTCATTCTGCCTTCTCAGATGAAAGTTTTCTTGACATGAATGAAAAACGATTATATTGAAAATATTGCTATTTTTATGCGAGGAAAATATGTTCACGATGGCATACTAGAAAATCTTTTTTGACATAATCTATCATACTAATTTATAAGTGTACTATACGGTTATGCAGTGAATATTGTTATCACATCTGGTGTGTTGATTCTGCTAAGTATATAGTGCTTCTTGATAAAATGCAAAGAATTTTCATTGTTATTAGTCCTGCATTGACATCCTGGATTCAGTCACTTTCCAAACATCATAACGTAGCTTCCCTGTGTCTTTTCTGTAAATATTTTCGTGATAATTGTTCTGATGAGCTATCCTCTTTAAATTCAAGTACAGTACTAGACTGGCAGTAAGATTTAAACATTTTACAGTTGAAATGGGTAGATGTAACGGTAGGTTCTATGCTAGATGAAATGGCTAGATGTAACGATAAGTTCTATGCTAGATGAAATGGCTAGATGTAACGGTAAGTTCTATGCTAGACGAAATGGCTAGATTTAACGGTAAGTTCTATGCTCGATGAAATGGCTAGACGTAACGGTAAGTTCTATGCTAGATGAAATGGCTAGATGTAACGGTAAGTTCTATGCTATAAGACATGGCTAGATGTAACGGTAAGTTCTATGCTAGATGAAGTGGCTAGATGTAACGGCAGGTTCTATGCTAGATGAAATGGCTAGATGTAACGGTAAGTTCTATGCTAGATAAAATGGCTAGATGTAACGGTAAGTTCTATGCTAGATGAAATGGCTAGATGTAACGGTAAGTTCTTTGCTAGATGAAATAGGTAGATGTAACGGTAAGTTCTATGCTAGATGAAATGGCTAGATGTAACGGTAAATTCTATGCTAGATGACATGGCTAGATGTAACGGTAAGTTCTATGCTAGATGACATGGCTAGATGTAACGGTAAGTTCTATGCTAGATGAAGTGGCTAGATGTAACGGTAAGTTCTATGCTAGATGAAGTGGCTAGATGTAACGGTAAGTTCTATGCTAGATGGCATGGCTAGATGTAACGGTAAATTCTATGCTAGATGACATGGCTAGATGTAACGGTAAGTTCTATGCTATATGAAATGGCTAGATGTAACGGTAAGTTCTATGCTAGATGAAGTGGGTAGATGTAACGGTAAGTTCTATGCTAGATGAAATGGCTAGATGTAACGGTAAGTTCTATGCTAGATGAAGTGGGTAGATGTAACGGTAAGTTCTATGCTAGATGACATGGCTAGATGTAACGGTAAGTTCTATGGTAGATGAAGTGGCTAGATGTAACGGCAGGTTCTATGCTAGATGAAATGGCTAGATGTAACGGTAAGTTCTATGCTAGATAAAATGGCTAGATGTAACGGTAAGTTCTATGATAGATGAAATGGCAAGATGTAACGGTAAGTTCTATGCTAGATGGCATGGCTAGATGTAACGGTAAGTTCTATGCTAGATGAAATGGCTAGATGTAACGGTACGTTCTATACTAGATGAAATGGGTAGATGTAACGGTAAGTTCTATGATAGATGAAATGGCTAGATGTAACGGCAAATTCTATTCTATCGTACTTGTCAATTGTTGAACTCTCTCTTCCGGTTTTCTTTTTTACTTTCAAATCAATTTTGATCTTCAGATATTTAGATGCAATGTCAATCATTATCTTCTCTCTTCTTAATTCTTGTTTTTTATTGTTCATTCTTCTTCATAATTGTTTTTTTTTTCTTTTTCTCATCTTCTCTCACACCCAAGAACATCCTTGGCATTATTAGTGGCATTATTACCTTCCTCGGGGGGGGGGTAATAAATTAAAAAGAAATAACTATTGGTATCAATATTTGTTGTTTATCGAATATCACCAATTCATTAAATCAAAATATCAATATTAAAAATTTAAATAACTTTCTAGTAAGAACAGTGTATTAGATATTGTTAAATTTGATTGATATTTACTAAATCTAACTTATTATGGCACAAGGTCACAAACATAAGTAACATATGTGTAATGTACAAAATATATCTTTAAAATTTGGTTTGAGCGACATCCATGAAAGTCGGTCTCCTGAGTTGATCTCAGCTTTTGTTTCTTCTGCATTTCTCGGATAAGACCGTTGTCTCTTGCTGTTAAAGAATGTATCGACAAATGTGTTGTAAAAAATAGAAGTATTAGTTAGAATAAAAGTCGTAATAGACTAGTGAACCAGATACTGAAAATTGCTATGAACATCAACCTGAACCAGTCGTCAATGGCCATGGAGTCACTATTTTCAGTTACTTTAGCACTGTACACATAAAAGCGAACAGCCAATACAGTGATTAAATGAAACAAATGAAAAATACTGTCTTTACTCATAATGGGAATATCATCAGATATGACATAGAAATGCCAGTAACATCAAATAAAATGTTCTCATCGATAAGACAGTTTCATCAGACAAAAATATATCTGTTAAAAATATGACAAAAATAAATATAGGTATGTTGAAAGTGAAATTGAATTATGAGTACCTTGATATTGAAATCGGCATATCATAAGATCGAGCTAACAATATTTCCACGACTATTCAACAAACTAGCAAAATAGTCATAAGAAGCAAGCAAAAGAATAATGGGCGGACAACGTTCCTAAGTAGAATGGAATGTGCTTCACAGGAATTCAGAGACTGACATGCAACCCAAACACGTGGAGGGAGCTGGTTATATGTGCACCTACCCAGTGACACGTTTGATACATATGATGACGACGATGTTGATGATGATGATGATGATGATGATGGAAATAAAAAAACAAAACAAATTATAACCTTAAAACTAATATTATGCCTAATTAATAATTGAAGTTCTGGGTGCAATCTAGAAAGGAACAGACCGCGTATTATGAAAATCTCTATTATCCTGTGTATAAAGACTTTAGAGATTCAGAAATTGCACAGTGTGAAACTGCTCATTCATTTATAATAGTATTTTCAATTAAAAATTAATTAATTATTATTCTTAATAATAAAAATAATAATAATAATAATAATAATAATAATAATAATAATAATAATAATAATAATAGAATATTAATGTAAAAATGTTATTATTATCAATTAACAAGAAAATGGACAGGTGGAATGTACATATTAACTAAAATATTGTTCTAAACAGAAAGCAAAATAAAATAATAATGTATGAATAATAATGAACGTGGCTTCTCATATGAATTGGTGTCTTTGTAGGAAGTATAGACTTCCTGTTGATAAGAAATCATACTACCATATGCAAGAGAATATGTTCAACAATGTGGTGCCAATTCAACATTTAACTAGAACGCGTCCTTGAAGCCACCAAACCAGACATCACCGCCAATGACAAAGAAACAAGAATATACCTCATCATTGACGTAGTTGTTCATAGTCATGACCTCATGGTCACCATAGTATCTGGGTCACAAAATTGACAAGCATGAGAAATATACTGACCTCAGGATTGAAATTGTCAAAATGTGGGAAGTTTCCAATGCGCAATTGTTCCAGCTAAGATTGGAGTGTATACCGCCGAACTTTGAAAAAATCGAAATAGTCTCATAAACAATGAGCGTTGCAGGGGCTTCAATGTAATGTAGATGTACCTGAAGTGAATATGTCTAGGGCAAGTCAGGCTGAAGAAGCTTATCTATCTCGAAACAGGTTTTGAATTCAGAACTATCGCACGCCAAGACTGATTGTCCTACCACAGATAAATAGACAGCTTTACCATATTGTTTAATCCACATCCGGGGATGTTGAAATAATGCCTTTTAAATGGTCATATATGATGATATATTATACATAAATACTAAATATACTGTGATTTATCAGAAAACAAGTGAGAAAATATGGAATATTCATTTATGTTTTAGCAACTGCCTCGCGATTAAATACACATCTGAAAAATATGAAATTACTATTTGTGTATTAGCAACTGTGTTGTGATTAGATACACTACTGGAAAAATATATAACTGACATTAGAGTATTGGCAACAGTGTTGTTATTAAAGAGAAATATGCATTTGGCTTTTCTTTATTAGCAACTGAGTTGTGATTAAATACATCACTGAAAAATATGCTATTGTCATTTCTGTATTAGAAACTATATCGTGATTACAATGCTGAAAAATATGCAGCTGTCATACGTGTATTAGCAACTAAGATGGATGGCGGCTCGAATTGAGGAATCGGCTGGCTGAGTTCGAATTCCAGTCGAATGCATTACATTCACTTACGTGAAGGAAGAGGATTCATACCCTTGGGAAAGGTATGAATCCTCTTCCTCTCCTACAGCTATGGGTAAATAGCAGGACAGACCGTGTTCTATAGCCTTGGATGGCAACCGGTCTACCGTAGAAAGAAATGGCAACCTACTGTAGGAAAAAATATGTCTCCTCAGTCATGTATCAAAAGATACATGATCGCCTAAGCGTCTATTACGCATGGCACGTGACTGACTGACTGTCGTAATTCAATACACTACAGAAAAAATTACTTTTTGTCTATCGCGTGTTTTGCATTAGCAATTTCAAAAACGATTTGTGGGATAATTCACAATCAATTAAAACGAGACTAAGTTTGAAATCTGTTTTAATGCTTATAAATCGTTTGAGTTTGGTCTTTGAGATTGCCGAGTGTCAATCACTCCTTACGCTATAGATACTAAACCCAATCACTCCAGCCATGGTCTCCGGTTTTTTGGCCATATTCACGTAAGTGTCGCGGTTAAATATTATAACTGGCCTGTTGTGATTTCTCTTGGAAAAATCTGTGATGTTTCGATGAGTCGTGGTAAATTTATTTCTGCAAAAGTCAAACACAGCCTGCTGCCATTCTGTCGAATGACAACAGACAGAAAGAAAAACGGAAGCTCTTTCTTCTATAAAAAAAATAATCACTCATTCTTTTTTTTTATTTTCCAATATACGTTCATCAGTCAGACTTTATTCGTTTTCTACGTGCGTAATGGATGAAAGAGTTATTTTTCATGCACTTTCGAACGAGGTACAATTCTCAGTATATGCCTTAGTGGCACTGACTGCATAATTTAACAGCACCAATAACTTTCCTCCTTACTTCGGTTTCGGAGAAAACGGTTAATGGCTGACATCGACTGCGATTGGGAAGCTGCTAACGACAGTCTGGGCAGACTTCGACTTGCTTGACTTGTTTATTCCACTCAAATAAGTACATTTTAAGACAAACGGCTTCTTAATTTAGTCGGACACCTAAAAAAAATGTCAGCTATGTTAAGTTTGGTTGAGAAGAGGCAGAGAAGTCGAATCTTTAATGGTCCCGAGTTAGTAAAAAACGCCGATCTCTTATTTGTACCTGGAGGAAAGTTGGCAGCTATGTGGCCAGGATTATCCCATATATCAATTTCGTTATCTGCCAAGGGTAGCTAAGGAAAGTAGTTTATATCTTATATCGATCTTTTTGAATTCTATATTTTGTCGATTGTAATTTGCACATGTTGCAAGAGGTCTTTCATCCAAATGTGCTACTAATTTGGCATGGGGCTTCTAAGATTAAAACTCCCATAACCATTATAAGCAATCAACTGATATTTGTATGCCAGGTTGGGAACCAGTAGAAAGTGCGAGTAAATACATCCTCAAGGTATTTCTTATAATTTCTTATAATTTTTTATTATATAGTACTTCTTTTATTCTTTCTCTCTATCTCACACTCGCACACATACACACACACACACACACATATATATATATATATATATTGAAAGAGAGATAGAAGTACTGCATAATAATAAATTGTATGTGTATATATATATATATATATATATATATATATATATATATATATATATATATATATATATATATATATATATGCAGACACATACACACACATATACAATTTTCGTGTAATGTCTGCTGCAGTTCGAAAAAGATTCTTCAGTGCTAGGCGTTAAACGATACTGTCTTTTCTGGCTGTTGTTTTCCTTGGTCTATCCCCCTTGTTTGGATTGGTTAAGCCACCAGTGTTTTCGTACAGTTTCAGAATTCGGCTCACAACGCTTTTGGACAAACTTTTCCTGTTTAACAATCTGCTCAGTTGTTTGATTTTCCTTTCGCAATTTGACAACATCAGCTCTTAGGGACTTGTCAATTTTCATCGGTTCGCCGTGTTAGAAAATAATGCAGTGACGATGAACAATCTTTATCTTAACCTTCGTTATCGGAAATTAGAATTATGTGCGTTATCCTCGCGCATTTCATGATTTGTTCCTTAATTTTGAACACTTGATTATTGAGTGAAGCATTAAAAGAATCATAACTCTCTCTGTATCATCCAAATTACAGATTTAAATTACAAATGAACTGCTATTTGTCTACATTAAGTTAAAATTTCAGAAAAATTAAACGTTTTTTTTTTGAGATATTGAGGTTGTAATTTTTGTTACTTAATTTTGTACACTATTGCAAATAACATTTTAATATAATTCTGCTTTTATATTTTCTCTTAGAACGTCGGTAATAATGAACTCATCCATTTTGATCGCGTGGAAAGACGGGAAAAGTGTTTATGTGTGAACAATTAGATGCAACGATATGTTCTATTTTAACAGTTTTTTTTTTCTCGAACTTCTCGCATATTAGTACGCCTTTTCAATTTCTTGCATCCCTGTCACTTTAAATCTTAAAATTTATATGCAATGCACATTGCCATATTATTACTTGCTGAATCCTATTATTTTACAGTCTATTCTCCTGACTAAAGTGTTCTCGTTTTCTTCCATTCCCAGTAACCCTTACGTCCTAGTGGCATTATCGCTTTCTTTGGAGTGAGATGATTAAAAAATAATATGTTCCTTGAAATACTGTAGCATTTGTCAGTCTTTCTTGTAATCATTTTGTTAACTTTTAACTCTTGTAAATTACTTGTGGCAATGTTCATTGCATTGCAGATGTCTTTGCTTGAATATTTGCTTCCATTCTCATATACGTCTTTAAAAAGAACTAAAAGTTTGCTATTGTGTTAATATCTGCTGAAACTTATTACCTGCCTAATTATTTGTTTTATCTGTACCTTTTATTTGGATGGAGAGGGTGGCAATGTGAACAATGTTTTTTCTCGAATGCAAATGTAGATTACTCTGCATAAATATACACTTTAGTTTGAGCTTCTTTTATACTCAATGTATTTCCAAAACTTACAATAATTCATTGAAATTATCATATCAAAATAATCTTTGAATGTATATAAAGTTTTCATTGCTGACATATCATGATTGGAATTGTTCCATACTCACTTGCCAGCCATAAATGAGTTAAAAAAAATTGTTTCCTCGGTCTTGAGAGGGATAACATATCATCCACTCTCACCCCGTTTCTTACAAATGTAATATTCTAAGCCTGCCATTTTTCTATAGCTATTTCCATGAGAAATTTTAAAATGACCCATATTCTTTAGTAGTTATTCCATTTCCCCAAGATCAAAAGTTCCTTAGTTCTTCTCTGTTCCAAATGTAACAAGGAGAAAACTTTATTCAGACAGCTTTTTTTTTTACCAAACAACCACTTAGTTGCATTCCTGAACAGGTCAATATTGACATCTTCACGTGTAGCATCAGCCGTCATCTTTCATTCATATCTTAAGTTTCTTCGTTTCTTACGACCTTCCCCTTCCATTTATATCACACACCTCAGGGAGCATTACTATGTTGATTTTAACCATGGTTTCTTATACTTTTTGGCGCCATCGCCCACTTTCACATGAAATATTTTCCAACGTTCACTTATGTAATAAAAACAAGTAAAAAACTTTTTGGTAAAAGTCTGTTACTGGTTCATAAACCAACTTTATGATGAAGTAAAAAAACAAAGGGAGGTAACAAATAACGCTGACTTACGCAGCTGCTGTTACTTCAGTATTAAAAAACAAATGAAAGCAAACTTGACCATTTAAAACTATATATATATATATATATATATATATATATATATATATATATATAATTTAGTTTTAGGTTAAGATTAATGTTATGGTTATAATTAGCGTTACAAGTGTGGATAAAAAATTAAACGCTTTGTACACAAAAATATAATAAAAAAAAATAACGCTGACTTACGCAGCTGCTGATATTTCAGTATTAAAAAACAAATGAAAGCAAACTTGACCATTTAAAACTATATATATATATATATATATATATATATAATTTAGTTTTAGGTTAAGGTTAATTTTATGGTTATGATTAGCGTTACAAGTGTCGACAAAAAATTAAACGCTTTGTGGACAAAAGTATAAAATTAAAAAGAATATACAGTACTAGCACTATTAGTCAACAATCCTCATAAAAATTTGTTAAAGAAATTTCTTATATATATATATATATATATATATATATATATATATATATATATATTCAATGGGAGGTGACAGTAGACTGCGTCTTGAGCATTTTCAAGCCTAGATGAGAAGAGATGGGCACTGATTATGAAAATATTCATACAACAACACTGACAAATCTACTGATAGAAAACATCGCCACTGCTTTTCTTCTTGAGGTTAGTGTGCTGGTGATGAGGGGGTTATACCGATAAAGATGATCATTTGCTTTTAAAAAATATTATAAAATGTTCCAAAAGTCCAGTTCTTAAAAATAATTAATCATCTCAATTATCTACACTATCTAAAAAAAATGTAGTTTATGAATTCTTATATCCTTTGGAAGATTTCATCTCTAACACTAACAAGAAAAAAGAAACTTTAAATTATGACATTGGCCCCCACAGACACCACAATCTCTCGTAGGTGAACTTGTCATTTGTCAAAATTCGCGGACATATCATCTAAAAAATGATTCTAACGATGTTGGACTCTATGTCAATAACTATAAAACTAAATACAGAGGCTCCATTACAAACAGTCTCAGGCGAATCACTAAAATCTGTCGAATCTTTTTCATACCTAGGAAGCGAGATAAATTGTATTGAAAAGGATGTGAAAATTCGCATAGCTAAAGCTTGAGCCACCTTGAATAAATTGAATGTAATCTGGAAATCTAATCTACTAGACAACCTCAAGTGGAGATTTTTTCAAGACACTGGAGAGGCGGTGTTTCTGAATGGTGCATCTTCTTGGATATTAATTAAAATCCTTGTGTCAAAGTTTGATGGAACCTACACTCGGATGCTGAGAACTATATTTAACAATTTTTGGAAACAAAAAACAACTATATCACAGCTCTATGGAACCATACCTAATATTTCTACAATCTTGCGCGAACGTATTAGGTTGGTTCAAAAATAATTTCGTTTTCTCACATAGTAACATATGTTAGAAAACGAAATTATTTTTGCACCAACCTAATAGAATGCTCTTTGCAAGTCACTGGTGGCGAGCAAAACAAGAACTAACGTTGATCTACTGCTCTGGACACATAACCATGTAGCAAGACGGGTTGATCGCCCAGTAACTGCCTATATTGACCAGCTATATTATGAAACAGAATTCCGGGCTAATGACCTTTCAAGCTTGAAGAAGGACCGTGAGGGTTGACGTGATAGACTCATGAATGTCTGAGCTAGCTCGACCGAATAAAATAATAAAATAACAGATGATGAGAAATAAGTAACATAATATTAACAGAAGACACATTTTAGTACATTGCACCAACGTTTAATATAGAACATAGTGCAAAGAAAGGTTCTAAATTCTGGAGGTTGTTGTAATAAAAGAGAAGCAGCCACCATTAAATAATGTATCTATCTCAAAATATATTGTAGTATGCCTACGGACGATAATCGTTATGTTCCTATTTACATAAATGCAGTAGTAAATACTGTATGTTGGTCTGAAGTTGGAGATTCGTATCTGGTTGTGCTGGTCAAACTCTCTGCCTCCGTGCAGAGAATATCCTCAGACGAGGCTATGTCAAAAGGTAGAGTCTCGTCTCGGGAAACAGCTACCCGACTCCGTTTTGTACGGCGTCTACTGGGAATTTTGGGTCGAGATTATGGGCTCGGATACCCCACATTAAATTCGGCTTTGTGCCACGTCTGACCGTGTGGGGCGGTTGGTAGATATCCTGCTGTTGGAGATTCATGGTGTAATTCACTTCACTCATTTCTAGCAGATGACAACTACTTCTACGCGCCGCAGCCGAATCTTATATGTGTTGTTCTTGTCCCATGTATTATCGTTTATTTTCATCTTTCGTGGGATTATTCTATTTAGCTAGGTTACAAAAATAGGGTATCATATATTGAAGTTTGTTGTAAAATAAATACTTTAAAAAAATTCAGTTTGACCGTTTATACGGCGTCACCTAGGGTGATTGGAAATTGGTTCCATCAAACGTGAGAACATCGAAATGAAAATAGAGTTGTGTAAATATACACAGAACGGTATTGCGGAAGAAAATTATATATATATATATATATATATATATATATATATATATATATATATATATATATATATTTGGTTGTATAGATGTGAGTTTGTGACCCTGGGTTTCACGTTTTAGCGATCGTCAGACAAACTGATTAATTTTTTAAAAATTTTGGGTTTATGTAGATTGCGTGTTTTGGTGTTATTGTGGAAGTGGTGGGGGAAAACTTTGTCGTTTCGTCATCGTACTAACGCAAACATCGATGTATGTTCATACGCCTAAGTACCGCGCATAATATATAAATAATTATATATATATATATCTTTATTTATATTTATATACACACACTTCCCCCCATATATATATATATATATATATATATATATATATATATATATATATATATATATATATACTAGACTAGACTACTCGTGACCTGTTGGGTCTCTGACTGTCCAGGTTACAAAGCATTTAAGTTAATTTCAACACTCCATTGAACCACTTCATAATTTTATTGTGATTCAATTCAATATTTCAGTTCGTTGGTGTCATCATTGATCTGGTTTACAAGTTCAAGCTTAACGTTTTTACTGATTGTTTACAGAATTTAATAGGAATAGAACTTCTGTGATATATTTGAACTTTAAATCAGATTAACTTATTTAAAATATGTTTTACATATTACAGAAAATATTTAAAATATTGTTTGTTTAAAGAAAGTGTCTGGTTATATCGTAAAAATGTATAAAAGAATATAAAAATCGTATGCCATAGAAAAACGATTACAAAACGAAATGTAAGATCGTTGAAATTCTATGAGGCGTTATTCTAAGAATAAAGAAAACGAATAGATGATGATGCAATCAATTTTTTAAGACAAGTAAAGAAAAGGCGTGTAATGAAGATTATCTGTCTCGTACTCACCGTCAGCTCTATAAGCAGAAACTCACAGCTGCGAGCAACGCTATAAATTTTCTTAAAAGAACTTCCATTAATACTGCAGCAATTCAATGCTGGAAGTCGTCAAAAACCTGAACTGTGGCTGCACATGACAAATTGTCGTCATAGATACAAACCAGGAAATCACAGGAAACATGGAAATGCAACAAAGGGCAGGGATTTCAGCTTGACAGTCAAAGACAGAAAATTACGCCGAGAAAAAAAAAAGATGTCGCTTCGTGTTCGAAAGTGGACAGTATTGATTACAAGTCAGGCTGGATCGGTATTTGTCTGCCATCTTGTTTTGCTATTTGTAAATAGTTAAATAGACAGGCGTCATTTTCTGGGTATTTTCTTGCTGATAATGGGTGAAAAAATACATATAGACGAAGCAATGCTCGTGTGGTTTGAACGTTATGTTACTCTGATATATATTGTCATGGCTATACTTTTAAAATACACAAATCTATGCATGCCAATATATTCTTTAAATAAAGGGCGTATCCTTTTTACAGCTGAAGGTTTTGCTCGGAGAGTATAGGATGCTTCTTGCAATCTAACATTGGTGGAATAGAGCCTCTGGGATATTTTCCCTAAAGAGATACATTTCGAATCGGGTAGGAATATGGCAAAAATTCAGTTCTGCTGTGAGAAGCTGACATTTGAGAATATTATTTCGGATTTCTCTAAATATCAGAAGTGTGGTTGGCTGCATTGAATTGTCGAATGTTTGTAAGAATTAAAAGTTCAGTGCTTCTATTCATGCATTAGAAAATTATATATATATATATATATATATATATATAGTCATCCACAGACACACTGTTTCCCAGTATCCTAGTTCCTCAGTGTGGCTAGACGTCGAACTGCTTCAAGCCGGGATTAAAATCCGACTGATTTGACAAAAGTCAGATACCTTACCTCTAGATATATATAATAACTGGCCACTCGTATTCGAGAATACCCGTTTACTTGGGCGGATAGACAATCCCTGTTGCAGATGCTCGCTCAGGCACGCTTGTGTTTGCTCAACACCCACATATATTGGTTTATACTGAAAATATGCTGAGCAGGCCTTAGTTACAGTTTCTTGGAGAAAGCGTGTTTTCTGGTGTGATGAACAATTTGAACAAAGCTAGCACGCTCATGCGCTCGGCCACGATGATTTGTGGCTTCGTGCTAGCACAGCTATCGACGGCCCACGAAAGCTCCGTCTACCCAATTTCACTGACACGACTTGGCTCAATCAGTTGTATGGTTTGCATGCACTTTACAAAGGTACTGCACGTAGGGATCAACTTCGATCCAGCCTGATGTCATCAGGAAGTCATCTTCTTGAAAAATAGACCCTTCTAACCCGGATTTCATGGTCAGAAAGCGAACGTTCTAACCATTATCTCTCTCTCTCTCTCTCCACACACACACACACACACACACACACATATACATATATATATATATATATATATATATATATATATGTATGTGTGTGTCTGTGTGTGTGAAAAGTGTGTGTATATAAATATAAATAAATATATATATATATATATATATATATATAATTATTTATATATTATATTATTAGAAATCGCTCAATATCAGAGATAGAGCTAACATATATGGTTGGATAGATGTGAGTTTGTGACCCTGGGTTTCACGCTTTTGCAATCGTCAAAAAGCGTGAAACCCAGAGTCACAAACTCACATCTATCCAACCAAATATATATATATATATATATATATATATATATATATATATATATATATATATATATATATATATATATGCCACTCGAGGTTGATGTTTACGTTACGGAGGCAAGTTGTACGAATAGGATAGACGATAACGGGTAACCCTAGTTTTGAATAGGTTAAGATTGTACTTATCATGAAAACATTGTCTTGGGAGTCAGTTCCACAGTGCAGTGGTACGCGGGGAGAAGCTGTACGAATGCTACTTTCTTCTCACCAATGGAATACAGAGGGGATATGTGTGGTTTGCTACAATGTAAGTGGCATTGCGGGTCTTTTCTGTAATGGTTAGAACTAACCCACACACACACCCACACCCACACACACAAACACACACACAAACATACATGTATGTTTGGGTTTATGTAAGTGTCTGTGTTTTAATTTTCTTCAAACATCGTGAAAGGAACATATCGCCAAATTGAATAAAATTCCCGAAGCAAACAAATTCACAACATCATAATTTGTTTTCGATTCATTTATCAATTTGCTTCGCACAGCCTTAAGGATATTAAGATTTCTTTTTTTTCTTTTTTTTTTTTTGAATTGATCGTCAATAGTATGTATATTTCCGTTAAAGACTTGTATGAAAATTGCTATAAGAGATTTATCTTGTGTAAAATGCAAACTTTGCAAACGTAATCTCAGCAATGCTAACCAAAAAGAATATATATATATATATATATATATATATATATATATATATATATATATATATATATATATATATATGCTAGAGAAAAAACGAATCAGGTAAAACGTATCCATAATTCATCAACATTTATTTAACAAAAATAAAATAATTTCATAAATTTTATTGAAATTGAAACTCTTTTAATCGCAATTAACTCGTAATTCTCTCAATTATCTCCTTAAAAAATCTAATTTCTTCCAGGTGAAAATCCCGATAATTTTCTATACGATTCTATGCAAATTTTAAAACCTACAATAAAATTACCGGAAATAGCTTTTTAAATTTTTGATTGATTACGTTTTATAATTTTTTTCATAATTAGATTATTGCTTACTTTAAATTTTTATACCTACGAGTAGAATTATTTTGGATCATTGTAAAAATATTTGTATGTACATTATTTGTCCATCTTGATTTTATTCATGCAGACACATACAACCCCACCTCATATATAAATATATATATTGTTAAATATAACGGAAAATATCTATTTTGTTTGATCATGAGCCGTTCCAAGCTTTGTATAGTTGCTTTAATTGCGGGAGAAAATCAACATTTAGATATCTTTATTGTGTTGTACCTTGATCTAAGCTTTCGACTCACAAGAGCCATCTTCAGAGTGGTTATATTGACATTTAAACAAAGATATTCACCGTCAAAAATAATATTTTATTATATTGACTTAGAATATTGCTTTGCTATGATAACGGTAGCGGAATAGCAGACGCATGGCGTAAATATAAAATTAGTAATACCACTAACAAAAATTGACAATATTAATAATAATTGTACCCATAATAGTAAGTCAAAATGAACATAATACTATTAACTTATACTATTGCAGCAAAATGCATAATAATTAAAAACATGATCAAACAGCACTTAAAAAAATAATAGGCAGAAATGTTAAACCCAGTAATAATAATAAACAAGTTAAACTCATCATATGTTATAAAAAGGAAAGACAATTGACCTGATACTCTCTAATAACCCTACAACCACACAGCTAAATCTTACAAAAAAACAAAAACAAAAAAAAAACAATGTAGTTTGTCAATTTACATGTCCGTTCGGAGATTGTATCTCTGATACATATAATAAACCAACTACATATATTGGTTTTACTACAACCACACTCTCTCGTAGACTTACCTGTCATCTTTCTGATCTTAGTTCTATAAAACTGCATTTCTTAGAAAACATAGCCATATACAAATATTATGTGATAACACAACAATACTCTCGTATATACACAGTAAAAAGAACCTCCAGATATTGGAAGCCATCGACACAAAGTAAACCACAATAAAAAATTACATTTCAAACTAGTCACAGCACATTATATTGTACCTAAATATATGGTTCATTTGTTAATATTTTAAACTCTCACTTGGTAGGACGTCATAAACCGTATCACGAATCTTCGTTTTTGAAAACTGTATCAAGTCCTTTTAGTTTATTAATTTCAGTCGTTCTTTGACAAATATTATTTTTTGTCGAAAGTTGGATTTTTTAAAAGTACATATGTATCAAAGATAGAGCATTTAGAAATATAGACATTTTGACAGTGCCGTAATGGACAGCGGCTCGGATTGAGGAATCGGAGAGCCCAGTTTCAATTCCAGTAGGATCCATTACAATTACTGAGGTGCTAATACCCAGCTATGGTTAAATAGCAGGACAGACCGGGTTAGTTGGATGGTAACTGATTTACCACAGAAAGAAATAGCAACCCACTGCTTGCCTAAGACTAACTGACTGGATATAGCAAGAATGTGAGCAAGAATATCCAGGCCAAGTCTTGAAAATGGGTCACCATGCACTTTAGATTTCTGTCTACAATCTATCTATCTATCTGTCTATCTGGTTCGAATCTCACTATGATGATCCCGGCATGTATACGTTATGGGCATTACAATATCCTTGATATAACAATAGGATAACTGAATGGAAAAGGAATAACAGACAAGCTTAGTTCACAAAGAAGTTTATAATGCTACGTCGTACACAAAATTAGATATATACATATATGCATGTGTCCCACGCAAAGAAATTATAGCATATGCCTCAACAAACATTGTGTTAGAAAGGAGAACCTTACTTGTTATAATTCCCGAAAGGAAAACTGGGCATGAGGCTGTTTCTCTACGACTTGGGCTACGACTTGGGCTACGACTTGGGCTACGCCATGTGATTTTTCCTGTAAGTCCGACCACTGTCAACTAAGGATGTCCTTCGCCTCTACATGATAACTGCTCTCGTTAAATTCCCTCCTGACATCATTCACCAGCCGTCACGTGATCCTCGTAACTATCTCAATGAAAGGGACAGAAACATCATTTGTAACCCAACAAAATAAAGATAATGGAATGGAATTCGAAAGAGAGAAATCAGAAACTATAGTAGAAATAGACAGGAACAAAACATGGATAAAATACGTATTCTTCTGTTCAGGGCGTGTGCGATTATATCTCTCCTCATACTCCAATCACTGATAGCCATTTCAACGATTGTTCTCTTTTCCAAGCCTATTGTACCCCTGGTTTGCCATCTATTCACCTAAGCTCGTCGGGTAACTGGCCTGTTGCCTTTCCCTGTACATCTTGCATCGGTATGCTCCATTAGTGTAAATTTATCCAAACACTTTCCCCATTATATCTACAAAAAAATTCAACTGTGTTTTCTGATTCTAATCACAGCTGTCCTTTTTTGTTTCCATTTTTTTTTAAACTTATTTCTTGCATACTTGCTCCGTCCTTGGAATTATCAGCATCCTTCTGTAGAACCACTTTTCTAATGTCTCCACTTTTCTCTTAATCAATAACAAAAAGATTGTCCAGCATTCACTGTCATTCAAGTGGATTACTATTGCATAACAGTTCAACACTCATCTCTTTGTTTGTAACTGCGGACTTTAAAATGTTTCGGTGTCACCAGGTTTTTAGCTAACATTTTGAGCATCAGGAAATTAAAACTTCTTCATACGAATAATAGTTTTATTGATGGAATCGGCATTATATATAAAAGGCAGGTGGAGGAGAAATACAACAAATAGCAGGCTTTATATTACACTGTGACGTATCTATGTTTACATAAGCCCATCTTTTTTCGATAGAAACAAAGAGAACAGTGATATATTTCTATGTGGTATCTATCCTCTTACATAGCAGTGAATGCTGGAAAATTTCCCCACGGATAAAGGAGAAAACTTGAGGTAAGAGAATATGGTTATGCAGACATATACAGAAAATTCCATGAACGGAACGAGTAAGCAACAAGAAAGTCATTAAAATAAATGGTAGCAGAAAGAACAGGAAAAGACGTCTGAAATTCCTTGAAAACCTAATGAGGAAGGAGGGATTGTAAAACTTGAAAAACTGACAGTAGTTTGACCAGGAGAGCTTTGTCTTCTGTTACGTTTACTTGCCCATAATAAGCTTCAATGAATACCTTTCCGGCTTTGAAACCAGATATATGGAAGGAACTGCCCAGATGCCCAGTTGTGCAGCGACCCTAAGACCACATCTTGTCCTGAAACTGATTATAATGACCTAAGGTCGAAATCATAGTTTGTTCAATATATATCAAATGCTAATTGTTGACAATTTACACTGCATCCTGTTATGATTGGTTTCGTACAAATACTAGAGGAGACACAGTGGGCTCGGATTGAGGAATCGGAGACCCGAGTTCGAATTCTAGTCGAATCCATTACATTCACTTAGATGGTAATACCCTTTGGAAAGGTATGAATTATCTTCTTTTCTCCCCAGCTATGGGTAAATAGCGGGGCAGACCGTGTTCTAGTGACTTGGATGGCAACTGGTCTGCTGCAGAAAGTAATGGCAGCCCTAATACGGGAAAGAATCTACCTCGTCAGTCAAGTATCTTTCGATGAATAACGCATGGCACATAATAACTGAGTATTGGGAAAGGTATGGGTAAATCCTTTCTCCTCGCTAAGAGGACATATAGACGAGAAACCCCTCTGAATGTAAAACCAGTAAGTTGAGGAGGTAGAAACGACACCCTGTAAAATCTTGCAACATAACCGGATGCGTTTATAGTCCTACAATCCATCAAATAAACAAACACCTTAGGACGTATAAAAATAAGCAAATCTTCAAAAGTACTTACAAAAATTGATAAATTTATGGAACATAAATATTTACTTAACTATCTCAAAGGTACTTTATTTATATATCTATAATTCTCAAAATGTGTGTGTATGTATGTGTGTGTGTTGTTTATGCGTTTCCACAGTTTTCATCTGATTTCGATGAAATTTTTTTGTTCGATAGATAATTCTTCAGTATCAGTTTTGAGTCCGAAGTGGCTGGAAAAATTAAGACCTTGAAGGTGAAAAATCGAAAAAAAACTCATTTTTTACACTTTACGCAAAAATCAAATGCAAAATTTAATGTCTGTAAAAAACAGAGTAAAACCAATTTAAAGAGTATAAATCTAACGCAGAAGATTATTATAATTATAAAAAAAAAATATAAACACTTTAATAAATAAAAATTATCGAATATTATTATTATGACGATCCATGGAAGAGATTCCTTCCTTGCAAGAGTGAGAACGCAAAAACAGCCCTTTTCAGTATCCCCATCCCCAATTCAAGTTGTTAACCGCCATATTTGGGGATGTGTCTCAGTTCCACCCATTTGTTGTCACTAATATTGATTTTCGGGTGGGCTGACATTAAACGTAAACTGTTCCAGTTGAACTATAAAGATTCCCAGTTATGTAATTTCCGGTCGAAACGGGTTTTACTACTGGTTTAGACATTGAAATCAACATCACTATATTAACAACTGTCTGTATCAGATCGATTGAATGATTTGTTTTTTTATGACTTATCGATCTTTTGCAGGTTATTTAAAGCTAGAAATATTTTTAGAATGTAAGAATTTGGGGGGATAATAATGATTTTTATTGATGGAAGTTCTATTAATCAACTCGTAAGTCTAAGAAGGAGATAAGTTTTGGATTTACACCTTTCCCAAGGGCATTTTCGCGTAAGTTAATATAACGAAACCGATTGGAATTTGAACTCGACTCTTCGATTTCAAATTCAGATCCATTATCCATTACATCACTCGCACATCCAAGCTTACAGCAATTGGTATTCCCAGGCGGGTAGGTATCTAGGTACTGACCAGGTTCGACGTTACATAATTTAATGTATTGTACAAGAACTCGTAATTCAACGTGATACGGCCGTAAGCCAACCATCTGTAAGATTATCTTTGAAACTTTCATACTACAGCAAAGCCGCTTCAGCCAGCTATATACATTCAATATTGCAAATGAACAATAATGAAATATCAGTTGTAAGTTATAATTCGCTCACAAATAATGATAAATGGATAATATTAGCTTTCTTATAATCGTTCACCAGAATGCGTCAAATAGTTTAAGAACAAAATGATATATTATGTAATATTAGTCTGAGTCATAAATAATTTCCGTTTTTGTTTATCGCCTTTATTCTTCAACGTCTCTTGATAGTGGTTTTCTTTAAAGAGATTTTTCCCCCATGAAAGCGTTTTGCAGCGATCGAAAAAGTTAATAATCGGTTCCTACAAGAACCAATTAATATTAAGCTGTGGAGTAGAACAGGCGAACCTAGTTTCAAATGTGTGTGTGCATGCGTGTTGTTTTTTTTTTGTTTTTTTTTAAATCTCGCCTTGTGTTTTCAAGGGAGAGAACTACATTTTCTTGTTGCTAGAACGTAGGATGCTTTTAACAAAACTCTTTTTAGATACGTAGCAGCTGCATGTAGTGTTCCATCAAGTTTTAAGAGTGCTTTATGAATAATACTCCGCCGATCTTTCCACACGCCTGTTAAGTTTCTTCCTCGGATTTCAGCTTTTGGTATCGATTGTGGAGATTATCCTTGCCAACTAGTGTCGTTTATCTTGAACATTGTCATATATAACCTAAATACTTTTCTTTAATTATTAATAATATATTTAATGAATGGTCACTTATGATACGTAAAACATCAACTTACGCCTCAATAACATTATTTTCATATGTTTGCTGAAACTGTTTCACGCGTGTTGTTGAGCCATGCCGTCTCCACAGCTGATTATATGTTGATCCCAGAACTTACTTTCAAACAAACCCTTCCATTACGTATCATTGAGCTCATGTCGGGCGGACGTGTTGGCCTTGCAGATCATAAGATGTTTCAGGCCAGTTCTTGACAATCTGAATCCGACGATACGCTACACAATTCTACTGGAATAATCCCTCTTCGTTTGGATGCATAGATGCCAAGGAAATATACGAATTGTCAGGAAGGAGTGCAACAAAGTATGCTTAGATGGATTGGGCGGACCAAACCTATGCGAACACATTCCAAAGTATTAAAAAATCTACGAGCTTAAAGCGGCTTGAAACACCTAGAACCTGACTTATCGGACCACAGTACACGTTTCCAGAGAGCAGACCTCTGGCTAAAACCGTAGTTTACAAACGGAGTACCCATATCCTGTGGATGTTAATACTGAATGAACCTGCTCGATATGCGTTTTGTGGCTTCTGTATTGTATCTTGATTTTGAGCCTATTCTTACCAAGCGCCTTTGTTCATGATAATTACCGATCCATATGTTACTGTAGAGCGGGAGATGTTCAATATCACCACAGGTTTCAGAACGTCAAGGAATCATCTGACTGTCACCTACTGTCATATTCCTTTCAAAATTTTCAATAATTCTCGTCGCTTTGTTTTAAGCAAACATTCCAGAAGTTAGAGGAAAACAGATGTAAGTCTGGGATATTTTTTTGACATAAAGTTAGGGCGACGCCACTTATCTGTACCTTATTATTATTATTATTATTATTATTATTATTATTATTATTATTATTATTATTATTATTCGGTCAAGATAACTCGGAATTTCATGAGCCTATCATTGTCGGAATGTCATTAGAAAGGCATTCTGTTTCATTTCATAGTTGGTCAATTTAAGTATTTGCTTGGCTAGCAACCCGTCTAGCGCCATAACTAGGAGTGAATAGCAGTAGATCACTCGCAATATCTTCTTCTTTTGATCATCAGTAGTGTCAGGTAAAGCGCATTTTACGTTCAAGTAAGATTGTAAAAATATTGGAAATGTGTCTATAGAGTTTTAGTTTATTTGGATGTAGTTTCTAAGTGATGTTAGATAGAACCTTCAGCATCTGACTGTAGGTTCCATCAAGCTTAGACTCAAGTATTTAATTAATGTCCAAGAAGTGGCACCATACACTAAAACCGACTCTACAGTGGCGCGAATATACCTCCGCTTGGGGTTGTCTGGTAGACTAGATTTCCAGATTGCATCCATTTTATTCAAGATGACCCAGGATTTAGGTATATAAATTTTCCCATCTTAAAGTACAATTTATAACGTTTCCAAGGTATGTAAAAGATTCGACAGATTTAATTGATTCACCTGAGACAGTTTGTGCTCAGTGTTGCTGGTAGAAGCCTATGCATTTAGTTTTAGAAGCATTTACATAGAATCCAACATCGTTAGCAGCATTTTCTAGATGATATAGGAGACATGCAAATACTGCTATCTCATGTAGTTTTACACATCAGTGTAGAAAACGTTTTGATTTTGTCCCTTCATACTGCTAAGTGAAGACATCTTGATTGCTTATGAAAGTACGTTTCAAAATCTTGTTTTTTTGTTGTTTTTTTTGTTGTTTTTTTTTGGTTTTGTTTGTTGTTTTTGTTTGTTTTTTTTCGCTTTCTCTGGTGGTCGATAGAGATTTATATGACATAAAAATAACCTTAAGTACGTCTATGATGCTTTTATATTTTGATATGCACTGAATGTCATATTGTCATCTTCTGATATATTACAAAATTTCATTTTTAATTTTCGCTTCCATAAACTTATAATGGAATTCATATGTTTTCCTATAATTTGGCTGTAATGTGAACTCATTTAAGATTGTATGGTGATTTACATTGCCACTAAAAGATGTAGTTATTTTGGCACGACCGTTGAAGCAATATCGCTATTTTCATTAAATATTGAATTTCGATAATATAGACCGCGTAATACTTCATCCCAATGACTGGCAGTGATTTTCTTTTTGTATGACAAACGCAACACGTTGTAAATTGAGATCCACCGAAGAAAATATATTACTGACATATTTTATATGAATTGATTAACATGACAAAATCCTCTCCTTAATCAAATTATTAGTTGTCTATAAAAGTTTCTGGGGTTGTTTAGTTCGCTGACTCATGCTTATAAATATCTATCTATCTACTTATCTATCTATCTATTAGGTTGGTGCAAAAATAATGAAGTAATAATATCGTTTTTTGACGTATTTTTTAACGTCAAAAAACGGCATTATTACATCATTATTTTTGCACCAACCTAATATCTATCTATCTTTTCTCTTTCTACCTATCTATTTATATCAAATAATAATAATAACAAGAACAACACATATTGATATATGTGAAATTATATAATGTAATTATATCAAGGTTTCAATAAAAATGTTCAGTAGTTTTCTAGATGAATAATTATTATCAGCAAATAAAATTTCACAATACCTAATGCAATTAGTGTTAATAACGCGTTTAGCCGGTCATAAATGTGGATCGTGGCTTTTATTTACTGATAGTATATATATATATATATATATATATATATATATATATATATATATATATATATATATATATATGTATATATATATATATATATATATATATATATATATATATATATATATATAGTGGAACCTCGGTTCATGAAATTAATTAGTCCCTGAAGGCCGTTCGTAAGCCGAATTGCCCGTAAACCGAAATTATATTTCCAAGAGGAATCAATGTAGAGAAAAAACATCACAACACAAGAAAATAAAAAATAAAAAAACGCACAACGCAATATAAGAATACATATATGTATATATCGTTCTCGCACGTTAATAATGTTGTTAAATTTCCTATATTCAGTCACACACAGTAACTACCCTCCTTAGTGTTTTCATTGACATGCTTGGGATGGAATTATATATATATATATATATATATATATATATATATATATATATATATATATATATATATATATATGGCCACCTTAAGGTGGTGTAATGGTTAGCAAGCTTTTCTCGCTAGAACAATTACGAATGTAATTACGAATTATTTAGTTCCATCCTCACTAGGTGCCCCTACTTTCGGCTTTGTGCCACATCCAAGCTACAATTGAAAAATCACTACATATATATATATGTATATATATATATATATATATATATATATATATATATATATATATATATGTGTGTGTGAAAATATTATAGAAAATAGGAAAGAAACTGGTTTGGTAAATAATCCAAAGTTCCTTAGTATTTTTGTTATTATTTTTAAAAAATAGTGCTCGATACGAAAGTAGACCATAAATATAATTATGTTGCGAGTTGGAATGATATTTTTAAATAAATAATTATATATATATGTAAAGAACATGTAATTGACATGTCATTAAGGAGACAAGATAACGATTGATAAGAAAGAAATGAAAAATAACCGAGAGAGTCATAGACATCGCGAAGTAACTGAGAAATAATAATGAAAAAAGAAATAAAAATGACCCTTCAAAAGAAAAAAGAAATTACCATTCAAAAGAAAAATCGGTATTTAAAAAAATGGATTGGGCACCTGTTAAATCTGATTAATTGCTAACATTATATAAACTGCTAACATTTTACTAACATATTCTGCGGGCCAATTTTAATAAGAATCTTCTGCTTGTTCATCAAGTTGAGAATGGAGGTTTCAGCATGAAATTATATTATAAACAAATGTATAAATAAGTAATTCTGTTTATACTAGATATATAATTTATTAGGTTGGTGCAAAAATAATGTCGTTTTCATTTGAAGTTGAACGTCAAAAAACGACATTATTTTTGCACCAACCTAATATAATTCCAAATATTTAAGAACTTGATCATCAAGTTCAATTCGTGTTTAGGAATGACTTACGAAAGCAAAAAACTTGCATTAGATGGATCGACAAGGAAACCCTCTGTTTCAGTTTCCATCAAATGATGGAAAATACAAATAAGAATTACAGAACTAGATTGATTTAATTAGATGTGTAAGCTTACACAAAAAAGAATAAATGTGTTCATTTCGTTAACCAGAGGGGGATTACTTCACAAATTTAACAGTTTCATTATTGTTGTAACCTAGGGAAGGTTACTGAATAGAATAATCACCCGCAAGTTGGTAATGAATGATAATACTTAGCACAAGAACAACATATATAAGATTCGCCAGCGGCGCGTAGAAGGATTCAGTTGCTAGAAAAGAGTCAAGTCAGTTCCACAATAAATCTACAACTGCAAGATATCGACTTACAACCCCACGCGGGCAGATGTGGCACAAGGCCGAATTTAATATGGGGCATCCGATCAAGTAGGCTCAGCCAAAAATTCCCCGTAGACACCGTATAAAATGGGGTCGGGTAGCTGTTTCCCGAGACGATATTCTGCCCTTCGACATATCCTCGTCTGGGGATCTTCTCTGCCCGGACCTAGAGAGTTTAATCAGCACAGCTGGAAACGAATCTCCAACTGCAGACCAACATACAGTATTTACTACTGTATTTATGTGAATTGGGACATACTCATTATCGTTCGTAGGTATCCTGCAGCAATTATAAAGGAAAAAAATCCTAAAATCAAAGAAAACAACAGGATACACGAGATGTGATAAACACGCACACAAATCAACACAGTAACTACAAGCATCTGATATATTTCTTTTGTAAGCATTTGACTCCAAGCAAGGAAAGAAGGCTACTAGAACGCAGGGAGTTACGGAGAATGAAACTGAGACAAAAAGTGGGAATAGGGGAAGACTGAGGAAAGGAAAAAAGGACAGGGATCGAAGCAACAGAAGATGGTGGTTGACGTTGCATTTATATTTTTGAAGGTTGTATTTATCAGGGAAGCAAGTGAGAGGAAGGAAGTTCCAATATCTGGAAGAGCAAGGAAAGAAACCGTTGAAGTTGGCAGTTACATTTAGCTATTTCAAACGTAAATGGGTTGGACCAAGATGCCAAAATATGTGCACGCTTAAGTTCATGTAGTTGGGACACCAGGGAAAAAAAGCTCGTCTGAGCAGTAGCCATAAACATATTTGTAGAAAAGACAGAGGGAAGCCACATCAGGTTTGTGAGAGAGTGTCTGATGTCGAGAAACCAATTCAGGAACGTTTAAATTACAGAACCTTCTTTTGATTTTGTCGAGAACATGGAGATTAACGGCAGTATTACCAGACCAGATATGACAACAGTATTCAATGCAAGGATGAATGGTAGATTTGGAGATGTGATAGAGATCCAAATCCTTCTGGTACGACACAGTGAACCAACTTTCCTAGCGGTAGATTCAGCTATTGATTCAATGTAGTTTTTCCACTACATGTCAGTTGAAAACGTGAATCCAATAAAGCACAGTGAGTGGCTCTCACGGAGGCAACTATCAATTATGCTGATGGTGCGAGGGAGGAACGTTTCTCTATTAACTGAGAGCTGTTCAGTTTTGGAGGCATAAATATTAACAGGCCATTTCCTGCCCCAGGCAACGACTGACTGGAGCTCCTTTTCGAGAGCAGCGGCCAGGTTAATATGATCAGCCCCGCGGGGCTCACTATTGAGATAGAAATAAATGATAATATCGTCTGCATAGTGACACTTGGGAGATCATTGATGAAGACCAGAAATACTGTAGAACCCAGGATAGAGCCTTGGGGAACACCCGCGTTAGTATGAAAAGAACTGGAAAAGAGCCCGTTCAGGACGACTTTCATTTCCCGATTAGATAGGGAATGTTTGTGTTAAATCAATTAAACGCCCTGTAATACTGTAGCCCTGCAGTTTAGGTAGAAGACAAGCATGCAAAACTCTGTCATACGCTTTCGCGATATCAACAGCCACAGCTCCGCGCTTCGCCATTATTATTAAGTACTTGATATATATATATGTGTGTGTGTGTGTGCACGCGCGTATATATATATATATATATATATATATATATATATATATATATATATATATATATATAAATGAAAAACAGACCACTTTAAGGTACCATTACAATAATTTATTTTACCAAAATCCTTTTAAAGGGCGCCGGATCATCAGGTAACACTTCCAACAACGAAATGAAAGGAAAAATTATACTACCCATCAATTTTCAATATCATTTTTCCTTTCATTTCGATGTTGGAAATGTTACCTGATGATCCGGAGTCCTTTAAAAGAATTTTGGTGAAATAAATTATGTTCATGGTACCTTAAAGTGGTCTGTTTTTCATTAAATATTAGCTCTGGATTCACATTGAGCTCTCAGGATTTCATTCTATTTGGAATTACCCATAAGCTTTACCAAGTTCTTCGTAACTTATATATATATATATATATATATAATCATTTATGGCGTTAAGCTCGTCAAAGAGTAGATCCTGAAAAGTAAGATGCTTAATAAACTCGGCGTTGATTAAGGCTTCGATGAAATGCTGGAAATCGGTAGGAGACTGATAGGGCGGTAGTTAGTGGGGTCAGAACGATCTGTAGATTTCTTAACGACAGGGACAACAGATAAGAACTTCCAAAAAAGCTGAAAAGCAAGAAGCTGTGAGGCAATAGTTGTTATAGTTTGTAGAGAACTGAAGCCAGATCGGGAGCAATTTTCTTTGGGACGACGGCTGTATCCCAATTGCTTTATGGGAGTTTAATTTAGATGCCCGAGACCATCGACAGTGCTATATACATATCACTCCGTATAGCGGGTAGTCAGGTGTGGGCACTTCAGACGAATCGAGTGCCGAATTGGAAGAGAATTTACGAATACAGCATTCACCGTTATCTGCTGTAGGCGCTAGGACTACAAATTGATTAAATAGAGGAGAGATTGAGGATTTTCTGTTGTTCTGCACACTCTTGCAGAGCCCCCAGATATGTTATACGTTATTTCATTCTCGTTAAGAGCAAGGGTATAAAGAGATCCATTGCAATACGACATATCGCTCTGGTACCGTCGGAAGAAGTGATTCTTGTGGGTTGTGACGGCCATAAAAGCAGAGGAGAACCAAAGAGACGAACGCGCTTTCACTTGGTATTTCTTAGCTAATGTCAAATCATCAATGCCGACTTCCAGCCAAGAGGAAACCACAGACTCGCATTTTTGAGCGGGATGTTTGAAAACTTCATTCCAAAGGAAATCACGGAATGAATCCCAGTCTGCCCGAAACAGAAAGAGATTCTGCTGGTAGAAAGTTTATGTTTCGTGGGAGGGGGGGCGGATGAAAACCTTACACACACTGCATGATCAGTATTGCCAAGCGGGCAGAGCTGCGCCGGGCGACAAGGTTCCGGGATAGATGAAAAAAAGAGATCGAGAAGAGAAGCGTTTCCGTCAGGTTTACTGGAGAAATGCGCAGGAAATTCAATCACTTGCGTGAGGGACTGAGTAATTGAAAAGTTCAGGGTTTGGATGCCGGCGAATGCATACAGAAAGAACTTACTGTGCGCAAATGAAAAATGTATTTGTACAACCAGAAATATTATAAACATATATATATATATATATATATATATATATATATATATATATATATATATGCTTTTTTAATAACTACATACCTAAGGTTATATATTAAATGCATACACAAGACAATGTAAAATGTACATACACGATTCACTGTAATTAATGTTAGAAAGTGATTTGTGCGTGTGAATGCATTGTGTTGTGTCTTTTAATCCTCGGTAACTTAATTTCTTTAACGCAGCTGTCGCCAACATTTCTCAGCCATGGATCAGTCTAATGCAAAACAATTTTATACGGAAAAATAAACAAGACAGTGAGAGTCAATAAGATGGGAAAAAAATCAATTATTATCATTATTGTGCGGCCCAATAACAAATGACCTGCGGTCCAGTACCAATCCTCTGCACGTTGGTTGCAGACCGCTGTTAAAATCTATTGACTCACTAATGCATGTGCACGTAACATATGGGTTCATTAGAGGTGGACTTTTGAACTGCATAATCACAAACAAGGAGTTAAAAAATAACTAAATCACATCACATGAAGACATCCAACAGCATCCGCAACTGAAATGCGTAGGGTATATAACTCCGAGGGATATATATATATATATATATATATATATATATATATATATATATATATATATATATATATATATATATATATATTAGAGGTAATAAATCAGTTGGTATATAATCCAAATGGTTCCTAGTAATATAAAATATTAAAACTGATCCACAAAAAGATTACAATGAACGTATTATTACAGAGCAGAAATTAAAACACAATAATATCCAAAAATCACCTCATATTGGGAATAAGCTTTTTCAACCGACGAAAAAATAAAAATTCCTCAGTCTATACCGGGGTTGAATATGACTGACGAATTTTATTTTTCCGTTGTTTGAAATAAGCTTATTCCTCATGTGATGGGATTTTGAATTTCACTATATATATATATATATATATATATATATATATATATATATATATATATATATATATATATATATATATATATATATTATCAAGATGTTGGTTTCGACATTATCTCTTAAAGAAGATGTTAGGAGGATCCCATCAATACTAGACTGAGCGATATCAGTGAACATGAGAATTTCTTTTCTGTTTTAATTGAACTATTTTATATATTTCAACTAGAATTCAGTTTTTGAATGACGGATGTTTTCTGTGAGCAAACGACTATTCTCACCATTAAAAGTATAGGTGCTAACAAACGTTTTCATGTCTTTGCAAAACCTTCAAGTGCTAATTAACCCGTAGCCCTAACCCGTACTTACACTGCATGTGCCTTGTTTTACTAACCCGATTACTAATATCCGCTTGTATACTTTGCTTGCATTCGTAGGTTTTGGACTCACAGGACCACGTGGTCAGCCAGGATATCCCGGACAGAAAGGTGAACGCGGACAAAAAGGGCAAAAAGGAGAACGAGGTCCAAAAGGAGATCGAGGCGGTCAGTATTCCATATATCACGCTCAACATGGATATATTCTCCAAGGATATGATGGACATTGATACGGCAAACAATCTACAATTCATCTCTTCTTCTTCTTCTTCTTCTGTCTCAGGCCAACTTATTGACAGAAGTTTCTTTTTTTCATTTTCGTCCGAAGAGAGTGGATTGTTTCTTTCTCTTTTCTTACCTTTTTATTTGCAATGAGAGAGAGAGAGAGAGGGACGGAAGCAGAGAAGTGTGGAAAATTTTTCATTTCTGAAAGAATGCGTTTTTCCTTGTATTCGTATTTTTCATTCTTGTTTTTGTTGTGGACTGTCAGAGTTCGTGATGAAATAAAGAAGCTGAACCTGTCTAGCAAAATAGAAAGACTAATATATGCACTGGTCTTGCCGAGATAGAAGAAGCACATAAAATTGAAGATATTAAAATAATTTACTGAGTCCAGTGAGCTCTCCAGATTGATGAGAAACTAAACAGTAGATGAATCATTTAATTTACAATGACTTTATTTTAAATGGACAGATAAATGCTGCGACTTATTTTTCGTCAAATATGTCAGTTGACGAATAGTTTAAGTACGAAAATACTCTAAGCAGTAAACAAAAATTAAACTTAATCATGGTAAATATTAGATAAAAGAAAGATCTTGATCAAGCAATTCCTCGTGTGAGTATGTAAGAGATTCATTCTTTTTCATCCTGTATAATGAATGTGCATATTTGTCTGATGTGTTCTCTATGTTAATGTTTTTGTGAATTGCACGTATGCTTTCAACTGCGCATGTTAACCAAATTATTAACACGCACTGGAGTTAATGTCACACAAATTAACCCCTTTTATGCATATGTGCAAAAGATTAACTTTAATCTTTTAGTTAATAAGCTTAAAGATATTAATAGTAATTCTATAGGCCTAACACTAGAATTACTGACAAAAGTTAGGGTCAAATATAAAATACAGAAAAATAGCTAAGTTCCCTAAATTAGTGTTTTAACGAAAGCGACATTAAGTTATGTCAGGTATAGTATTTGGCACGCTTTATAAAATGTCAGATTCCTTATCTTTTTAACTGTAAAAACCTAACATAGAATTGATATTGAATCTAATTTTCTTCTAATTCAAATTATAACAAAATATTGCAGGAAGGCCTATGTATAACAGGAATAAGTAAAGTCTCTGATAATTTGTGTAGTTTGTGTTTTCATTAAATCAATTTGTCCATCAATCAATATGTACAGAATATCTCGGTAGAATATATCAAGACCATAACACTGATTGATTTTACCCCATCGATTTTCATTAAATTTATTTTGTCAAAATGAATAATCATTGTGAAAAATATATCCCCTTAATCATAACAGTCTTTTCATTTTTATTGTTCATCAATAACACATTTGCATCATTCACTAATATTTTTAGATAAGAGTGTAAAGCAAAAATGGCCTTAAAAAAATCTCTTATTTTGAACAGCATTATATCCAACTGACGAAGTTCCTGTCCGAGTAAGTCGATATTTCGTGTGCTGATTTTTAACGCAAACAGGTCTAATACTCTTCGAATAATGTCCCTACAACCATTTCTCCTCACTCGACATTTCATTAGACTAATTCCAGTTAGTAAACAATAATAGTTTACAAAAAGATGACAAAATAAAACGTCTCATCTCGATCACGAAAGAAACGAAGCAATTTTGAATGCTATAATTAGTATTAATAGTAATAAAGCATAAAATCTCTAAACAGAGCATCCCGTATCGGAACTATTGTCAACATAATCATTTAAGCCATTCCTTTAGGAGGGAATTCAGCTTTTATAGGATGTTCTACATTTGAGGTCTTATGCAGAACTAATCTAAGTAATATAAAACAATCACTCTATTCACATAATGCAGCACTCATGAAGACATATTGGAGGCCAGAGTTGCATAGTTATCTATCAAGCTTGCATAAATAAAAAAATATCAACTGGGAAGCATAGAGTAACAAACATTGCATAGAGGTACAAAGATAGGAAGTTGTGGAGAGTGGCGGTCGCTCTCGTCCTGAAGAAATAAAAGAAGAATTCCCCCAATGATTACTTAGACCATCCTCATGATTCTAATAATTATTGTTTCCCGCTGATTCCAGGTGTCGTTGTTAAATCACTTGTAAAAAGCTGATTTTTGTCAGACGCACGCTCTCTACTTGAAGCATTGGCATAGCAAATTTTTAACACCTTCATTTACATAAATATAGACTTGTAACTTTTTAAGAGAAGATAAAATATAGTAAGATGTTCATTGTGTTAGGTCGGTTAATATCACACTAAAAAAATCACAATGTAGCAATAGATAGGCAATGGGTTAGTGTTATGGATAGCGGCTCGGGTTGAGGAGATCCGTTCGAATTCCTGTTGAGTTCATTGCATTCATTCAATTGTTGGTAAAGGTATTAATCCATCTCTTTCCCGTCCAGCTATGGATAAATAGCAGGACAGATCAGAACCTATAGCTTTGGTTGGCAACCATTTTAGAAGAAGGAAAACTCTGAATTCAAACTAGCCTTGAGAGTGTTGGAATACGTTAGGCTGTCTTTCTCAGGAAACACCAATTCCACTGTGGCTACAGTCGATGTGGAGCCATTACGACCCGTTGAGGTTGCGCGATTCGAGATCGTGATCAATAGATACACAGGCATAGGTTTGGTTTACACAAGAGACAAAAAGGTAAATATATGTCCAATTTACAATAGATTTAAAATGTTAGCAAATAAAAATTAAAACATTTTATATCAGTGTCTGAAAGTATCAAGTGATTTTGTACGAAACTCTATTCTAATCCTCGCCGACAGTTCAAGAACCATTGGGTTTTATTTAAAAAAATCTTTGCTTCATAATAAACTGTCATAAAAACTGTTTTGTGAATAATTATCTCAGTTAAAATTCTTCAAAAATGTCTTTTAATAGCAAACATTATCAATGTTTAAATTTTCTAATAATAAGCACTGATTGTAAAGTTAGAATTCTGATATAATGTTAAAATAAATTTAAAATCTTAACACGCATCTTCTATTTTTGTTGGTTCAATTTTCACTAAAAGATCTGTAAAATATAAGCATATTCATAGATTAATTGAGGTTTTAAGACCTGTCTCTTTTATTTCAACTCGATCTTTCTCGTGTAAAATTATGGTTGTCAAGTATTCTAATTAAGATATTTCTGAACAGCTTCAAGCCAAATACAAAGAACGGGTTTCATCAATAAGATTGGCACTGAAAAGATACTTAACATTGAATAAACATGAAAAATAGGAGAATGCAAAGTTTAATTTGTTTAAAACTCCAATAAATGTAACCATATACATCATTTATTTTCAGCTATATTAAATACATGCAATAGTGTAGCACTTTCAGCCAATTCTATTTTTTTAAATGGCACAAGAAAATGTATATTGTCAAAAATATGAATTCGACAAAGGACTACCAGCACGGTGACGCATATCTTGCCCCGAATTGATCTATAGAAATTTAAAAAAGATTTTGCCTATAAAATTATAAATTGTCATTGACATTATAAATCGTCTTCGAATAACTGAATCCCTTTACATGATACAGTTAAAAAGGCGTCTTGGTTGATAAAATTATTCAGCTTTCCTCGGATGTATAATCCATAAATAAAGAGGAAAAATATGATTTTGTAGGATATATATATATATATATATATATATATATATATATATATATATATATATATATATATATATATATATATATATATATGCCAAAGTGATCATTCTATCTCAATAACCCTAGCTGCATAAACGTAATCAAAAGACTAACAATGTATCTAATCGATTCAAAACTGTTTCCACCATATCTCTGATAAGCAAAAAAAAAAAAAATAAATAAATAAAAAACACAATGTGGTAAAATACATATCTGTCCGAATTATGCATCTGATTTGTAAGCCCAAACACACCATCTCTATCAATATCGTCACTCTCTACTTCTTTGAGTCCTCCCAGAGTGGGTAATGTTAAGACTTCTCATTCCACATGTGATCTGGCATACTATATTTGCCACCTTTTCTTTTGTTATACATTTTCCGCTAATATGATGCTATGGGAATATGATTTAAGCTCTTATTATATGATGAACCACCTGAGTGAAACATTTATAGTGAGTATTCAATTTTCTTTCAATTTAGTCCCAACTTAATCTTCCTCTTTTCTTAACTGAGTACTTTTTTGCTGCAATCATTTTTGGTAATCGCAAAAAGTACTCGTGACGTTTTTGAGCCATGTGTACATTTCCATGATTATTGGATAATTTGAAACTTCGCTATTATTGTTTAAAATTTTATTTTTATTTACATTTTCCTCTCTCTCTCTCTCTCTCTCTCTCTCTCTCACACACACACACACACACACACACACATATATATATATATATATATATATATATATACTTTTGAGATAGAGTATATCTGTGAAGGGAAAAAAATTGTTAAAATAACAAGAGGAAAAACTATTTTTAGCTGAGGCGTTTCTTCCTGTGAGGAAGTTTTCTAGGCAATATTAAGGATTTAAACTGCTGCAAATGTTTATATAGAAGCGTAACCAACGACAGGCATCCTTGCATTTGTATAAAAACACATGCATCAAACTAAATCCTTACTTTTGACTTGATAAAGTCTCTCAGATTAAGAATGCGTCGGCTAAAAATAATTTTCCTTTTCTCTTGTATATATATATATGTGTGTGTATATAATACAAAATTTTTACTGCTTTCAACAATTTATAGAGGAAATTCATATTTGAAATAGACGCTCCGTTTTTGTTTTTTTTTACTTCAAACGGCGTGTATCAGTAAAAATGGGTCGTCTATTTCAGATATAATAACGTTTGAAATATATATATATATACACTTTCTACATTTTATTGGATGTTACATAGTGAAATATGGATGCTAACGAAAATATACTTACGCTTTCTTTTAAGAAAATATATATAATTTTTCATAAAAGGGCATCATAAAACATATTTTTTCTCCTGAACATGATATTTCAGATAATTAATATATCAAACTGCAAAACGTGCATTGGTTCTTTTTCAAAAGCTCTTTGTTTTACCTACATCATCTCTTTAAGATACTTGCAACTATTGTAATATTATATAAGCTATTTTATACATAAGCTAAGAAAATTGATTAGGAGAGATAGCAAAATATGGAACTTAACAAGAGCTACAAAAGACAGGAAATAGCGGAGAGCCATAAACGCTTGAAGAGACACATGATATAGAAGAAGAAGAAGTAGTTTAATCAAGGCATCAATGTCGGACCAAATTCTTGAGAGTGATAGCCGCCAGAGAGAAAAGCGTACTAGGTTTTTAAATTTAGAACGTGTATTAGAAGTGATAACAAAAAGACAAATTTTACTAAGAGCTACAAAGGACAAGAAATAGTGCAGAGCCATGACTGCTCACCTTCTGATTGTACATCTCATATAGAAGACGACAGCGACAACGAAGAAGAAGAAGAAGAAGAAGAAGAAGAAGAAGAAGAAGAAGCCTAATTAAATCAATATGGCCGACCAAACGCTTTACAATTCTAACCGTCGGCGTGACAAGCGTACAATCAACTGAATTTTACTCCAAAAAGAAGCCCAATAAATGTAAAGACATTTAAATAAATCGTCTCTATATAGGACACCTTCATTTTCAGCGCGGACAGCGGTTGTTGGCATGGAAAGTAGAAGTATCAAAACGTGTTCTACATTCGGCCATGGCTTATGATGTTCATGTTGTATAAATATTCTACTAAAAGGCATGGTTTCTATTATTTCTGCAATCTCTCCCACTACTAGAATTTTTCAGTGAATACGCCGACTTGAGTGGATGCTCCGTTTATTTATTATCCAGTATATTTATTTCTTTTCGTCACCCTGCCTGAATATTTTTATTGAAGAAAAATATGATGCTCGAGAGCGCATGTTTCCTTTAATAAGATTTCTTGAGTATTTAGGCCGGTACACGAACATAAATAAATCTGCTAATACAGTTGATTCACCACTGTGTTGTTCTAGACATTTCTCCTCTCCAAAATCTATCTTACATATCTATAAGTGTACCATTCATCCATGCTTAGATATGGCCCGGTGCTCAAAGAAGAATCAGCAATATCAGTAGTGCTGATCTTTCGTTGCTGTTTCAGTCGCTTTCCCAGTTGCCTCCCTTTGCTATTTCTATAATTACGTCCATGAAAATTGTACGGATGAGTTCTTCGCAAATGGTACCTAGACTTTATAAATATTGACACAGTACTAGACTAGCAAAGAGGTCTCATCAATATACGGGTGAATTATTTAGATGTAACCGTAAGTTCTATGCTAACAGTTTCTTTTCTAGCATTTCTCGCTTGTGGAATTCTTTTTCGGTTCCATACATTCAAGCCAACTTTAATCTTACGAACATAAATGCAATGCCAGTCACTATCTACTGTCCTGCTGATTAATCTTCTTCTGTATTCGCTCATTAGTGGAGTTTCTGTACCTCAGTGTGTTTAATGCTTTGTTTGCTGTGAACTTGATTATATATATATATATATATATATATATATATATATATATATCATAAAAACATATATATATATATATCATAACAACACACACACACAAACACACACAAACACACACACACATATATATACATATATATATACATACATACATATATATACATACATATATATATATATATATATATATATATATACATACATACATACATATATATATATATATACATACATATATATATATATATGTATATATATATATATATATATATATATATATATATATATATATATATATATATATATATAATGCAAGCCTAGCTCAAACCCAGGCGTGTGGGGCGTCCAGGGAAGAATACATAAACTATAATAATACAATATCAATCATTTTTCTACGATGAGAAATTTCATAGAAAATTAAATTATATCAGAAAATGATCACATCATTATTTTCATCAACACGTTATTATTGAGTGTCCGTTTTGTAATAGCGACCGAATAATATATCGACATAGAATAATGTGATGAAAATGATAGCTTTTCAGATAGTAAAAAATAGTAATAAAATAAGAGAAAAGGCTTGAAATAAAACATTTAGAAGACTGGGTATAGGGAGGATTGAGGCAAGAATAAAAGCAGAACGGGATACAAGAAGACAGGAAGAAAGCGACAGACGTCGCATTTAAATCTTTGAAGATTGTAATTATCAGGGAAGCAATTAAACGGAAGGAAGTTCCCCAGGCTGGAAGAGCGAGAAAAGAAACTGTTAAATTAGAAGTGGCGTTTATATTTAATTATTTCAACAGTAAAATCGTAGGACCTAGATGGCAATCTGATCACACAATAGAATTCACGTATTTGGAGCAGCAGAAAAAACTCGTCAGAGCTGAAACCATGAAAATATTTTAGAAAAAGACAGGGAAACCATGTCACGTCGGTGATAAAGTCGAGATGCCAAGTTAGCATCGATTGCATTGCAGTTCCTTCTTTGGACGTCAAAAATTTCGAGACGAACTGCAGAATCACCAGACCAGATAGGGCAACAATATTCAATGCGCGGACAAATGTTAGATTTGTAAATGTGCAAGATGGACTTCCATACTTCATGATTAATAAATAAGCAAAGAAGTATCTTGTGCATATATGCTTTTATAGCAACTTATCTTTTTTATTTTACAATGATGTTAACCCTGTACAATGCCCAAAAACCACTCGAGGTAGAAGGTTACAGATCAAGTGACATCATGCAGATATATGAGGAACATAGCGTAAATCTCTAGATCTGAACAAGTTAAGTGAGCTTGGAAGCAACATCTTGGGAGTCGGTTTCACAAAGTAGAGGTTCGTTGGAATAATCTGTTCGAGTGGAAATTCCATCTCAGGAAAGGAATACATAGGAAATGAAGGTGGTTCGTTAGAATATGCGTGGGGAGTCGGTCTTCGCCGTAAAGGTCAGAACTGGTAGAACTAATGAATGTAGCTCGTCTGAACACTTTTCATGGAAATAGCGGTAGATGAGAGTCTTGCAACGTTTAGCCAGCACGAAAGGTGTTGTAGGGTTTTAAATAATTTCTCGCACACAAGGACACGGAGGCCGGAATGTTATGACTGTGTAGCTCCTGTCTATATATGGCAACAATATTTCATTTTCGGTCTGACATAGTGTTATGGGACCTTACCCATAATAACATAATGAACTATTCCATACGTAATAAATATTGCGCCTCAAGAGGAGGCAGTTCAGTCCGAAGTCGGGCGACCGGCTGACAGGCTGATCGGTTGAACTCTCTGCTTTCGGGCGGGGAGGAACCCAGAAGAGGCTACACCGAAGGGCAGAGTCTCTTTCGGGGAGGTAAACCGACCCTGAACCCGTTTATACGGGTTCAAAGGGCATATTTTTGGCCGAGCCTACGGGTTCGGAGATCCCACGTTAAACCGGCCTTGTGCCACATGATGCCCTCGTGGGGGGTGACTAAATACCGTTCAGTCTGAAGTGAGGTCCGTCAGAAGTCAGAGCGAGCGAGTCAGTCAGTCGAGTCAGAGGCAGTCCGAAGCAGAGTCGTGTTCAGACAATTACTACTAAACCTGTTTTTTCGTACTAACACTTTCTACTTCTGTGTATATATTCCTGTTTGTAATATATCTGTGTTATTCCATATCCGTGTTCGAGTTCTTCTTTATTGGTTCTACTTTGGACTATCACCGTGGTACAAGGAAACGGACCATAACACACAGTTCTTGTAAAGGTAGAGGATAGCAAGATGAGTCAGGTTCTCTTTAGAATGGTCCAGGGAACAAAAGATTTTTCTAATATCTTTAGCAAAGGATCGTATGTTCGAGCTCCACTTGAGCATTAGACTGAGCGTTAGTCCCATTACACGCGGAAGGTACGGGGCCTTTCTGAGAGAACACCTGTTTACCCCGATTGGTGTAATGTAGGTATCGCTTGATGATTTGGTTAGAAATGTGTTATCTGCTTCCAAATAAAAAAAAGTATTAGTATAAATTTTCCTCATTTGTAATTAAATTCTTGATAATATTGCATTAGTTCGATTTGTGTTCAATGTTTGGTTTGTTTAATTTGTTTTACGGCATATCAACCTCAATGGGTAATTTAATACCCACAAGATTTTTAGGATAGCTTAGTATGAACAGAGTATTTATTCTTTGTAAGAAATCAGTTTTGACGTATTTTTGTATAGAGTGTTTTTGATGGTAATATATTATTTTCCTTAAAAAAATGTACTGCTCGTATTTTTACTATGAAAATCTATTTTTAAGCTTTCTTAGTGTTTTGCCCATAGATTGGATCCTACGCCCTCAAAACATCCCGATCAGAGGCCTTGCTGTAGGATGTATTTTAACGTCATACTCAGCATGGTATTCCAAGTAATAAGGAATTTAAAAAAAGTAATAAAAAATGACCGCAACTTTTTTATGGCGAAGAAAAATTTACAGCTGTTACATTTGAATTCTGTCGATATTTCTCTCCGGCCAGATTGATGATTAAGTTACGTGGGAAAATGCGAGTAACATTCGCAATCTCAGAATTGTGCTCGATCGATATCGAAATCAGTTGTACTGATTTATTTATTTACATAAATATTTATTTATATATTTATTTAATTCTGCAGACAATATTATTTGAGGTATAATTTTCTCTTCCTGTATGACACTTCGAGATGAACAAGTGGTTAAATGTAATCGACCTGAAAAATGAAATCGTGAAGCTGAGTTGAAATTCCTGACTCGGCTGTTGTGTCTGCTTCGCCATAATGCGTTTGGCAAAGGCATACATCTATTTTTTACCTCAGTTACAAGTGAAAGTGTCGCAACAACTGGGTATCCACAATACGTTAAGATAGCTAGTCAAGTAGGGGAACAACCCTGAATTCAAAAACTCTACAAAGAGATGGAAAACAACTCCGAGTTATTTCCATAAAGTAATTGCAAGTCGCATGCATATATTACAGAAAAAGTGTGATGCAATATATATATATATATATATATATATATATATATATATATATATATATATAATTATTTAAAAATATAATTCCATCGCTACATAAGACTTCTCATCTTTCAAAACAAGAGCCGAAAACTTCAGTATATTTATTATATATATATATATATATATATATATATATATATATATATACAAATACAAATGTAAAAGAACGAAGAGTAAAATTTTAACGTTCAAAGCATTAATTTAAAACAGAGCTAAATACCAAAATAGTGCAATATATATTTATTTATTATGGACTTTTACATTAGAACACACACACACACACACACACACACACACACACACACACACACACACACACACACACACACACATATATATATATATATATATATATATATATATACCCGCTACAAAACTGTATATCTTGTTTCAACGTTAAAGATTATGGTTTCATTAGGTGGAAAACCATTATGGTAGTAAAATATGTTATTCCAATATACAGTTAAGGAAGCAGAACGCCAACTTCTGTCTTTGCAAAATTTATAAACCATATTTTAAATCAATTATTTTATAATATTAATGCCCTGTAAATTTACATTGAGCACTATTTTGTAAAAATAAAAAGTATCAATAAGAACACCGGATTATATATCTTACTGTTCTTTCTTTTTTTTTTACACACACACACACACACACACACACACAGATATATATATATATATATATATATATATATATATATATATATATATATATATATATATAGTAAGGTTCAGCCAATAAAAGATCAGGGAGAAACTCGAGATAGAGGGTTAAGATAGAGGCTTGTTTAAATGGATAGAAGGGGAAGGTAACTGTTGACAGACTAGAACAGGTTAAGATTGTAATGATCGTGGAACCACCCAGTGTTTCGCGCGAAGAAGCCTTTTGAGTTGAACTCACTTCTCACCGAGGGAATGAGGCTGGTTTGCTACTATGTAAGTCGCATAGCGGGGGTCTTAGCCGTGAAGGTCAGACCTGCTGGAACCAGGCAATGCAGTTTGACCGAGCATATTCCATTGCAGAGTGACAAAGCAGTGAGAGGCTCGCCACATCCCGTTTATGAGAACGAGGTTGGAATGTGGGACATAATTCGTCTTTCACCAGGACTCGGAGTCGCTTTTGAACATGATCAAGACGGGAAAGTTATGTCTGGGTAGCTCCTGAAAAAATATGGCAAAAATATTCAATTTTTTGGTCTGGTCTGGTTCGTATAAAGTTAGAGGATAGCATGATGGCCTGGGTACTTACTGTAGCGGTATAGAGATCTGATTATTTTATCTGCATCTTTATGGGTGGATCGTATATGGGAATTCCGCTTTCGGTCGGCTGTGAGTGTGAGGCCCAATATCCTCTTGAGGCACTGGGGCCTCCTCGAGGGTATATTCATTCATCGTGACTGGCCGTAATTCGGGGTTTGATCGGCGGTGTTAGAATGTAACCAGTTTGGTTTTAGAGGCATTAAATATACCAGCCAGTTTTTCCCCACTGAGAAATTAGTGTTAGAACGGAAGAGAGCTCATCTGCCAATCTCTGATCTACAAGACATCGTCATAGACATTTACAAATGATCGGAGTGTATTCTGAGATTATTTATGGAAATCAGAACGAGGTTTGGTCTGATAAGTGAGCCCTGGGGGACGCCTTCGTTGACCGTCAGGGCCTTGAAGGACTGGCCGTTAATAACTACCTTCAGGGATCTGCCTGTTACAAAGTATTTTATAATAGAGAAAAACCCTCCCAGTGATGCCCTAGCTGGAAAACTTGTGTAGCGTAACTTTGTGTCACACCTTGTCGAAGGCCCTCGAGATATCTAATGCTATGGTTCTTGCGGTATGTGTCATCAATTCTAATTCTGTGCGTATTGTAGTTATGACATCAGCAGTGGATCAGGTTGATCGAAACCTATACTGCACGTCGCACAGGAGGTTGTACCTATCTAGGTTCTCGACGATCTTCTTGTTGATTAAGACCTAAAAAATCTTACTGATGATACTGAGGAGACAAATGAGTCTATACTGGGACGGGGTGGATCGATTGCCCGCGTTCTTGAAGACCGAGCATACGCTTGCCACCTTCCACGTGCTTGGGAAATAATTCTCCTTCAATTAGCGGTTAAATAACTTTGACTGTATCGGGAATAGTTTGACAAACCTGTTGTCCGAGATAATTATTTTAAGAGAACGATTTTATAAATGTCAAGCAACAATAGTACTGGCTACTCAGTCAGTGAATGCCAAATATTTCGTTGTAGGGAAACGGTTAATATTATCATTACCATTATACTAATAACTCATTAATACCGATACAGCGGAAAAATAAATAAATAGAAATAATATATATATATATATATATATATATATATATATATATATATATATATATATACGTGTATATATATATGTATATTGCGGGTTGC
>OZ010573.1:91588519-91601019 GCA_963932145.1 Acanthosepion lycidas | reverse complement strand
TTACTTTCAGAACCCAACAAGGTAAGAAATGGTGTCAGGTAAAGTGACTTTGTAGATCCTACATATATTCGATATATATTTGATCTGGTGAATTATTGAACATCCGACGCTTCTATGTTAAGTCCGAGCTCTCATCCAAAACCTTCTATATGTCAATGACTGTTACTTGGTCACTCAAAAAGTACAGGAAAGGCGAGGTTTGGTGGATAATCTTTCCCGTTCCTGAAAATCTTTCAGCTTCACTATGACAGTGATCACCTTCCAACCTGCTCGGATTTCACTTTACATCGTGTCATCAATATTTGGGGATGATCATAAACTGAAAGTGGTAGATAAATGCATATGCACTGGGAGAGCAGTAAACACACACTGCACATTTGACGAGGATATATCTGCTCGTGTATAGAAAGCAACTGTCGCTTTTGCAGCTCTGAAAGTCGGGAATAGTAGGTTAAGTCTGATAATATCCAAAGAAAGACGTCACTTAAGAATAACCAACATCAAGTGGCATGTGATATAGGCTGCTTATTCAAAGTATACATCTGAAGAATGGTTTGCTGTAAATATGACAGGATTGGAGAAATTTACTGACGAATCATATAAAAGAATCATATGAATATAAAACATTACCAAATAACAAAACAAAATTACATTACCCGAAGACTTTCAACAACAGCAGCAAATAGAATGGGTAGCAGGTGATTAGAAGGGAAAATAATGATAAAATCAAGATGTTGACTTTTCCAACTTCATTGCACAAAAGTTTAGGTAAGAAACACCCATCGGTAATAAAAAGTACGATAACAGATGATGTATTTGGAAGAGCTTATTTTCTTAAAATATAATTTAAAGGAAAGAATATTAATTCCAGCCGACAATAAAGCCAGCTGATCGATCAATTAATTCCGACTGTTTCCAATGTCGAAATGGCTAATCGTACCATTAACATAAATATTTTCCTTCGGTCAGAACAATTTAAGCTTACTAAGCACTGTGCTCATGTACACTGGAGGTTGTAAATTTAACAATATTCAAAAGATTTATAAGAATTGAAAGTAATAAACAATTAAAGAAGCATTACTTGAAATTTCATAATGTTTCTGATTTTTACCTTGTTTTCATAATCAATTATTATGCCGGTAAATTTATTTTACACTGTCAGCAGAATTTCTCTATTCTTGCTTTAATGACTGTAAAAAAATAACATCATTCCGAAACATTTTATTCTTACTAATATGCATTTTATATAATATACAGGTATTTCTTTTAATTACATATTCATTGTATTATTATTCAGTTGTCACAATATTTTATGATGCAATCGCAACTGTTATTTTATAATGTAAAAAAGGTAATAAATACGTATGAGTCAAAAACGTTGATAACCGTAACAATGTATAATTTCTTTTTAAATCATTTGATACTTTCTTATACAGAGGTGGAATTCATTCATTATCTCATTTTAGGTTCAAAGAGAAAACATTCCTCAGACTTTGGGTTTCCTAATTTGACCATTGCTATGTAGGGCTACTGACGAATATAAGTATTATATGAACAAATCCCAATAAATTAATAGATAGGTAGAGATCTGATTGGCATGTGCTTATGCAAAATGGTAAACATATGAGTCAAAATCTAAATTTAGGCTTGGTTTACACATGAGCCAAAATGTAGACTTCAGACTAGTTTACACATACGTCAAAAGATAGACATCATTCTGATTTTCCCTGAGGCCAAATTTAGTCATAGGTCTGATTTATACACGAGCCAAATGGTAGAAATGTCTTATTTACACATGAGCCAAAAGATGGCCGTAGGTCTGATGATATATATATATATATATATATATATATATATATATATATATTGTATATTTTTAGGCATCGATTTTTCAATAATGTATGTTTCATTAAATAATATAGACAAGTTTTGTATATCTACTTTAAGTAAGTTCCTTTCATATTGTCTAATAAGTTTTATCACATTATCGTTGAAAGACGAAAGGAAAACACCATATTGATACAATGATCTAATCTAAGCTTTCGGCTTACACACGCCATTATCAAAGATGACAATTTCAATATATCAAACGACAACGGACGAAACAGCAATGATAGTCCGCCCTTGCTGCATGAAAATTTCAAGTATGGTGTTTTCCTTTCGTCTTTCAGCGACAATATGATTAAGCTTATCAGACAATATGAAAGGAACTTACTTAAAATAAATAGACAAAACTTGTCTATATTATTTAATAAAACATGCATTAATATATATATATATATATATATATATATATATATACACAATTTAGCCGATAGTTTTCTGCTTATCTTAACATATTCTGATGCAATAAACATATGATATGCAGTTAAGATCAATTTCTTTATTCTGCTTCATAAGAGATTCTCCTTAACCTTCACTCAACAGACAGTTACATAGTTACATACATTAAAACAATTGAAGAAACGAGACAGTCTATTAGATTGTTACATAAATTCGCTTGTCTTTTATAATGTGTTTGAACACTTATTATTTATTACTAGTTCTGAGGAATCATTCTACAATGTCTTTACCTTCATTTACGACTTCCTGCTATACGATTCACTAATTGCTCAATGATTCTGCAACAGAAATAACTAGATGTTTACTTGAAAAATTAATCAAATCACGTTTTAAGCTCCAGATCGTTGTTGAACGAAGCATCCATCAAATTGTTAGAAAGCAACCTATAAGGGTTGTAGTCCGAAGGAGCTAAATGATGTGTGTGGTTGAACTTCCTAATGAGCATTTTAATTGCATCTTTGGTCATGTTAGAGATCTTGGGGCGAGCATTGTCATGTTGAATAATCTCAATGTATCACTGGTCAGGTCTTTTCAGTTGAATTGTCTCTTTGGGCCTGGTCATTTGTTTAAGATACACCTTAGCATTGACCGTTTTGTTACTTTAAAGCATTTCATCTTCGTCCACAGCACAAATGTCTTGAGCAGCTTTGGCGGCTTTGTGACCTTTATTAAAAGCAAAGATGATATCAAACTTGCTAATTCTTGTCTACTTGCCATTCCATGTCAAAGGGGTGGCTAATCTGACATAAAATTTTAATAACGTCAAACAACATTTTAAAAGGATGAACAGATTACTAAGAAGTAAATAAATGCCACAAAGGATTATTCTTCAAGATCATTCACAGAACATCAGGAAACAAATGAAGGAATATATGTATATAACAACCTACTAAAGATACTTACAGCAACTTTATACTGACTAAAATTCCACTTGCATGCGATTTATTACATTAATATAACACACATAGTTTAAAATTGTTAAAAGTTCCCTCGAAAGCGCTGGTAATCAATAAACTTTTAGACATGTTTTATATCCATTAGGTAAAGAAAATAAAACATTTGTACGTATACAAGAAAAACATAATAAAAAACCCCAAAAGAAACATGTCATCCTCTCTGAATGACACACACGCATACAAACACACACACACACACACACACATATAGACACACACACATATAGACACACACACACATACACATACAATCACTCACGGACGAACACACACACACACACACAAACATACAAGCACGCACGTTTACAAACACTCACGCGCACGCACGCACGTACACTAACCTACACCAACACAGCACACTGACTCACTGACGCACACATACGCGCGCATACACACACGCATACAAACACACACGCATACAAACACACACGCACACGTGCGCACAAGCATACAAACATTTACGCACGTACACACACGCATACAACCCACACTCAGACACAAGTACACACTCCCAGACTCACTCGCACCAACCGACACACACACAAACACACACGCATGCGCATGTCTCTCTCTCCCTCTCTCTCTCTCTCTGTCTGTGTGAAAGAAAGTTTAAGCAGGCAAGTGTATTACCCGTGCCTCTTATCCTACACAAGTATATAGATAAAACATTTTGTAGGGAATCCATGAACAAGAATTAATGTCCAAAGACGCGTTGACGAAATGTAATATCTTTATAAAATACAAGCGATAACTTTGTGTTTAAGTACAAAAAGTCTATTTACTAATAAACTATACATGAATTCTGCACATCTATGCATAAGGGCTTGTGGCCACCATTCCCCATAAGAATATGCCTGAGCATGCCAATTATTGTTCATTGTTCAGTGCAGACATTCAACTGTGCCGTTCGCTTCGATGACATATTCATGATTTACGTGTTGGAAATGAGCGTACATATGCGCCATAACGTCTCTGGGTGCCATGATTATAATTTTTACAGAATTTTTGGATGGGTGCCTGTTATTTTGACAATGGCTTTACGTATTTGTAGTTGTTTATGTTCACTTTATGTCAGTACTTAATTATTTATATTCCGTGTTATGTATGATTGCAATTTAATTATGAAAATATGATAAAATTTTATTCCACATGTGGGATTTTAATCGCATTTATTTTTTTTTTTATAAAATAATATCTGACATGTTCATATAAAAATAAGAACCTTCCACACTACTCTCTTCCACCTTGCATAGCTGATCCAATAAAATCGTCGATGTAAATACACTTCATCAATCTACGAAAAAAAAGGGTAAAGATAAATGAATCTAATGAAAGAAAGATGGCTTTATTTCAGAAATATAGTTGCTATTTGCAAATGAATTGCTAATTCCATATAAATCTATTTAAAAAGAAAATGTTATACAGGAAATATATTTCATTAATGAAAATAGAAAATTTCAAATATGATTTATATTGATGTAAATTAGCATTAATAATAAGACATACAAAACGTATATTATTTTTAAAAAGAAATAGAAAATTCAAAATAAAGAAAAGTTATTCTGAATTTCGTAAGTGAATAAATTTTCTAATAATTTCGTTAAAGGCTTTTCTCTTTTCGATATGAAGCGCTAAAGCACTATTATTTATATATTTGAAGACATACATAATATATCTTCATATGTTGCTTTTTTATCGTAACACTAAAGTCTTTTTTTATGATCAACGACCGTTAACTCAACAGCATGGACTGGAAGCAAAAAATTAGCTCTTAACGAGATTGAACCTACCATCTGTTACCCTTAGGATCATGTACCTTTCGTAGCCTAATCTACATCTGACATTATGAGCCTACCTGATATAGTTTCGCTTTTTGGCTCAGTATCTCCGATTTTAAGAAACTGCCTGACGATTTCTACTGTTTTCATGATCTAATATTCTTCTTCTGCATTTAGGAGCCAACCAGATATGATTTCTACTGGTTACCTTTCTTAGTCTAATGTCTACCTTCTTACTTAAAGATCTGGCTCAGATTTTAGAAATTTCAACTGACAGTAGTACTGGCTGCTCCATCTGTGAATGCTAAAATTTCCCTCATAAGGAAACGGGTAATATTCCCATTACTATTAATATGATTCATGAATATTCAGTTATTGTAGCTTAATCACACCTTGTCGAAAACTGCCGGATATGATTTCTACTATTTGGCTTTTGTAGCCAAAACTTAATCTCCTGTACTAAACAGTCCACCTGACATGATAAATGCTGATTAGCTTTCGTAGGTTAATCTGTGTTTCCTGTTAAACAAACCTACCTGATGTGATTTCTACGGATTGACTTCCGTAGTCTTATCACTAAAGTGGTCAACACATGACATATCCATTCAAGGGTATAGAATTTGATTTCAAATACAGGTGTTTGCTAATTTTTGCTTTTCTTAAACTATGCTGTCTACTTACCAGTCGCAGTATATAAAATATTACAATAAATTCAGTGCTAAAGGAGAAAAAAAAAACATCTAGTAAACATTAAAATAAATAATATCTCATCAAAAAATCTCAAACTACTCTATTTGCATAATTTTCTAGGCATGAAACTAGCACGCAATGAGAGGTTCTTTCATTGAAATGTTCTCAACGTAAATATTTTAAAAATAAGAAAATATTGTAGTGTGGATATAATTTTAAAACAGTGAAAATAGTATAAAATGTTGTTGCAGGTTATGCGTTTATTTCATAATGTGTAACAAACTGAAATATCTCTCGTGTGTGCCTATTCTTCTCCTTCTTATTATTTTTCCTATATTATTATTAGTTTGGTACAAAAATAATGTCGTTTTCTCACATAGTAACATATGTGAGAAAACGACATTATTTTTTGCACCAAACTAATATTATTATTATTATTATTATTATTATTATTATTATTAGATGTTGTAACATTAACATTACCACTATATATTATTTTCGTAAATTTATTATTTATATGAATGTTGTTATTATTATTATTATTATTATTATTATTATTATTATTATTATTATCATCATCATCATCATCAATATTGTTATTATCAATATTATTCTATTATTATTATTATCATTATTATTATTATTATTATTATTATTAAAGTGAAATTGCAACAATGTTTGCGTTATTCTAATTCGTGTGATTGAATAAGAATTCATATTGTTTCGATTATGAATTGGTTTCTAACTTCGATGCTTAATTATTTTAATTCTAATTCCGTAATTATTTTAACTGTCATCGCTAACATCTTTCCTCTCACCATCAAAATTTCCTATCGACGATTGTCATCATTGCGACCATTGCAATTTGTAATTCCTTTATTGTTATAGTCACAATAATTTCTATATCTCCGCGTATGTGTCCGATTTTTTCCACGCATGTTTGGGTGTTTGAGTATCGTCAGTAAGGCTACCATTTTTCATTCAATGTTAACCGAAAAACAAAAACAAAAAATGATAATACAAAAAACAACAAAAAAGAATAACTGTGAATTTCAGGTCGGACATTTTATGCTCAATTTTTGTGCATCATTATTTCGTACAGTTTTCTTTTCTCTGGTAAATTTGTCTTTGGCAAACTCTGCTGAGAAAGTCTGTGTTTCTACATGTGCAATTATACGCCTCTGGTCTGCCTAACGAAAACGACTGGGATTCGATTATTGATCTTTGTATTCTCAATGATCTATTATATTTTCAATGAGAAAATTCCGTTCTTAATTCATGACCGAAAATGAAACACATTGAGAATAACAATATCGTCAATATTGCATGATTCCAACCATAATAAGCATGATGCTTAATTTGAGAAGAGAATTCAGATTCCAAGCACTAGGAAAAAATATAGAATACAAATTATTTAAATAAAAGAAAAATAATATAACTTTTTGGCTTGATTAAATATGTTTATGTATTTTGTATGCTAATGAATTTCCGCATCAGATTAAAACAAGAATGAAACATTTTTATATGGAGACTTATATATACTTTTTAAAATATTACTCAGATATCGCAAATCAAAAACAGAAAAAAAGTAAACAGTTTATACACCTGTTAATATTTAACTCTTAAACGGCGGGAAAAAAGGTGCACTAACAGGCACAAGAAACATGTAAACAAAGGAAACTGGAAAATCCATTTTTAAATCGCAAAATAACTCATAGTTTAAGAAAAAGAAAATAAAACAAACCGTCCTGGTTATGACAATAAACTACATTCGCGTCCTGGGTAAGACGATAAACTACGTCCAACAGCAAGTCCTCTGATCAGAAAGTTTTTAGGAGAGTGGAACTAACTCTTTATTCCCAGATCCACCCGGACTCGGCGTGGTAGCACCTGTTAGGGTCCCAGCTATGGGCAAATATTAGGTTGGTGCAAAAATAATGCCGTTTTATCACATATGTTACTATGTGAGAAAACGACATTATTTTTGCACCATCCTAATAGTTAACTCCAAACTGGGGTCAAAACTCTATGAAAGTGTAAAAATAGGTCTTAATACCAGAAATACTTTGTAAAAAATTATTTCCAGCAATAAATTTTTGAAGAAAAAAATTATTACCAACATTACATTTTTGGAACAAAATATTACCAGCAATAAAAATTGTCGGCATTAAATAACCTATTGAGGTTAATATGCCGTAAGACAAAACAAACCAAAGCAAATAAAACAAATTTAGCATCCCGAAACTTAATATTTTTAAAAGTATGATACTACGTGAGGCATTCTATGGATAACTCTGTTGGGCAATTTTTGCTCCAAATTGTACACATTTTTCCCGTCTTTTATCTTATAGAATAGGAATGCAAAAATAACACTATCTTTGGTGTTTTCTTCTACATTCATCTGCAGACAAATACTCCAGAACACTTCATGCGCCCAATAATCATTACTCTCCCGTGTTCTACCAATTTACACACGCATCATTAATAAAGTCCGTATTTTTGAGGAAACCTTAAATCATCAATTGATAGCATCCACTGACTTCTAGTGAAACATCAACTGATGATACCCGCCGTTTATTTGTAAGAAATGTTTACTGCATTTGATAGTTATATGTTATATGTTAGGTTGGTGCAAAAAATAATGTCGTTTCCTCACATATGTGATAAAACGACATTATTTTTGCACCAACCTAATATAATGAACAGCTTAAATTTTACTTGTAAATGTTTAAAACAATGTAAATTTTGCAATAGCAAGGCCAAATGTCTTAAAAGAAATGCCTCAAATTTGTCTATTTATATGGAAGGCAAAGTATAAGTTATTATTTTTATTTGAAATATATTCGTCCTATAAGCCATCAAAAAAGTACTCGCTCATTTAAATAGTAGTCGCTTTAAACGAAATATGCAAAAACAATAGGAAATAGATCATTCTGATACATTTCGGTCATAAACTCGAATCCCATCAGTGACTATTTTATATGAAATTAATTTGTATATCTGATGTTTGTTCTTTCAATAGAGAAGTAAAAAAAAAAAAAAATAGCAGTAAAAATGAAATATGTTCTCCCATTATTGAAATGAGATACAACTGACCTTTATTAATTTATTCGGGCCTTTTTATCTTTTACCTATTTTTTTTTTTTGCTTCACTATGTGATATCTTGTTTATTTTAGATTATTTTCCTACTGACAACAGATAACATAGTTACACCACAAGCACAGAAACAAGAGTTCAAAGTAAAATATATTTTACAGGCCGAATAAATAAATGAAAGTCAAAAGTAATTTTTAAAATTTAAATAATCATATAAGAAAAGATACATATGTCACTTCATGACTGCTGTTGTCAATGCTTCTCTTTCAGTATTATAATTATATATTGTTTTTTTTTATATTAATATTTTTCTTATCATGAGACAGGCGCTGTTTACATATCTAGCTTCAGTATACTCAAGTGTTTTTTTTTTTTTTTCATTCAAAGGAATTTTAATATAAAGACTTTAAAAAATATTTTGAAGAGAATTAGTGTTTTAAGAAAATCATGACAAATACAAAATAATAAATATATCCATGTATATTAGTCATTTTTTATTCAGTATTTCTTTTATCCGTAATTTCCTAGCAAATTGCTTTGCAAATGATGTAACGTTTATGGCGGTCCACAGGCGAGAATTACAATACCAATGTCAGCTGCAATAATTCTGTTTCCGTCTATGCAAGGGTGAGCAAACGTCCTGGGTCAATTGGGAATAGCACCTTGTCAAAATGGAGATTATTCTGTCAATATGTCTTCTTTCATTTTCCTTTTGCTGTTGTTAAATTTTATATGCTTCAAATGCAGAGCATTCTAGCTGCCGATGACGTCATCCCGATTCAATATATATATAAGTTAAGCGAGTAAGATGATTCCAATTTCAGGATTATTTCTTGGTCATTGGTTCCCAATATATGATTTTTAAGAAATTTTACTTTTCATAAATTCTCCTTGTTATTCTATCAGTAAATTAATTAAGACACTCTGCCATTACTTTAAATAAGTACCAGAAGATTCCGTTTGGTTGCGAGAAATGGCGGAAGAAAAAGATTTATTACAGACCATGTTTGGTTATAGTGAGAAAAAGAAAGCTCACATAATAAGAAAAAAAGAAAGAAAGGAAGAAAGAAAGAATGAGAGGGAAGAGAGAGGAGTTGATACCGTTCGCATGTATTTATCGTTTGCTACAATGAAATAGAAAACCTTGTCAGTTTTGAATATTTTCATTTGTACCCGCCTACTTTTTAAATGATGACCGGGGTGGGGGTGACATTTTTGTTTGTTATTTAAAACTGTTTGATTTTTAAGCTGAAATATTTTTCGATGCAATAGTGATATTTCCATCGATATTTGATAGTCGTGGAACTCACCAGGAGCTTATTCACTCATTAAAATAAGAATTAATATTCATCAGAAAAATCACATAGGAAAACCGTTACTGATTATTATTATTATTATTACTATTATTATTTATTTATTTATTTATTTATATGATTTGGTATAATTTGTGGGTCCTAGATTCTTCTATGTCTAAAGGTAAATAGAAAAAACTAGGACCCACAAATTATACCAAACTTATTAAAGGATACTCATCCTGAGCAAATGTCAAATTTTTATCAATGTTATTTAATATTATACTCAAAGATAACAATACAATCCTAGTAAATTGATAAAAGGTTATTGTATAAAGTTATTGGGTGTCGAGATAGAAAGAACCCTCTTGAATATACTGTAGTACTGGAGACTAAATTAAAACTTTTTATTAGTTACTAAATGGTAAAGTATGATACCAAAAATCGCCATACAATTACGGGGAATAAACGTGAAATCACTAATTACCTTAAACGAACACAACAGGTTTCATTAACAATGAGGCTTGACAGCACAGAAAGTATTTGTGCTTCTATAGCTTAAAATTATTTGAAGCAATTTTCAACTTTTCACCTTGGAGGTGGCCACAACGAATTGTAACGAATTAAATAAGATACTACGTTTGTACTAATGTATCCGTGAAGGTTGGTTTTATTTGGTGTATTGTGTATCCATGTTTTCGAGATTAATGAAATACTCGTACATACAAATATATATTACGAATCACACATACCGAGGAGACTTGACATGAGAGAACTATTGCTCTACAAATGATTACTGAGAACACAATGTAGTGAATACGTGAGTAACGAGGAAGTACTAATGGAAATGTAAACAAAACGGACGCTTATACTTAGAATTAAAAAGGGAAAATTTTCAAATTTCGAGGACACATAATAAGAAAAGACTGCTTGAAGAATAGAACACATATAGATCCTACTGAAGAGGAAAACGAGTAGTAACTTGGATGGTAAAATCTGATTAGGTTAAAAAGATGAAACTTATTAAGAGCTACAAAATTTACGTTGTGCACAGCCATCTTTGCCCACGTTCTGAAGAGACTTGGAAAATAGAAAAAGAAAAAGAAATTCCATGTAAATATTATTTTCGTAGTCTAATGTAAGATTTTAACAAAGTTTCGAAATGACAGCTAATATTTTCGTGGTTTTCAAAAATTCACAGATGAAGAACAGGCTTCAGTCAATAAGAACGATGCTGAGAATACCATGTGAGCAATGATCAAATTTTAGAGGAAAAAGGAAACAAAAACGTCACCTATAATTATCATCAGAAAAGGACAGTTGAAATTACTAGGTCACATACAGACAAAAAATGGACTTAGTAAATTTTACAGGCAAAGTCAAGAGGGACAGAGGAAAAAATCGGATCACCTACATAACGATCTTGTATAATTGGGATTATGAAAGATAGCAAAATGGCAAACTATACAGAGGGAGAGCCATGATCGCCCACCTCCTGAAGAATTATCAACCTTCATATTCTGCTTTTTTTTTATTATTATTACTTTCGTTTATTTATTAGTTACTAATCTATTTGTTCATGTTCCTTGGAACCAGAACCCGTTGGTATCAAAAGTATTCAGAATGATCGCATTCCACTAGGATTATCCAATGTTGGTGAGATCTACCACGTTTCTCTTTTACAGTTTCATTATATCAGCACTCAAAATCTAAAAGTCTTATCATAGTTTCATGCGGCTAGGGTTTGAATTCAGCGTTGATCTTCTTCTAGACCTGTTGCCAGGCAGACCAAGGGTGCCAAATCTACACTTTTATTAATCCATAGCTGGTAGGATAAGAGATGGAATCTAATTTTTATATGCGAAAGTGGTTGTAACAATCTCGTTCATAATTCGAACTCTGCTCACCGATTTCTCATCCTGGGCTACCAAACTTTACATTATTGGCATGACCATTTTTTTAGCAATAGTAACGATATCACCAACATTCCTCTTGCTGTTAAACAAATTAAGACTGATGAGAAACATGTAATAATATGTTAAACATCATTTGTGTTGTCTTTCTAGTTGGATGTTTTGTTAGTTCGAAACTTATTCAGAAATGCTGGAATGACTGATGCCATCATTTGTCAAATAGCATCCGATTATTACGACCCCATAGAGAAAGTATCTTAATGAAATTAAGTTGATAAATTGTTCAGTAACATTACCTCATTATCACGTTATTTATTAAGATACCTGCTATCAACGAGAAATAACAAATGTATGCGTCTCTGAAATATGAAAACAAAGAGAGTTTATATGAGTTCAAAATGTGTTTTAATAAAATTATTGTAGCAAAATTG
>OZ010573.1:91558519-91586019 GCA_963932145.1 Acanthosepion lycidas | reverse complement strand
TTTAAAATATTTATATAATCATAGACTTATGAAACAGGCAACCTTCTGGATTAAATCATTGTGTGAGTGAGTGAGGATGTAAGTTTATGGGTATATGTGACATTTGTGTATATGTTCGCAAGGAATATTTGATATGTAAGTGTGACTTTGTTCCCTTGACTGACTTCCCGTTTGGTTACCTCGCTTTAAGGACAAAACTTTTTAAACGGGTGTAATTTGTAAGTTGTTAACACCTTTTCTTTCTATTTTACATATGGAAAACCACCTTATTTGTAAAACTAGGTACCTCCACGAAATCGCTAAAAATAGAGCATAGTCTGATGAAAAAGACGCCAAACTTTATGAAAACAAAATTTTATCGTCTAAATGCTTATGTTTTTATGAAGAGGATAGACTAATTTTTTTTTTAATTATTTTAAAAAAAATTTTCCATCTTTTTAGAATATTCTAAATTTTGATTTAAAAACCTTGTTTCTCTTTATTGCAACAAGGGGTAGTAAATAATATAGATGATTTTTAGCTCGTTTTTTTTTTTTGTATTACACACATTAATTTGGAAAATCTTGTCTTGCAAAAATAATAATAATTGTCAGATGTTAATGAAACTTTCAGAAACTATTCACAGAATATCGAAATTATTATAAATATTTTTTTTTTATTAAAGTCATGGCAGAAATATTTTTTATATTTATTAACACCCCCATAACTCATTTTATGAAAAAGTCTATAAATTCGAGTGCATCGGGTTTAGTGATTACAATAGTTAAAAGCACAAGGGTTTGAAGAATGCAAATCATGTTTTGTTTTTTTTTAATTGGAGCCAACGTACCTGAAAATCAGCTCTGAATTGTAACATACAAAACTCAATAAAACAAATATATTATTTAATTTCAAATGCTTTTATTTGTTTTTAGTTGTTTTTATGAATATGGACAATATTTTCTGAAAGCAAAAACATTTTTCAATGAAAATTGAATTTTTAATACAATTATTTGTTATTTCTTTAATTATAATAGATATTTACATTAATTTTTAAAAAATATTCTAACATTAGTTAAAAGCACCATCAACCTTTCAAAGTGCGCATATGAGATTGTCATTATGAAAATTGTATCGTTTGGACCAATCAGAAGAGCCACGTTAATTAAAAAATGTAATTTTTGTGCTTATAATCGGGCGGTAATTATAAAGTACGGAAGACCAACCAGAATACAATTTAGTTGCATTATTTGAGTTCAGCATTGTTCTCTGCTGTTAAGGCCTTTACTTTTGCGAAACACGTATGGGGAAGTTAATTTGATTTTTCAATTTCAACTGAGAAGGGTACCGACAAGTATCAGTATCATCTTATGAAATTTAACTACTAGTAAACTTTAATTTATATGATCTTATTTTGATATTAATCTCAGTTATGACATTTTTCCGTAAATGAAATATCAAAATTAATAATAAAATGAATGGAAATACAAATAACACAATAAAATGTAAGAAATGTACATAAAATTATAGTATTTTATGTACACTTCTTATAAAATTTCATAAGAAAGGTACCTATAAAATAATTAAATACCTTTTTCTTATGAAATTTAATTCTTCTTAACAGTCTTATTTTTTAATTTCTTTATATTTACCATAAAGCATCGTAAACGTAAAGATGAAAGCTAAGTACAAAAAAAAAAATGAAAAATGAAAAATTAGAGCGCTGAAAGTTTTCCTTAAAAGTAACGAGGTAAATAATTTGTTCACTTAAATCTAAATAATTTCACTTCCTTCCATCCGTAGAAAGAATTATCCTCCCGTAAGTTATCTAAACCTCATGAATGTGTCTTTCGTCACTTGTCAAGCGACGCGGAAGGTTATAACCTGCTTTGTTTTATTTTCAAATTACATTTTTTCGGCGCAGAAGCTAAGTTAAGCTTGGTTCAAAATATTTTAAATAAACATTATAATTTCTGATTTTATTAAAATCAGTTTTGAAAAAATGATAATTGATTTTTAAAAGAATATCAACTCAGATTTTCATCTTTTTTATCAAATCGAAAAAATGATTGAAAATGATTGATTATCTGTCCTTTTTTTGACAAAAAAAAAAAACAATATTTTTAACGAAAATTTCAGACGTGCTAGGAACGATTAAAAAATGTAAAAAAATACCCCCAAAATACTTTGATCTTTCCTCTTTAATAATAATATGAACATTAGACGATAAAATTTTGTTTTCGTCAAGTTCAGCGTCTTTTTCATCATGCTATGCTCTTTTGTTTACATTTTCGTGGAGGTACATATGTAAAACATATCATTTGGGAGAAAACTTATAACATGCATGCAACTGTGATTGTCTAGAAATTGGAAGCAGTCAGATATTTCCAATATTTTTATGACATTCGGTATTCAACAAGAATATAACAGAAGCAGAAGTCATTGAAGGATTTATTATTGTCTCACTTATCAACATAAGAAAAGCAGGCGGCACTGTTTTGATGGCAGACCAAGAAAACTCAAAAGTTCTTTAGACAAATAACTAAGACAAATGGAATCAAGTAACCATTAAATGTAAGAATTAATAATCTTTGATTGTTAGCAAAAGAGAAAACGCAAAAGGAATCTTACGTATAAGGGAACTCAAAATTACTAATAATGCAGAAATATATGATCTTCTTTTTCTTCTTCTTCTTCTTCTTCTTCTTCTTCTTCTTTTTCTTTGTCCTTTGTTTTATTTTTCGGAACATTAGCGATCATGTCTCTCTATCATTTCTTGAGCTTTGTAGCTTAATAAATTCTGTCGTTTTGTTATCTAAATCCTGTTATTGCATCTATTTATACAAACTCACTGGGTAAGTTATGTTTGTTTTCCTCAGTACTCCTTGCCTTCAATTTGTCTTGTGAATATCAAATTTTCCAAGCCCGCTCCCCTACATATTTCATCTGTTTGATGCTGATTTTTTTTTTTTTTGTTAACCTTTTCTCTAAAACTTCGTAGTTGCTCCCATATCGAACTTGTCTCTTTTGCTGACAACCACGGATTTTTTCTTTTGACATTTAAACAATCATGTTTTTTTCTTTATAACCTTGTCTACTGATTTTATTTTTAGTATAAATGAAATCTCGATTTATCTTCCCATTTAATGAGATGGCTGACATTATAAAGACGTCGTTTTAAAAGAAAACATACGATGTGTATAGCAAAGATTGACGCGCTTTTCTTATTTATTTCATGATTTCCTGGTTGCCATTCAAGCATCGGGCAATTTCTTATCCACGGTTATACTTATAAGTCTGATAATTTTTTTTATTCAGAGAAGGATATATATTTTTTAAATACTGATGTCTATTGTATCTTTCATCACTAACGCGTATTTCATGTCGTTCAAATATATCTTTATGACATCACTCAAAATTTCTCTTTCACTCTCAGTAACTCCTGGTGTCTTAGTGGCATTATCACATTCTTTGGGGTCAAAAAAATTAAAACGAATAAATAAATGCATATTAATTATTACTCACCTTGACAATATAACATTTTGATGGTTTAGATTATTGTAAACAATACATATATTGTTGGAGAAATTTATTTTGGTTAACATTAATATTTCGCTTTCTTTTAGAGAGAATTACCGTTTTACATGTTGCGCTTGAAATTTGTTATTTTAATATAGTGCATATTTATTTCATTAATCTCTGATGCCAGTTCCCCAATCAGCATGAATTCATCTATCCTGTGTACGTTGTATAGGTGGAAGGTTATAATTGGTAGAATTAATGAATGTTGCTCTGCAGTATATTGCAGCAAATGGCTTGTAGCGTTTCCTCTGTGGAAAAAGGAATTGCAGATTGGAAAACAACTAATAACGCTCAAAGCTGCGTAGACGCTTTTGGACTCTATCAAGTCTAGAATAAGTGGATTGTGCCTCTCCAGTCCATCTATGACTGCCGTATTCCGTTTACGGTTTGAATTATGTAGACGTAGGGAATGTAGACGGAAACAGGTTCTTTCGGATGCGGGACAAGGGAACTATTATTTTTCAAGCATCATTAGTGATGAATTTTATTTACGAATTTCAATTTAGAATTCCAAGCAAGCAACCTCGCTGAGAATAGCATCGTTCAGCATTGTATATCATACATTATCTAGTATCGGTAATATTTTCTGGTGCCAGTCGTGGAATTTCGAGCTCAGTTAAAATGCTTGGATTATGAATACCCACTTGTTAGATCGATGCAAACTATATTTCTTTTCTCCATTTTCTGATTATGCTAGATTTATCGATTTTCATTTTTTCTATAAGTTTCCATCCATTAGCATGCCCAAGACCTATTCATATTAAAGGGTTACTAAATGATGCTTATATATGGGTGTACAGAAATTGGTACAAGAGCTGTCTGTTATGAGGATATGTAGGTCAGTTAGCGATTGACGCTAGGCCTGAAAACTTTAAGATTTTAAAATTGTAGTGAGTGGGGAAGCTTCTTATCTGGACTATATTTCCCGGTGAATCAGTTCTGTGGAAGAAGTTCTTTGAGTGGAACTTCCTCCTCACCAACGAAATATGAAGAGAATGAGAAAGAGTCACCTAATTCCCCGTGGCTTTTCTAGTCCTGTCTTCGAAGGTCTTAACTGGGATAAATAAAGTATGTAGTTCACCCTAACATCTTTCCTGAAAATAGCGATTGAGTAGGGAGCGGCTAGTGACGTCTCGTTTGTGGGAAAGGTGTTGTCGGTTGTAAAGCAATTTTTCAACTACTAGAACTCGCAAAGGCTTTTGACCTCTGCCCAGTCTGGAAAGACGATTGACTACCTCCAACACAAATGTGGTAGGAATATTCGATTTTTGGTCTGATCTGGATCTTGGACATACAGAGAATGACAGAAGGAGTTGGATACTTACTCAGGCGGTATATTTAGCAAAGGATTTGTCATGGGTCCTTATCTATAACTACAGAATGAACTCTTCCTAACACTATGTATACTACGCCTCTCAAGAGAGAGATGGTCGAATCGAGTCGAGTCGATAGTTTTTCATTCCAAACCAGACTGACAGTCATACTAACACCTTCTACATCTTGTATTATTATTTCGTGTAATATACCTTTGTTATTTCTACTCTTGTGATCGTGTTGTTCTTCCTTGGTCCTAACCTGGACCATAATAGGATTGTATATATGAGATCCACATGGATCTAGATTCAGCTTGAGTCCCAGCGGACGATCCAGACAAGGATCCTCACTAAAAGTACAGATGAAACTGGATTGGGAAAAAAACTCAATATCTGTTCTGGGATTATGGGACGTTGCTCGTTTTGTTTTGGGCATAATGAGTGTGACAAGCTAGTTCCTCGCCCACTGAGCTGTGTGAGCAAGGTCAGAAGACAAATCTACTGCGAGGCACTTGTCATTTTGAATTTTAGTAATGCTTCTGTAGTTATATTTGTTTTACATTCAAATATTACAATAACATTTAAGAGAAGAGGTTCTTATTTGAAATTATTGCAATTTTTATTATAACTTTCGATAATACAACCATTGTTAACACTTACATTCAATAAAGAGGTCTCGTTTATATGTGTGGTGTAATGGAGAAATCGAAGAGACGAATTCGAATTCCTTTCAGTTTCATTACAATAAATTACACGTAAATACATTGGGAAATGTATGAATCCATCTCCCCCAGGTGTGGATTAAGTAGTAGGAATTTAATCTGTAGAGAATAATGATTATACTCAGAAAATTGTTAATGCGATATTCATCTCCGCAAAAACTAGTTCTTACAATACAAAATATTTTTCTGCTTTAAATAACCAAACAAAGTGTTGATAAGGTATTAAAAAATAAATCAATCATTGAACTCCAAATATAAATATCTAACCGTAATAGGATAGTATGTGATTAAATAACCTCTCAATATATATAATCCATTGTTCTTAGTATATAGTAAATTGACAATGATTATTCTGAGCAGACAAGTCAATAAAATCTTATATCTTTGCTATTCTCTTGATATTACTAAAACAATGGCCATTCGTATGAGTAAAAATCGAATTTTTCAGGCAAGAAATCAGACGTAATAAACGTTTCAAAAATTATTTCTGTTTCTAGCAAATCAAGCGTAAAGATATTTTATCCGCTTATTGAATAGTTTGAATAGCATAAAATTCATTCTTGTTTTTTGTATCTCCAAATTTTAAAAGCGCTCTCGGCGTTGTTTTGAATAATATTAAATAAAAGAAATGCTGTTCATGTCGGTCTTTTTAATAGTCTGTACTTCTTTTTTTAGCTCTTCTATAGTTCATTAATTTTTAAAATCTCTATCCCAGCTATCAATTATATTTGTAATTGTACGCACGAAAACAAAAAATAAATTCAAGATCAGTTTGATATATATATATATATATATATATATATATATATATATATATATATATATATATATAAGAATGTGCGTGTAAGAGAAGTCATATAATCATAACATTTCCTCAATCTATATCTGATCAGAAAGTTAAATATTTTCATACCCTGATACATGTTGGTGTAATTCATACACACTCGTGCGTACGCTCACATACACATAGACACTCACACATACCAACACCCCCACAAACACGCACCCACACACATACACACGAATGCGCGCGCACACACAGATATGTATAATAATATCGTAGTCTTAAATATATTAATTAAATGTATTGTTTTCTTTCATAAATACACTTTTAAACCAAAGCTTCAATTCGTTCGAGAATTTATGTATTCAAGAACATATAATCAATTTTATATAAATTTAGGAGTCTATCACAAAGTCTAATTATACAGTTATCTCTACGCACATTTTTATCTTAATTCAAAAGTAAAACAAAGAAAACTATATCAATTCAAATAATTCAAGATCTATAATTGTTCTTAGACGCAGTAAAAAAAAATCTCCATTTATAGCAAATTGTTTCCGATCTTGTGTCTGTTTTCTGTACGTTGTATTTTTCAGCCAATCATTTGTGATCTGTTCATGAACGTTCTTAACAAATAATTTGCAAAAATTTACAAAATATAACACAAAGGTCATTTAAGGGGCTGGTGAAGAGGTTGTTTTTATGTTGACGATCCTCCTCTGAGTTCTATAGTTTCGTGACCCAGACATATAGCATTGTTCCTAATATTAAAATAATTCGCCTGAGGCAATAATTTCACAGTCATCATAGCACCACGTTCAAAAACCATCTTTCTTCGATAACGTTTACAATTTTAGTGAAGACAGTTTGTGATTATTAAGGAACCATTTTTTTCGGTATATTTAAAGAAATCCTACAAATTTTAGGTGTAGTGGGCAAAAGTTTTTCTTTCTGTGATCTTATCTGTTTAATAATTTGTATTTTAATTTTATCATAAAACAAAACAAAGATATCCTCAAAAGACGGATGGGTAACAGACAGAACAATTGATAAGAAGAGTTAGATTGGTTTTCGGGAAAGACAAATCCACTTAAAGAGAAGCTATTGAGATAAATAGGGTGGTTTTCTTCGTGTAACTTGTGATCGGATGTTGCGCTTATTATAAGAGTTATCTGACATAAACATTTGGTTGTTTCTACATGATACATCTTCTAGAACAAGAAATCTTATTTTGCGTCTTTTACAAATGCCAAGGTCATTATTCTTTTCCCATTAAACACCGAAATTCACCAGACTTATTAATTTTTTCTATGACATTTTCACTTGAAAATTATGTTCGAATTAAAAATTCATTCAGAAGGAGTTGTTCTTGAGGATCATTTCAAGCGCTTGCTCCGTCCTCGGCATGACGAAAAGCTACATCCGCGTCCTTCGTAAGACAATAAAGTACATCCAAAGGCAAGACCTCTGAACAGGGGGCTTTGAGATCCGTGGAACCACCCCTTAATTGCTGATGTTCCCAAGTCCACCATGACCCGGGGTGGTTAGCACCTGTTATGCTCCCAGCTATGGGTAAATAGTTAACACCCGAACTGGCGTCAAAACACCATGAAAGTGGAAAAATAGGTCTTAATACCAGAAATATTTTTTTTAAGAAAAAATTATTACCAGGGATACATTATTACACTTTAGGTAAAAAATATTACCAGCCATAATTTTAAAAAAAAATAATTTACCAGCTATACATTTTTGGAAAAAAAAAAATCTATATTACCAGCTATGTATTTTTTGAAAAAAAAATTGACAAAAATAGATGTTTTGAAGGGAAAATATTACTAGAAATGCCTGTTTGAAAAAATATTACCAACAATAAAAATTTTGTCGGTATTAAATAACTCATTGAGGTCGATATTCCGTAAAACAAACCATACCAAACCAATAAAGCGCTTGCCCCATTAAAAAAAACAAAAAACATTGACAAAAAACAACAACATTATTTCCACCCATATCAAAGGGGAAATCCTATTGTCACACGGGTAAGCGGTACTCAATTAAAGGAAATGTTCAGGTGTGGTGCGAGCCATCAAATCGCCAACGAAAGCCTAAATCGGCCGAGCTAACTGATAGTGATATAAGGCGTGTTTAGGTGCTTATTCCAAGCTTTTACTCCATACCCGCTATGTAACTTTGACGTTTGAGTGCCAAATCACTCCAGATCAGTTGTCAGGTCAACTAAAACTCAAAGTTTCTCCATTCTTGGTGCAAAGTTCTTCTCCCGACATCTCGAATATCTTTCTATTCGGATCAAACGTCATTACTTCAACACTTCACCGGTATAACATCTACCACGGTCATTCTTTCTGTTCCGTAGAAGCTTGGACAGTGTCTATCGATAACCACGATGAAATATTTACTCTGCCTAATAATACTAAGATATCTCTAAGCCACGTAACAGTTCGTGTCAGTGCTGAATCTATGGAAGGCCAACTTAGCAAACAATTTGCAAAACGGTGACAAAACGGTATAGCCTGAAGATGTGTAAACAATTAGTCATGCACAACGTTCGGTGGCATGGCGCTTGAAAGCAGACCTACCTACGAATCAGTAAGCTTTCTCTTTCACATATCATAGAGAAGCAACAGTGCTTGAAAGATTCACTTCCTAAGTATAGGAAGCATGGAGAATTGGTAAACAATCAGGGAAATTAGGGACGTTAGTTAAGGTTTGAAACTAAGTTTGAACCGGCGCTTTAAATCTCCCTACATCGACAACAAATATTTCTTCAGCTGGACTAAATTATTGCTTCAGTGGAATAACTCGAGTAAGGATACCCATTTCTTCGCGCCTAAGTGAAAGCGGTGGACTTCGCTCTCGCCAGCTTTTAGAAACGCGCAACTACGTATTTTATTTTCGATATCAAAATGGCGTGGCACCATCTGTCAAATAGGACAGTAAGCCTGATACTCGATTAGGACATTTTTATTCGCAAAAGGGAGGTATGTTCGTATCTACTCTAAACACGTGAAGAAAGGGCCTCAGCACCAGAGCATAGAATAAAAGAGACAGAAAACAGCCCTATAGAGTCGTCAGCACGACCCGAATGTCGAATCGTTTTTTGTTCACACGCACCACTACACTCCAACACAGAAGACTAAGCTACAGAATTATTTTTCGAATCTCACAGATCCCTGGAGAGCAATACAAAGTGTCGAATGCTTTGGATTGATTCAAATTGACCAGTATGTAGTTTCGTTCCGTTCTCTATTCATTCTGTATATTTTAGGAGAGAAACTATCATCTCCCCCATTGTTTTTCTTTAACATGACAACAAATTCTACATTGCTTAACTTATATACTGAAATCACGTGTCACTGTAGACGTATTTCAGTATACATCTTCCTCAGTTAGTACGCTTCAACGTCTCAATGTTTTATGTGACCGAAGTTGCGCTACGTCGAGCAAAGTGTTCTGAAATTCTTGCTCACCCAAGCTAGGTTAAGTGTAGAAAATAATTTTAAAAATACACCTGAAACATACCTCAGGTGCACTAGATAACCCTTAGGCATGTCTATCCGACATGCTGAGCTTACGAATGTACCTATTAATTTCGCGATTGATGTAAGTCCTTATTGCTTTATTCTGCACTTATATTGACAAATTCAAAGTGAATTCCCTTGAATCTAGCTTTAGTTAATTTACCTAGGTATCCCACGCTATAGGAAATCTTTAGGTACTTCTTTCATGGTTTTATGGTTATGGGGTCCTCACTTATGCAAATAGGGACAATGAATGTTATTGTGCCGCTTCCTGTTGGGATTTATGTAAAGCGAATTGCATATTTCAAGGTGAATGTTCAGATTTTAAATTTACACGAAGTACCCATTGATTTATTTCCATACTAATATCATTTGAATAGGTTTAATCTTTGTCGCGAAAGTCGCTTTTGTCAAGAAGGATTCTCATAACTTTTATCCTTGGCTTTTTGGGAATAAATTTCAAATGAAAAAAATAACATATATAATTATGATTTAATAAAAATGTTTTTGAATATTTGGGCTACTCGGAACAAATATTCAAAATAGGAAATAATCTATGAATATATTTATTTTGGACTACTTTAAACAATAGTGTTGACTAAATTTGTCACAATATTTAAAATTCCGATGTATTTCGGAATGTCGACTTTACTATGAAAGAACATACACATAAACATTCATATAGAAGAGAAGAGTGTGGTCAGAGAAACCAAGACTGGTTCTTTCTCGTCTTAACCAATGACCATGCATCAAGAGGTACTGATTCATTGTCCACACGTTTATATCTACATCGCTTATATCCTCAATATTAAATACTTTCTTACATTAATATAGTCAATATACGTATATCACTAGCTAGCTATCTAGATAGCTAGGAACAAAATGAGATAGATCGAAACAGACTCAGATAGATAGATAGATAGATAGATAGATAGATAGATAGATAGATAGATAGATAGATAGATATAGAGAGAGAAAGAGAAAAAATAGAATTCTTTTTTGGATCTACTGACTTATTTATCTGTCATTAATATTAATGAACTTCTAGCATAAAGATACTTATGAGACGAGTGTTTTTTACGATAGTATATTAACAGTTTTATGGATATTAATTTTGATGTCTCTTATTCAACCAAATTTGTTTTTCTCATTATCCAGTAAACATATATATTTATGCATTATTGCAAGCAAAACAAGATTCACCGTCCTTATACAAAGTAATATTAAAGTCATGTAAATGGAAAAATATACGTAAACATCTACACATTCAATCGAATAAAATTTAGATGTATTTATGTGCATACATGTAGTTACAAACATTTATAGGTATATTTGAAAGGAAAACTCGAAAGCATGTGTCTTGTTTTTATTCAGTAATATTTGAGTATATTATTTTGATCAAATAGAATCACTTTAATATTTACTGTATATCATTTACAATCCTGTAGTTTTCGATATACAGGCCGTGCAGCAGCAAAAAGAATTTATACATTTAAAATTAAATTTAAAATTTACGATTTTCAATATCCAAGATTCACTATCAATTTTCGCTTCATGTAGTTTACATTTAAAATATATTTGATCAATTAAATTCGTATTAATGAAAACCAGATTTTTCAAATCGACATTATATTTTGTAGAGCAAAACTGTAATAGTAGAATAGCAAGGAAATGGTAAAAATATTTTATTTTATGTTATTCCGGTTTATTTTCGGACACTGATAAATTAAAGCTATACCCAATTGACCCTAAATTCAATTGCTGACCCTTTATTTTAAATGTGAACGTTAAAAAAATACATTTAAAAGCATCCTTATTCCTTTTACACAGCCGTGAAGTTGTAAATCGTCATTCATGGAATAAATAGTTTTCACGAATATAAGTGTTTCGTTATTATTTATTTGTCTGGTTATTTATCTCTGCAGTTCGTTGGAGTCTAGAAAGAAAGAAAGAAAGAAAGAAAGAAAGAAAGGAAGGAAGGAAGGAAGGAAGGAAGGAAGGAAGGAAGGAAGCATAGAAAAACTGCTGGAGTAAAAGGAACAGTATGAAGACTAGACAAAGAAAGAATGAAAAAAAAAAAAGAAAGAATAGAAGACAAACAAAAATTTAAACAAAATGAATAGTAGAAAGAAAGAAAGAAAGAAAGAAAGAAAGAAAGAAAGAAAGAAGATTGAAAAAAGTAAGAACGAAAGAGAGAAAGAAAGAATAAAAAATGCTGGCATAAAAAGGGCGACTCGAATGGCAAGACGAAAGAAAGAAAGAGTGAAAGAAAGAAAGAATTAAAGAGAGAGAGAGAGAGAGAGAGAAAAGAATAGAAGACAAACAAAAATTTAAACAAAATGAATAGTAGAAAGAAAGAAAGAAAGAAAGAAAGAAAGAAAGAAAGAAAGAAAGAAAGAAAGAAGATTGAAAAAAGTAAGAACGAAAGAGAGAAAGAAAGAATAAAAAATGCTGGCATAAAAAGAGCGACTCGAATGGCAAGACGAAAGAAAGAAAGAGTGAAAGAAAGAAAGAATTAAAGAGAGAGAGAGAGAGAGAGAAAAGAATAGAAGACAAACAAAAATTTAAACAAAATGAATAGTAGAAAGAAAGAAAGAAGATTGAAAAAAGTAAGAACGAAAGAGAGAAAGAAAGAATAAAAAATGCTGGCATAAAAAGGGCGACTCGAATGGCAAGACGAAAGAAAGAAAGAGTGAAAGAAAGAAATAATTAAAGAGAGAGAGAGAGAGAGAGAGAGAGAGAAAAGAATAGAAGACAAACAAAAATTTAAATAAAATGAATAGTAGAAAGAAAGAAAGAAAGAAAGAAAGAAAGAAAGAAAGAAAGAAGATTGAAAAAAGTAAGAACGAAAGAGAGAAAGAAAGAATAAAAAATGCTGGCAGAAAAAGGGCAACTCGAATGGCAAGACGAAAGAAAGAAAGAGTGAAAGAAAGAAAGAATTAAAGAGAGAGAGAGAGAGAAAGAGAGAGAGAGAGAAAAGAATAGAAGACAGACAAGAATTAAACAAAATGAATAGTAAAATGACCAAAAATAAACAGAAAGCAAGCATGAATTAACAGGAAAAGGAGAATGACAAGAGGAAAGAAAGAAAGGAAGTAAGAAAAAAGAATAGAAGGGGAAGAGATTGAAACAAAATGAAGAGCTGAATGATCAAATGTGTAAAAAAAAGAAAGAAAGAAAGAAAGAAAGAAAGAAAGAAAGAAAACAAAAAAGAAAATAAATAAAGACAAAATAAAATCTTCAAAATTATTTTCCCCATTTCCGTAAAATGTTTCACAGTTCGTTCTTTTCTTTCAACAAAGACGTCGTTCCTGATGGAAGCCTACTTGAAATTCAAATATTTTTTTCAGAAATACAGACTGTAGATATGTTCTCGATGAAGGACATGTTAGTTTTCTCTAAAATATATTCCAGAAATTCCTAAAAATTGCACATATTTCTGCATTAGACACCTTATATAATTAGCAATACGGACATACAGGAAAAAATTTTCAAAATGTGAACTTTACTCGGTAAAAGTACCCAGATGCACAACAACTATCAGTGAGTTTCTGTGTTTTCTAACCTTTTTTGTAGAATGTATGATTGCTTCTCTTGCAGAAATATAGGTAGCTACGGAACAAACATTAATTCATGGGAAAGCTATTTTAGATTCTTTAACTATATAGTTATATAAAACACCCTAACACACGCACGCACGCACACATACATACATACATACATACATATATATATATATATATATATATATATATATATATATATATATATTGCGTATATTTTGGCAGCATGTTGTCATTAAGACATATCTCATTGAATAATTGAGACAAGTTATGTCTACTTATTTTTAACAAGATCTGTTAATTACGGAAAAGTTCTTTGTATCCTTATTAAAGGAATAAATAAAATTACAATGATGATACATATTCACTTTATTCTAAATACTTTCGACATTAGCACATCAGGGCCTTGTTTTTTTCTAAGCCCCAAATTATTGAAAATACATCTATACTTTTGAAAATACATCTATACTTGTTGAAAATACATCTATACTTTTTATGAAAATAATAAACATAAACAAGAATTACTCGAATCTATCTATATTAAAAAATGAATTATGAATACTGCACAAATATTTTAAAATGTTTATATTAGATAGTGTAAAACATCTAGGATTTAATAAATAGTTTCAAATAGTTTTTTTTTTATATATATATTTAGAAATTTGCCGTTTGTTTACATCATGAAATTTTAAAATCATACAGTGCATAACCTTAGCATTTTTCACTTAACAAGTTAAAAAAATAATTTTCAAATGATCACAACAATTTTGTCTTAGAAGAAACAAGACTCTAATGATGACATTGTGCTAATGGCAAACGCAATCGGAATAAAATCAATATGCATAATCATGGTAAGCTTTTCTTCCTTTAATAACGATACTAAGAAAATGCTTAGACAAAACTAGCCTAAATTATTTAATGAGAATTATCTTAATATATATATATATATCACACACACACATACATACACGCACACACACACACACACACACACACACACACACACACACACACACACACACACACACACACACATATATATATATATATATATATATATATATATATATATATATATATATAATCAAATCTATTATGCCTTGAATATTGGTGTCACATATGCTCTGGTGTTCCTGCTATATATTTAGATATAATGTATAATATCCCCCAAACAATGTACAACGTTATTGGTCATGACCTGACATCTCGACTTCAGTCAATCTTACTTTTCCACCATCGTCATGTAACTTCCCTGTATGTAGCTTTTTTTAAATAAATACTTTCCTGGTAATTGTTCTGATGAGCTTTGCTCTATGGAACCTAGACTTAATGAATTTTAGCGCAATGCTAGATTGGCGACAAAGCCTCATCATTTGACACTGAAATGACTAGATGTAACCATAAATCCTATATTAACAGAATTTTTTTCTCCCGCACTCTCGATTGTCGAAATCTCTTCCAGTTTTTTTCTTTCCAGTCAAGTTTGACTTTCAAAGCATTAAATACAATATAAATCATTATTATTCTTAATTCCTGTAAATTTATTGTTCTCGCTTTTTCTTTTCTTATATTCTTTCACACTCAGTAACCCCATGTGTCTTAGTGTTTTCATTGATTTGCTTGAGGTGAAATGATTATATGCGAGTTATTTATTTTTTAATTTAATATAAATTTTTATTTTTTATTTTATATTAGGTTTTATTGTTATAATACTGATAAAATATGTGTACACGATAACTATATCATATGCACTTCAAGTTAACTTCTCCTCTGGTGAATGATATTTTATTTATTGTGTGCTGTTTATTTTTTATAATAATAGCGTCCAGAGTTTGATCTGTCGCAGAATAAGATATTAGCTGTCGAAACCTAATGCAATCCGTTCACACATCACATGAACGACCAAAGTACAACTATTAAGATGAGACAAGTACTACTAGACAACCAGAATACTCTACAGCAACGAATGCAAAAAAAGGCTGAAACCTAATTCCTTTTGCGAGGCCTCGTTCCAAATAGCCATTATACATGACGTCTTGTTAGACTATTTCAGACGCCCAATTTCCCAAAGAATGTCAAGATGCGCACAAAGGAAATATAACTAGCACAGAGATACGACATCCATACTTGATAATGACTACCAAAGTCGAAAGTACTTAAAGAAAAATAAGAAAATATGAACTTAAGACTGTTTATCCCCAACTTCAAGTCAATACTCAACACCTTATCCGAAAATTGGGAAAATACAATAAATAAAATAAGTAGATAGATATTTTCAGTTCTTTTTAATCAAACGTATACAGAGAACCTACTCTGCCTCTTATTCTGATTCTCAACTCCACGAGAGCGCTTCTCTGCGCCTGTATTGTCTCAAGCTGTCCGCTGACCTGATATGGAACAAATACATTGAATCAATAGCTTCATCTACCGCAAGGAAAGTTGGTTTCATGTGTCGCGCCAGAACGTTTTTCTCGCCTGAGTCCATCCTTCAAATCTATAAATCAACCATTCGCCCTTGCATGGAATACTGCCGCCATATATGGTCTGCAGCCCCCGCTGTTCGTCTCAAGGTCCCCGACAAAATCCAGAGACCGATAGGTGATATGATTGGTCCTGATCTGGCATCTCGTCTACAGTCACTTTCTCAAAGACGTGCCCTCGCTTCCCTCTGTCTTTTCTACAAATACTTTCACGGTAGCTACTCTGCCGAGCTGCTTTCACTGGTTCCTAGCCTGCATGAATTTAAACATGCTACTAGGTTGTCATTTCAGTCCCCATCTTTCACTGTTTTAATGTAGGCGTCTCTTCTACTCTAATAGCTTCATGTTTTGTACTTCCCGTCTGTACAATACGATTACTTTTACCTGGTTCCCTGGTAGCTATAAGCTTCAATTATTCAAATGCAATGTCAATCGACATCTTCAGAAGCCTTGATCTAATTCCCCGTCCTTCTCTTCATACTTCCCTCTATCACGCCTCTTTACTCTTGCTTCCACTCTCTGTAGCCCCATGCGTGATACTGGTCTATCGCCTTGCTTGGGTTGAAATGCTTAATACATACATACCTACATACATACCTACATATATATATATATATATATATATATATATATATATATATATATATATATATATATAGATAGATAGATAGATAGATAGATAGATAGATAGATAGATAGGATGTATGGGGTGCGGCGTTCATGAACCTGATCTTAGCTGCGCGTGTATGAGTGAAGTGCGAATTAGTATATTATTTATATTGCCACCTATCTTAATTCGTATGGAGCAGCTATTACAGGAAGATTAAGAAATGGTATCTATTAGGAATATCATGTTTATAGCTCAGCCTGGCATAAAATAAAAAGTGCTATTAGTCCTAACGGCAGCACGGTGGACAGCGGCCGGCTCTGATTGAGGAATCAGAGAGCACAGATCTAATTCCTGTCGAGTTTATTGCATTCACTTACGTGCTAATACCCGTGAGAAACGTATGATTTCATCTCTTTTCCCCACCCTCATAGCTATGGATAAATAGCGAGACAGACTGGGTCCTATAGCCTTCGGTGGCAGACGGTCTAGGACAATATATATATATATATATATATATATATATATATATATAATTATTTATTTAAAAATATGATTCCAACACGCTACATAAGAGGTCTCATGTTTCAAAACGAGAGCCGAAAACTTCAAAATAATATTTGAATTAACTTGAGTTAAAGTAGGCTCTGTTCCATCTTCAAGCGAAATTTTTTTTTTTTTCCCAAAAAAATTTCGCTTGAAGATGGAACAGAGCCTACTTTAACTCAAGTTAATTCAAATATTATTTTGAAGTTTTCGGCTCTTGTTTTGAAACATGAGACCTCTTATGTAGCGAGTTGGAATCATATTTTTAAATAAATAATTATATTTATGCTCTACTTTCGTATCGAGCACTATTTTTTTAAAATAATTACAAAAATACTAAGGAACTTAGGATTATTTACCAAACCAGTTTCTTTCCTATTTTCTACAATATTTTCACACACATATATATATATATATATATATATATATATATATATATATATATATATATATATTATTATTATTATTATTATTATTATTAAATATAACAGACAATGAATATCTATTATTCATTGTCTGTTTCATTATATCAAATCATAAGCCGTTCTAATGTTCGAATGTTTTCTTTAATTTCTAGTGAAAATAAAGACGGAAATTCTCCAACATTTAGATATTTTTTTTATAAAGTTGTTCCTAAACACACATCAGGCATCCTCAGAGTGTTTATACAGACATGAAACAAAGATGTCCACTTTTAAAGATGAGACTTTATTTTGACACAGAAAATTGCTCAGCGACGATAGCGATCGCAGAATAGCAGACACAGATCGAAAGTTCAAGTTCTATGACGTCATATCACGCGATAGACCGAATTATTACAACAGAGCCAATGTTTAGATGCAATGTAATGCGTTGTGACTAGTTTGAAATATAATTTACTTGAGTGTGGTTTGCTTACTTTTAATGTAGATGGCCTCCAATATCTGAAGGTTCTTTTACTGTGTGTATGTGTGAGTATTATTGTGTTATCAACTAATATCTGTCTAATATTATGAATATGAATATGTTTATCTAAGAAATGTTGCATAATCAGAAAGATCAGAAAGGTGACAGGTAAGTCCACGGGAGAGCGTGGTTGTAGTAAAACCAATATATGTAGCGGGTTCATTATTAGAATCAGAGATACAATCTCTGGACGAGCATGCAAATTGATACACCACATTGTTTTTTTTTTTTGTTTTTTTAAGTGGATTTAGTTGTGTGGTTGTAGGGTTATTAGAGACTATGAGGTCAATTGTTTTAAAAAATTTTATAATATATTATGAGCATAATTTGTTTATTATTATTAACATTTCTACCTATTATGTTTTTGAGTATTGTTTCATCATGTTTCTAATTATTATGCATTTGGTAAAATAGTATAGGTTATGTTTAATTTAACGTACATTATTATCATCAATTACGTTAGAGTTATTATTAAGTTTATATATATATATATATATATATATATATATATATATATATATATATATATATATATATATATATATATATATATACTGCAATTATTCAGAATATTATTTGTCGCAGACTTCCTATATTAAATATTTCCATTTGGAAATATTTAATATAAGAACCTACCAATTGAAAAGTGGACACAGCGCAACGAAACTATGGAGTCAGGGACAATTGATATTACCGAGAATTACAGTAAGTAATTTTATCTATGCTCGATTTCAAATATTGAGGTCTATAGTCAAAATCTATCCATCATAAATTTAAATATTAATTAATATATATATATATATATATATATATATATATATATATATATATTTAGTGGCTGTTGACTCACAAAGCGAATATGATCATCGCTGGCACGTCCAGCCTTTCACTTACCCTCCATGCAAAAACAGTGCATTCATCGGTTGTAGCAGTGGCTCATAAAGCCAGCCATCGATCTGCATTTCCTGTCACATATGTGGCATATCAAATCATCTCCTGGTGATGGAAGGAGACTTTGAACATCATTAATTCCAATGAATATATATATATATATATATATATATATATATATATATATATATATATATATATATATAATGCTTTGTGTGTGTGTGCGTGCGTGTGTGTGTATGTATACACCCGTGCATACATTCATATACAGTGTAACCCGGATATAAGAGAGTTGTCGGGACCGGAGAAGTCTTTTATATCCGGGTTTCTCTTATATCCCGGTTTGGTCTAATTTATATACATTAACACAGGCTCTAATTTGGGACCTGACAAAATCTCTCTTATATCCGGGTTACACTATATATATATATATATATATATATATATATATGTCTGTGTGTGTGTGCGTGCGTTTGTATGTATGTATACACACATACATACATTCATATGTGTGTGTGTGTCTTTGTGTGTGTGCGCGCACGCGCGTTCTGGATCTATTACTATATACTTTATATTTAACTGCTTTCCATAACTGAAAAAAAATGTATACTGATTCTATTCCTATCCGGAGGAATTTTTTTTTTTTTTTTTTTTACTAAGATACTTGACTGTCGGAGAGACATTAATTTTATTTCTGTCTGAATTTCTGGAATGCAGAGATGTCATTATTCACATGCGGACCATTACCCCCATCTTTGTTATTGTTACCATCACGTTTCTACTGTTGTGCCCGCAGGCCTATGTTGGTCAGGATAACGTACATATTATTTAAAACTAAACACTTTATATAATCGAGCGTATTATGTTCTTAATCCACTGCGCATGTTGAGGGATATATTGTCTAAATTCTATTTTAGTACTGCTAGCTCCGTTTCCACTGAGTCTAAGTACACACTGCTCAGCCCAAGGATTGAACTGACTATTACTATTTATTGCTGTAATCAACTAGGCTATTTTCTGCCTAGGAAACTTGGAGCCTTAAACATCAGCTGTCTGCTGGTGAGCTCTATTCCTTATCATGTTTGACTAAACTCACTAAAGCTTCACTTTTGTCACAGCCAGTGCTGCTGCTGCTTCTGAAGACCTTCATTCATTTGTCTTTATCACTTTATCAAAGGCTCAAACATCGTACTTATTTTTACGCTAGGCCTACTAAGGAGGTCCTCATTGCCTGGTCCATGCGCTGGTTCATTCTTTCAGATGTCCAACTCTCCAGTGTTATTCCTTGTCTAGTATTTTCACTTCATTTCGCAGGGGATGATAACTAAATTTACTTTCTATACATGATTAGCCATGTTTGATTTCAATTTCTTATCCCTCACTACGGCTTTTCGTTCATTTTTTCTTCAGTCTTACTTTTAGGGGGCGTCTGTTTTCACCTTTATATTCTTTGCCACAAATGAAATGAATGTAGTATGCAGAGTTCTAGGTCATATTCTTTCCAGTGTTAGGCCTGATGCGGTAGAGATTTCTCTGTAGAGTGGAGTTACTTCATAATATGGTCTTCACGTTGTATGGACGCAGATCTTCTCAATCCCTTTCCGATAAGACTTTGACGTAAGGCTCTAGAAATTTATACCCCCCCCACTCTTTGATCCTTCTATTTCAAACTACAAGCGCTGGTGTTATGCTTTCTGAGTAGTGATTTGAGGACAAACTTAATTCTGATCATTTTCTCTTAAGTGTCTGTTGCCACTAAGGATTTTTTAGACATGTTCAATGAAACTAGAACAATCTACAACCGCAGATGAAATTCAAAATTCTCAGTAGGTCAACCTAAATCGACATTCATCCGATGGATACTGGAGAGGATCGTAAAGGCGCGAACCATAAACGATGTGAACAAGAGTTCACATGTACATAATGTAAATAATTAATTATATTATTTAAAATCCAATCTACTCAGTCTAGTAACCAAATAAATATAACTATTATAGTAATATGAAACACACGCATATATATATATATATATATATATATATATATATATATATATATATATATATATATATATATATGAATTTCAGTTAGCATATCTCTGTAAAATGAAAATATGAAAAAAAAACTAAAGGGAAACTTATCTTGGCTGACGCATTTCTTCCTATGAGGGACTTTATCAAGGCAATTTCCGAGGACGAAAATCGACAGTTAAGATAAGTTTACATGTTTTTTCTTTATTCATATATATATATATATATATATATATATATATATATATATATATATATATATATATATATATATATGCGTATGTCTTTGTGCGTGCGAAAAACAGAAAGATAATGTATTTAAGCGTACTAGTGTTTCTGTGTGTTCACGTACTGGATGTCTACTTGCCTGTATTGGTTTCGAATGCGAATTACACGTAACGAAGGAGACATCGACATCTTTTTGCATTGCGACGCTGCTCTATTGACGAAGGAATAAGTTGATGGCTGGAATCGATACTTAAAGATTTAGATCAATACCGTTACATACGGCTGACCTATTGATGCCACGGCCACTACCCAAAACAAGCGGAACTTTCCTCTAATAAATTATCTGTATTTGCTGAGGTCTGCATTTTCATAATTTATGCGCATAATTAATCGCATTTTTGTAGGATGAGAACAAGTTTAATTTACCGCATCTAAGACAGAAACTGTAATCTGGAATTGGAATGAAAGCATTGATGGCACCTACATTGAATCCATCATTATAAAAATTACTAAACACGTCAAATACCTTGGTGTATCGATCAGTTATAAGAAATTTAATCTAAGACATAAGGCAATTGAAGGTAGAATAGGCTGCTCTCGAGACAGTTTCACTACACGCTGCAAATTACTACAAAATGAAAACATTAACTTCAAATGTGCCATCTACTTAAATAGCTTCGTCGGATCGAGATATTCATATGGATGTCATGCATTATCTCTAACCTGTTCAGTAACACATAAACTGTATACAACCGATTTATAATATCAATGGTTGCAAATGGCTTTGACCGAGTGAAGCCGATAGGTCTTGGCAAGGGTCACATTACATCGAACCATGTGGTTTGGCGCTACAATATCATAAACGAAATCTGTACCAAATAACAGAAACCACGACAACTGACGACTTTCAACAGCAGCAACAGCTAAAATGGATATCACATGTAACTCGCAGAGAAAATGATGGTATGAAAAAATTTTTACATTCCACACTACTTCAAATAAAAGGTTAGGAAGGAAACCTTCATCAATACTGGAAAGAGCGATAACAGCCCTGGAATTGAAAAACCTATTTTCCTGAATATTAGTTTTAAAAAGAAAGATTTTATAAATGTTTACCGACAGCCTTACTGCATTGTTGATCAATAAATGCTAATTATTTCGTTATAAGGAGAAAATTAATATCACTACTAACATTGCCATTTGATTAATGTCTTTTTTTCTTTTTCTAGACGTTATCATCAGATATACATTGATTCTTTATCATCGTGTTGCAAAGAACTGTTATATCGATTTTTTTAAACGGAATTAACAATCATGACATCGGTTTATGCATTTCCCTATAACTACATAATGAGCATCTCCCCTTAACAGATATATAACGACCATCTATCCACAAAATGAATAAATCATTACCAAAGATGTTCCTGCAGTTAGGATAAAAATATCCCTGTGATAAATTATCTGCGAAAGAGCCAGTGAAGTAAATCATTGCAAATTCAGATCAGATTTTTAGAAAATTTTGTTTGAAAATAGCTATGTTTTTTTAGCGAAGCAGGAGAACAAAATTTTACGTCTTCTTAGCCTCATGTTTTCCACAGACATAAAGTGGAGTTACCATATCGAATCAATTTATTCGTTTTATGCAAGGAAAGTTGGTTCATTGTACCAGAATTTTTTTCTCGTCAAAATCCGTATTGTATATTTATAAATCTACCATTCGACAGTGCATTGAATACTGTCTCCATATCTGGTCTGGTAATCCTGCAGTACAACTCGAGGTTCATGATAAAATTCAAAGAAGGATCTGTAATGTGATCGATCCTGATCAGTCATCTTGACTTCTCACACTTTCTCAATGAGATTGCATGGCTTCCCTCTGTCTTTTCATGGCAACTGCTCTGACGAGCTTTTTACCCTTGTGCCTTGAAACAATAAATCTAAACGTGCTACTAGATTGGCATCTAGGTCCGAGCGTTTTTATTGTTGAAGTATCTAAATGCAACCAATCTATCTGTTCCAAAAGTTTCTTTTCTTGCAAGCCCTACGTGTCGAACTCCATTCAGTTTTCTTGCTTCCCTGATAACTACTCTTCAAAAATTTAAATTCAACGTTAGTCACTATCTTCTGTTTATATTTCCTTCCATTAAAATTCCAATATTCGTACTCTCACTGACTTTCCAAAATGTAAATGCAATGCCAATTGTTATCTACTGTCTTTTTACTTATGCTGTTTTAATAGTTCTCTCTCTTTAATATTGTTTTCAACATATTCTCAAATACTAAGTAACCGCTTGCACATTACCGGCTTTATTGCCATGCTTGAGGGTGAAATAATTAAAAAAAAAAAAAACAATTGCAATAGTTGCTTCACATCTAGAAACAGTCTATAAATAAACTCGTTTAAAAAAATAGTATGAACGAAAAATATTACTCGTGAAAATCGAAAGATTAATGGCCGCTTCCATACGATTTTTATAAAGTTCAGATGATGGTATTATCGCGTATTCGCCTGATTACAAACTCAAGGTAACATAAGTGAATAAATAAAAGTATGCAAGACATAAGACCGCACACACACACACACACACACACATACACACACAAATATATATATATATATATGCGTGTTGTGTGTGTGTGTATGTGATCCGTTAAAAATATAATAAGATAAAATTTGTCTGGTTCTGCCGAGAAATATTGGCGTACTCGATATGACAAAAACTCATAAAATCTTACAAGAATCGTGACTATTTATTTCTTTCTTTTACTATAATCTTACAACACCCTCCCCGGTCGTCCAAGACATTTAACCCTGCAGCTGATCGATGAAGATCACTCCGATCTCAGACCTGCCCTATCCCACTTGTGAATTAAGTTTGATCATAAGGAGGCCAAGGTCGAATCGTCGCAGGTATCTTCGTGTTGGGCTGGTACAAGAAGGCGAAAACATACAGGCAAAAATAACAGTCAATTAAATTGAACAATAAGTAAATACTGTTTTTATATCAGTCCTTCGTACACTAATTGTACAATCAGAGTTTGCATGCAGTTAATTATCAGCCTAACCTGCGTCTAAGTCGGAAGAGATATTGTTGTTGACTTGGTAAAGTTTGTTTTGCTGTTTTGCTAAAGTTTGGCACAAGGCTGAGTTCAGGGGGTTCTCTTCGGGAGGCAATCACATGGGGTGTAATACGACCGGTGGCTCGGACGAATCATCTCCATCCTCCGTCTTCCTCTTCGTCTGACGAATTCGTATTTATTGGCATTCGCTCAAACTGGCGCGAGGTACGACGCATAATGAGATTTTTGTTGTCAGCTTGCTTTATAATTGTGAGGAAATCATTTCTTCCACACACTCTTATTATTTCCTCTCACTAAATCTACTCAATGAGCGTGGGTGGCTCATCTACCTGCTCCTCATATTTCAACTCAACTTTCAACCAGGAGAAATCAACTTCAAATTCGTTGTTTACAAACATGAAGATTCCGCTTTACATCTTGCATTTTCAGCTGTGTAGAACACGTTTCAATTATCATTGCCCTCTAAGTCTGCGTGATTTTCCATTGTTCAAACCCTCGACGCACCAATTCCAGGTGCCGTCCATATGTGAATTAAATCGCCCATCTTTCGCAGGGATTATCTATTAACCGTTCTTGTCCCAAAGTCTTTCAGTATATCGTTCCTTCTATCCATTAAAAAGTTTTCCAATGGTTTAACGTGGTAAGAAGAAATAGTATCATATTACTAGCCCGCTTTACATATATATATATATATATATATATATATATATATATATATATATATATATATACATATATATATATATATATATATATATATATATATAGATAGATAGATAGATAGATAGATAGATAGATAGATAGATAGATAGATAGATAGATAGAAAGAAATAACAAGCGGACAAACGATCAAGTCTGGACTTTGATAAGATGAGGTAATTAAGATTATATGAATCTAATGATTATATGATTTAAAACTAATATATATACAGGTGCGAGTGCTATTTGAGGACTTTTTTAGTATGTTAAATAAACAGTAATATCTTAGCAAACAATGTATATATTTAATTTAAATCGACACAAATATCCTTCATGATACTTCTTTATCTAATTATTCTATGAAAACTCCTTTGGCTTCCATGACAGCTTCTGTTCAAGCTCGAAACCGTCCACAAGCTGCAATTAAGTGGTCCCTATTCATTTTGGACATCTTCTGGACAATGGCGGCCTTCATTGCAGCTATGATACTATAAGAATGTCGATTAGTCTCCCTTTCAACGACCCTCCACACGTAATAGTCAATAAGATTTCAATCTGGTGAGTTAGGGGGTCACATGTTAGGGGTTACAGAGTCGTAAAAATTATCTGATAAAACTGCAATAAATTTCAAGTCAAAAAAAGTACATACCACATAAGACCTGTTTAAGTGTTAGAAAAGTATATTGATACTAAATCTGACCTTTTTCCCCTTAGATTAGGCACCGTTTTCATGTACTTTATATCATAATTTGTTATTATTGGTTATGAATAAAAAAACAAAGAACTTTCAGTTTATACAACATCTGTCCTCTTAACCCTCTTGTGTATAGTGTCATCCTCTCTTTTTATATTCCAGCAGTCGTCTGCCAACATGCCAGGGTTCCATTTTCCTTTAAAACGTTTCTCCATCACTGAAATATCCTGATAGAATCTCTCGCCATGTTCATCACTCACATCACCAAGATTTTCCGCAAAGAAGTCCAAATGAGAGTGGAGTACATGAACTTTAAGGGACATGTTACACCCCCAGATCATGATAATGACGTATTAGATCATTTATAACTTGCACATAGTCTTCTGAACGATATTTTCCAAGGAACTTATCACAAACTTTCTTGAATGACTCAAAGGCAAATTTTTCTTTTTTCTTGAGATGTGTGTTGAAAGTTTCAAGGACAATTTTTCGAATTTGAGGACCTATGAAGATACCTTCTTTTATTTTAGCTTGACTTAGGGAAGGGAACTTTTCTGCAAGATATGCAAATGCGAGGGAATTTTTGTCCAGGGCTTTCACAAATTGTTTAAACAAACCAAGTTTAATATGCAAAGGTAGTAAATGGATTTTATCACTTTGCAGAAGTGGTTTGTGCTTAATATTATATTTCCCTTGTTCAATTTCATCTCTAACGGGCCAATGCTTGCGTACATAATGTTCACTTCTTGCTCTGGAGTCCCATAAGCATATAAAACAGCAAAATTTAGTATAGCCAGGCTGAAGGTCTGTAAACATGGCTACAATCTTGAAATCTGCACAAATATGCCATTTATGGTTACTATATTGTACGCTCGTTAGAATTGTTTTTAAATTTTCATATGATTCTTTTATGGTTGCGCTGTAAGCTATGAGAACAGATGGCGGTGTTGCCGTTGTGTAGCAAAACAGCTTTGATGCTTTCTTTGGATGCATCCAAGAAAAGTCGCCAGTTGGTGTTATCATATGGTATTTCTAGTTGTTCAAAAAGTTTAGCGACGTCATTACAGAAGCATAAGTCATCTTTCATGGTAAACAATACATGCAGATTTTGTGAACGTTTTCTGTACAATGTTATCTTCACTACCTTTCTAAGAATATTACGTTCTTTAAGCCTTGATGCTAGAAGCACACTTTTGTCTTTGGTTAAATAGAGATCTTTACATAAGTCATTTAGATCCTCTTGAAAAAATAGTATTGGTTTATTCATTCTTTCTAGATCATTAAGTTCTACTGTTTCATCACTGGAATGTTCATCTCTACTGCTTGAACTCCACATTTCTTGATCTGGGGGTTTTGGCACAGGCAAATCTTTTGAGTGCTCAACTGGCCGCATTGCTGATTGAAAATTTGTGTAAACAATGTGTTTCTTTTTCTTTGCCGTAGTACAGCCCGTATAGTCTTGCTGGCAGAAATAGCAATCATTAGAATGATCTCTCTGCTCACGCCAAATCATTAGCACACCAAACTTCATGTGAACATTTTTTCTTGCAAACCATGTACTCAGTGTCTTCACACATGTAAGGCAACAGACATGAGGAGTCAATGGCTAGTCTTGGTCTCCTATGTCACAATGTAAGTACGCCTTGTACAATTTCTTGATATGACTTGTAATACTGCGCTTTTCTTTAGCAAATGTTAATTCGCCTCATATGTAGCAGAATCTGTTTGGATCCTTTTTGCAATGTCTTGACGTCATTTTCGAAACCTATAGAAAAAGTATAAAGAAATATAAAATATATTAAATACAGGTTTTAAGGCAT
>OZ010573.1:91548519-91553519 GCA_963932145.1 Acanthosepion lycidas | reverse complement strand
AATGTCTGCTAATGAATAAAATGTCGGAAATACACATTATACAATTACTGAAGTTTTCGCTATTTTCGGATATAATTTTGCGATTTCTTCAATTCGAAAGAATGCAAATACTGTATATTTTGGAGTGGTTCTCTGAATTTGAATGCCTAATACGCTCACGTCTTGAAATCATCATTCGACATTAAACTATCTCCTTCAATCCACACGACATTTATAACAAGACTCCTTTTTCGGTCGTCTTTTATCACCAACTACAATTCATAATTAAACTTATATAGTTTTCAATATAAGCTAAATGTTTAGTCTACGGTGCTGCATCATGTAAGTAAATAAATCTTCGATAAATCTTACAATTATCAAACTTGACATGAAGACACCATTCCTAAGATTCTTATAATTTTTTTCTTAATTCCTGTAATTTTCAAATCTATCAAAACTGAGCAAGATAACACTATCCTATACTCGTGAAATATATCGGTTCGTTTAAATATAATCACTCGAAACCAGAAATAATGTCCATATCGCTTATCATCTTTTAAAATTAGAGAATTCATTGAATTTAATCTTCATGAAGCTGGCATCGTTACTACAACACACACACTGTTTATTTATTAATCTTGCTACTGTCAATTCAATTTACTTGACTCATCTCAGCAGATAATTATTTTTATCACAACTTGCGATTCGACTTAAATAAAATAGGAGCGAATAATATTGTACAAATAAAACTGATAGGTTTAGATATTGGCTTTGGACATTTAAATGAATACAGACAGAAGTAAAAAGTTGATAAAAGCAAAAAATAAAATCGGTAAGAAGCTGAATTAAATTGTTCAGGCTGTTCATCTAGACATGTCAGACACCAATAACTTAAAATTTAAATTTCCATTTAAGCATTCCAGCCGTTTCCGTTTTTTTCTCTCGAAGTTTAATTATAACCGACGCTTGATTAGTTTCATTCCCTTCCCTACCTATATGTTTCCTTTGATAAAAAAAAAATATGATTTAGTCTGAAGAAATCATCTTGAAAGTTGAAACGCGTTACATAGGATCATTATTCCCTTTTTGTCATTCAATTATGGATCTTTAGTCGGATATATAGAATTTCTGTACCATATTTTCCCAGTCAATACTGAATTGAACGCTCCTGTTTATGATTTATCAAAATGGATTAATGTCCTATCTGTCTTTGGATAAAGAATTACTTTGGATAAAAAGTAATTAAAAACAACGAGTCTAAATAAATTAAGAAAACACTTAAATGTTATATTTAGTGGATACCTATATTTGAGCAGACACTCCGTTTATTTACTAAACAGTATATTTATTTAGGAGGCAGTATATTTATTTAGGATAGCGGAGCGGAGTTCGAATTCCATTCTGATTCATTACATTCACTTACGTGATAATACCCTTGGGAAAGGTAGGTATCCTCTTCTTCTCCCTTCAGATATGGGTAAATAGCAGGACAGACCAGGTTCTATAGCATTGGATGGCAACTGGTCTACCGCAGAAAGAAATGACAGGAAAAAAAATCTGCCTCGTCAGTCATATATCGAAAGATACATGATCGGTTAAGCGTGTATAAGTGATTGATATTCATTTATTTTAGTCTACGGGCCTGGCTATTCTAGAAATCTTATGAAAGAAACAGAAAAAAAAACTTGAGCTCTCCGGCAGGATTCGAACCATGGCATGAGAAACCGTCAATAGATGCGACATACTTATACAGATCCGCTCCCTCGGGTGTTATACACAATCTGATAATTACCTGCCCAAGGGATCCGTCTAGCTTGAACCAGCTATGACAAGCCAAGACCAGCTTAGACTAGCTCTGACCAGCTATGACTAACTTATACCAGCCCTGACTAGCTTGGACAAAACAATTGTGTACCCACGTTAAAAACCGACCTTGTCACACCTGACTTAGTGGTGTTGTTGTTGGTGGTGGTGGTGGGGGGGCAGAGTAAATATCTACTCATACAGATTCATTCAGGGAGTACGTCACCGGTCACGCAAAGTTGAATAATGCCTTATAAACGCACGTATTTCGCAGCCTCTGGAAATATTCTTACTTGATTAGTTTTGCAAAATATCGCAAGCAAATCAATTTTTAAAGAGATAACAGATTTTTTTTTTATCCAACATATTTTAAAAATCAAACGTTATTTTTAGTGGATACCCATAATTAAGTAGACGCTTCGTCTATGTATTAAACTGTATACTAATTTTTGTCTACTCAGGAATTCTTTTTATTGAAAGGCATGATGAAACGTTTAAGTAATAAAATCTCTCGGATTAATAAATAAAATACATTCATTCACTTCTTTAGAAATAAAAAAAATATGTAAGTTTAAAACAACTGTAAACACAAGAAGTACGTTACTTATTGAAATATATTACTGTTTCAGTTACTTTTTTTCTGCAGACAAACCTCTATTCTAACAACGTTTCTACAAATTCTGGTCAAAATGTATGACCTGTTGATATATATATATATATATATATATATATATATATATATATATATATATATATATATATATATATATATATAATGAAAAACAAACCACTTTAATGTACCATTACGATAATTTATTTCACCTAAATCTTTTTTTAAGGATTCAGGATCATCAGGTAAAACTTCCAACAACGAATTCTCAATTCGTTGTTGGAAGTTTTACCTGATGATCCTGAATCCTTAAAAAAAGATTTAGGTGAAATAAATTATCGTAATGGTACATTAAAGTGGTTTGTTTTTCATTACATATTAGCTCTGTCCTAACATTGAGCTCTCAGGATTTCATCCTCTTTGGATTTACCAATTCGGTTTACCAAGTTCCTTATAACTTAAAAATTTATATATATATATATATATATATATATATATATATATATATATATATATATATATATGTGTGTGTGTATGTGTGTGTGTGTGTGTGTGTGTGTGTGTGTGTGTGTGTGTATTCTGTTCAAAATGTTTCCTCCCTTATGAAAGTAACTCTTGGAATTTTCCCTTGGATTGCGGGATAAATAATGATGGAAAAAAATTATGATAGGTACCTGTAAAATTAAATTAAAGCAGCAATTACATTTTGGGTCAATAATTATATAGTTGAATTTAACTTCAGATTTCCCTGTGCACTAATGGCTTTTCAGCCACAGACGAACTCTTTAAAAGTAGAAGATTTATGTACTGAGCAAATGGCTGATGGATTTGTTTTATTTTTACTTCTTATCGTACATTTGCATGTTATTTAACATCTAAACATTTGTTTTTATTGTAAGAATAATTCTTTTTTATTCAGACTAAATATTACATTAGCATTCTTTTGGAATAAAATTGATTTTCCAAATACAAATGCGTCTATTTGATACATATCTAGGAGATAATATGGATTCATTCCCCCCTTACGGGTATACGCTGATGTAATGAACACGACAGAAATTCGAACTCATCTCTCCAACATCTGATTCCGGCCGCTATATTTTGAACTATACGCACATCACTGTGCGATTGATGCATGAAACAGATTTTTTTTATAGAAAACATTTGTGCAATTCTATAATATGTAAACATAATAAAATATCTTAAGAACTCAAAATGATAAGAGATTCCAGGGAGATATTCTGGATTATTTCTCTTTCATAGTTCATCAATTCCAGATACAATTTTTCTATGAATATTTTGGTTCTGATGCCATTTTCAGCTTGCAAACAATTCACATATATAGCATATATATAGCATAGCCAATTTTCTTATCTGGAGAATCTGGATAAATTTTCATTTACAAACACAAATAAGTGATGTTGCATTTTTTTGCTGTTTGTTTTTTAAATAAGAAGTTAAAACAACCCCCCTCACCAAAAAAAAATCGAATATATCAGAATACGTAAATCCCGCATACAGCACATGTGAGTCTCGTTCAATGATATTTGTTTTTTGATAAAATAAAAAAATATTTAGGCTTGCCTTTTGAAACCTTGCAAAGTTTTATCATAAAATAATAGATAAATAAGTTACAAGGATCTTTTTTTCAAATTTATTTCTAAAAATTTCTGTTCATTTAATTATGAAAATATAAATAGTCTTAAATTTATAGGACAGCCGACTGTATTAATATCCTAATAAGTCAAACAATACTGCATTCTGAGATAAAACCACGTAATTGCGTTAAGGATATCAGTTAATTTGAGTGAGGAATACATGCATATATATATATATCTATCTATAGATAGATAGATAGATAGAGAGAGAGAGAGAGAGAGATTAATAATTACACATATAACTTTATAGATATGGATATGTCGCTTTATTTAAATACATACACACACACATACACAACACGTACATATATTGAGAGCCGAATGATTTGGCATCAGATCTCTTACTCCTAGACCATCGTCGCACAGCAGGGAATTTTAAATTTTTTCCTCTATGCGATATATATATATATATATATATATATATATATATATATATATATATATATGTATATATATTTTCAAAATAGAGTCCAATAGTGTTATAAAAGCTCGGAGAATTCCAGTAATATATATTTAGTCATTTCTAAGATACAACGGTCGATTTGGACCATTTGAATACGATTTGGGCAATTTTACACCTAGTATATATATATATATATATATATATATATATATATATATATATATATATATATATATATATGATATTAATGCTTTTGATTGCTGACTGTCCGATACGTTGAAATCTTTATATTGATACACTAGTATTATAAATCGCAATACTTTAAAAAATATCTTATATGAAATTCGATCATCTATTATTAATTCTCCTACAGGGCGAGTAATATAAACAAAACATATGAATCATTAATAATATCATTTATAATGAAATGCTAAATTGATACGACCAAAGCGCATCCTGTTTCTGTAAGCACATATATATGACAGCAATTAAATAAATGATAAAATCCAAGCCGTATTCTATGTTTCATCCTTCCTCCCGTAATTAA
>OZ010573.1:91464386-91548319 GCA_963932145.1 Acanthosepion lycidas | reverse complement strand
AGAGATACACACCAACATACACATCTTTGTTTCTATACTCATAATGTTAGGGCTTTTGTATTTCCTAGACTTCTGGAATCTATTGAATTCCTTAATCATATTGAAATTTTAACCTTCAACACTTTATTTAATCTACAAGGCAGAATATTCTCATTCGTCTGTGTTTAGAGGTTATATCTCACAATTTATTTTTTCTCACATATTCGCCTGTTGTTTGTTTGTCAATTTTTTTGAACGAAACTCAAGCCAGGGATACTTTCTCTAGTCTATTCGACTTTGTGTCGCTTATCCATTTCTTGCACTGAACGAGAATCATATAACCAGGGTTCGGACTCACGATTAAACCAACATAAACATGACCTAGTGAATTAAACAGTCGTTGAAAGCATATAGTAAAATACCAATTGGATAAACGGAAGTTCCAAAGTCGTGTATTGTAATTTGCTGAAAGAGTTCTCGTGAGAGCATTAAGCAGGAGAAGATACAGTGAACAGCTTGTTTCTTTGTTGAACGTAATATCAATTTTATGTGTCATTTTATACTGATATTTAATGTTCATGGGAACATTAGTAATATTTTTTACAAAATGAAATGTATTGTTGGTAATATTTTGTTTTTTTCTTTTTTTTTGTCTGTTGCTGGTAATTTTTTTAACCATGAAACTGTAATGATGGTATTTAACTATAAAATGTATGTTTTATACTTTTATGGTGTTTTGACTTCAGTTTCCGGTTTAACTAACATTTATCATTAATATTAGTTTGGTGCAAAAATAATGACGTAATAATGTCGTTTTTTGAGGTTAAAAATACATCAAAAAACGACATTATTACGTCATTATTTTTGCACCAACCTAATATATATATAAAGAGATAGAGAAAGAGAGAGAGAGAGAGAGAGAGAGAGATTCACACCAACATACACATCTTTGTTTCTATACTCATAATGTTAGGGCTGAAAGTTTTAACTTAGAATCACGAGGATTTTGGCGCTCATAAACCCTCACAACTTCTTTTGCGTAGCTTTATGCAATCTTTTTCCCCTTTACTATGCCTGTCAGAATCTTTTTCTGTTTACACAAGATCCTTAGGAAGGTTACTCGCTGTTTCCTTCGGTTCAATATGTTGTGTGAGTTTCGAATTCTCCAAACACACTTTCCTCATTATGTTTCATAAATTCCTTGTCTCTTTCCTGTAAAAGTAGCTGGGACCCTAATATATGCTACCACCACGGGTCAATGTAGAACAACAGCATTTAGGAGCTGGGTCCACGCTCCTCAAAATCTCGCGATCTGACGCCTTGCTGCCGGATGTCGTCCATCTTCATACACAGGATGTCACTGAGCAGTTGGTGGAAAGCCTTTTAATGAAAGAATCTAATACAAATTGACTTAATAGCCTAGCGATCTAACTAAACTGTAACCTGCATTTCTAGTATAAGAGACTGCAGGAAGAGATGAACATCCCGGAAGACGTATTATATTATGGGTTCTGGTGGAAAAACATAAAAAAAACAATTACAATCTGACGCTTAAACTCCATTTTCTTTCTTCTAATAAACAAATAAAAATATGATTTTACTTTTATGACATTTTCTACTTACTACTCTCGTTTTAATTTCTTAGATGGCGTTGTGTAAGCTTGATATTTCTCATTGCTTAAATAATGCTATAAACACAATTCTTATTAGTCTTTTTACAGCGTCTTGGGGAGAGGAAGGTAATGTAACTAAAGGGAAATTGCGAGCCGACGCATTTTCCTTATTTTTTTTCGCTAATCCCCTTGGAAAAGGCATGAAACCATTACTTCCAGCTATTGGTTAAATAGCATTTTAAACTGAACTCTTTGTCTAGGGTAGCAACTTGTCTAAGAAAAAGAAACCGCTGAATGCAAACAGCCACTTACTTACTGCTGTATCCAGACATAGGGAAAACTGTTGATATCATCTGTTAGGGTCCCAGCAACGGACAAATTAGTTAATCCCGAAACTCCAAACAGAAAATCCAGAGTGGTAACCTGGAGGCATTTGGATGTCATCAATGACCGCCTTTTGGCAACTACTGTAGCCAAACCGACTACAAATGTTATAATCCACGTTCTGAAAGTGAGGTCTAACCAGTGTAAGGTCCCCACGCACCACCGCCTTGGGTAGACCACGCCATTCGAACGAGTCGGATATCTAGACCATCAACTATTCCATGTTATTCACAGATGCCCAATATGTTTTAATCTCGGTATCGTTACTCTTATCACAAATCTCTAGTTCTATAAACCCTTTGGCCACGAGACGACGCATCCCTAAATCAGAAATGAAGAATGGATTCCGGTGATATATGAAATCGTATCCTACAACTTAAAAGATAATTCTTGATTTAATTAAACGAGTCGGCTAAGGCCAATGGGTTTCCAAAATGTGCGATAAGAGTTCAAGTCTTATCGTTATTTATTTCAATATTTCTGATTTCACGTTCTTGATTGCGGAGCAGTTTATGATAATAAAGGTTGTTTCATTACGACGGATTATATATAAGGCTGTTCAATTAAGACGGATTAATGTCAGCAGTAAATAAATTAGAGTTATTGCAGAAAATTTGTTTATTTCTCCATTCGATCATGTTATTTAAGTTATGGCAGTCAAGTGTGAAAAATAATTTAAATCGGAAAAAGTCTGAGCGGGCTGTTTTATACGACTTGAAGGATTTCATAATTTGACTCCAGTTGCAATGTCTGTTTCTTCCTTCAGGATCTGTATCTATATCGCACACATTGGTCTGTTCTTCATCTGTCTAGTATACACATAACTGAATGTGTGCCATGATGGGTACACTGGGCTTTGTAAATTTTAAACTTAGAATCACTTGCTTGGCATGCTGTTCTCTCCACAATACCATCACTAAAAACAACAAAAACAACAGAAACAACAACAACAACAACAATAATAATAATAATAATAATAATAATAATAATAATAATAATAATAATAATTACAGCTCACGCCTTACGAAGGGCTTTATCAATGTAAAATATGTGTGATTTTTTTCGAAATGCTCACTGGAAAACGTTATGATGTCATTTCTGACGTTAGGTCTTTGGTCGTGACCCGGAAAGAAATGCGTATACACCAGAAAGCAAAGGAAATAAAAATAATTATACACGTTTTTTTTTTTTTAAATTAATTAAAAAATAATATTAAAATATTAATATTAAAATTATATTTTTTGTTGTTTGATGAAGTTTGTCTGGAATACATCAAGCCATTAATGAAGTAGATAAATAATTGCCTAGTTAAGCTAATGACGTATCCAACCTCTTTTCTAATTTCTAACACTTTTTCTAAAGGTCTCAATCAAACATAGCCGCTCTCTTTCACTTTTCAAAACAGTCTGCAAAATTAACTTTTGGGGCTATTATTGTCGAATCTCTTCCATGGTCTGAAATTCTCATTTTAACAACAATTTTCGCTTTGATAATAGCCAGACGTATCATTTAGCCAAATATGGTGGTTTTGCGAGGCTCGTATCTCTGCCTGATGAGATGTTTAGCGAAGAAGAAAAAAACTTGCCAAAATAAGAACATTGCCATGATGAATGCGACTGTCAGATTTTACGCTAAATGGTGTTTCATTGCGCCAACTGAATAACTACGGAAAAGAATATCAGATCACGCATTCATATAAACGCTTTCTCCACTTATTGATAAGTTACAATGTTAAGTAACCGTCCAACAAAATCAAAAATACTTCAAAATGGCGATATACTTTCTGGACATAACTCATAAATTTATTTTAATCCATCATCCTTAATTAATGACTCAAATAACTACATGCAGTTTACTGAGTCATATCAGCATATGATTTATTTTATGCAACATCCCATAAGGATTTGGGCGCTCATAAACCCCCACAGCGTCTTTTTCGTAGCTTTATGCAATGTTTTTCCCCTTTACTATGCCTGTCAGAATCTTTTTTTCTGTTTACACAAGATCCTTAGGTAGGTTACTCGATGTTTCCCTCTGTTTCCCTTGGGTTCAATATGTTGTGCGAATTTCGCATTCTCTAAACTCACTTTCCTCATTAATTGTCATAAATTTCTTCTGTCTTTTCCTGCAAAAGTAAAGATGTTTTTAGTTTTCCATAAAACATCCCCATCGTTCACAGGGTCCGTCCATTCTATTCCCAACATACTTCTGCTGAATCACATCGGAGAAAATTGTCCAGCATTCACTACCATATAGTAGAACTGATAACAGTTGGGTACTATTCTTTGTCTCGTTCTAGGGATTTTTGTTCCTGATTCTTAATATTTTATTTAGATTTTGGAAAGCAGTTTTGCTATTCCAAAGCATTTTCCTATTTGTGCGTCATGTTTCTTTTATAGAACATCTCAAATAGTTAAATTGTTGTTTTTATTTGATTCCAACATCTCCAATTCATACCGTGGACCGTCCCTGTTGCTAGCGACCAGAGATTATGTCTTTTTAGAATCGTGAGTCTAATCTTCATACTTCTCTTTACTACATTCTGTAGGAAATTCTGCACTCTACCATAAATAGCACATCATCTACGTATCTTATTTACACAATGTATATTCGAACTATTATCCTCATCTTTGTTGTTGTCATCATAACGTTTCAGCTATTGTGTCGTACGGCCTTCGTCAGGTGTATATCAAACTGGCTAATCTACAGGGAATTCATAGCTGAACACTTTATTTAACTTACTGGGGTAAGACTGTTCTCGTAGTACAGTACTAAATAAAATAAGAACTAGACGATATTTAGTATAGTACTAAATAACATAAGAATTAGATATACCTAGACATGATCCATAGACCAAGACCAGTCTATACTCGTAGATTAAATAAAGGGTTCAGTTCTGAATTCCTTGTAGGTAAAGGAGATCGATATATACTTGATGAAGGTCGGACGGCGCAACATTGTTGTAACAACAAGCGCTAGGAGAATACTCCGTATAAAAATGGTGTAAATAATGATAACTCCTCATCCTAGAAATACAAACAAAGATGATTTATCTCATATTGTTGACTTTGTATCCACCAATAACAAATCTTGACAGGAATTTTACTTCTCTGAGGATCGCCTTGCTTTAAAGTTTAAATAAATCCGATGAGTAGAAGTATGCGTGTCTGAAGCCACGTTCTGTTTTTGAGTACTTACTCAATCTGTTTTAGATCTGTATACAGGCGGTTTGCTCCGAGTAAATAGTCGGGAAATATTCTAATACCATTCACCAAATAAATGAAATTTTCATCGCAGATCCTATAGAGTTTTGTCTCTTAAAGAATGACAACAAATCACAGTATATGACAACTGTTGTGACCAAGTAATGTTTAAGAAATAACAAAACAACAGGTTGCAGATAAATAGTGTATTGAACAGTAAATACAACAGAAGAGTGTTACACGACTAGGGAGTGTGTGTCGGTTGACTCGCGTTCAGTCTATCACTATATTTAACATCCCCCACGAGGGTCATATGTGGCATAAGGCCGATTTTAACTCGGGTCATCCGAACCCGTAGATTCGGCCAAAAATCCCTGTAGAACACGCATAAATCGGTTCGGGTCTGTCTACGTCCCCGGAAGTAACTCTGCCCTTGGGCAAAGCCTCGTCCGGGTTTCTCTCTGCCCAAGGCAGAGAGTTCGACAGGTTCTACGAACAGTCACAACCTCGGTAGATCAGTTTATCACTGTTATATTTAATGCCACCCCACATGGGTCGTATGTGGCACAAGGCTGAGTTTATCGTAGGTTCTCCGAGCCCGTAGGCTCTGCCAAATATATTCCCTTAGAAGCCGCATAAATGGGTTCAGGGTCTGTCTACCTCCGCAGACGAAACTTTGCCCTACGGCAAAGCCTCGTCTGGGTTCCTTTCTGCTCAAGGCAGAGAGTTTGACAGTTGAACAGTCTATCACTGTAATAATATTTAACAGCCCCACCTCCGGTGATGTATGCGGCACAAGGCCGAGTTTACCAAGGGTTCTCCGAGCCCGTAGGCTCGGCCAAAAATATTCCCTTAGAAGCCGCATAAAAGGGCTCAGGGCCTGTCTACCTATCCGGACGAAACTTTGTCCTTCGGCAAAGCCTCGTCCGGGTTCGTCTCTGCCTCATCAGAGAGTTCTACAGTTACGGACAGTCTGGTGGACTGTTTCCACAGTCTATCACTTATATTTAATGCCTCCCACGTGGGTCGTATATGGCACAAGGCCAGTTTATTGTGGGTTCTCCGAGCACGTAGGATCGGCCAAAAATATTCCCTTCGAACCCGTATAAACGGATTCATGGCCTGTCTACCTCCTCGGACGAATCTTTGCCCTTCGGCAAAGATTCGTCCGGGTCCCTCTCTGCCGAGGCAGAGAGTTTGACAGTTCTAACACTCTAGTCGAATGTTCCCAGAGTCTATCACTGTTAATAGTTAACACCCCCACAAGAGGCACAAGGCCAAGTTTACTCTGGGTTTTCCGAGCCTATAGGCTCGACCAAAAATATTCCCTTAGAAGCCGCATAAACGGGTTGAGGGACTGTCTAACTCCCCGGACGAAAATTTGCCTTTCGGCAAAGCCTCGTCCGGGTTCCTCTCTGCTGAGGCAGAGTTTGACAGTAATGGTCAAATGTTCCCACTATCACTGTAATAATATTTAACAGCCACCCCCCACGAGGGTGTATGTGGCACAAGCCCGGTTTATTGTGGCTACTCCGAGCCTGTAAGCTCGGCGAAAAATATTCCCTTTGAACCCGCCTAAACGGGTCCAGAGACTGTCTACCTCCACGGAGGAAACTTTGCCCTGCGGCTAAGCATCTTCCGGATTCCTCTCTGCCGAGGCAGAGAGTTTGACAGTAATGAACACTCTGGTCGAATGTTCCCACAGTCTATCATTGTTCCTCCGAGGCTTACTTTCCTACTACTTTATAGTAAGTGGAAGAGTCCACAATAGCCTCATTAGAGGAATGATGCCACAACAATAACAGATTTGAAATGAATAATCATTGACTTAGAAATATCAACGAAAGGTTTTGTCTATATTTCTGAAATGAGTTATTGTCACTATTTGCACTATTTACATTGTTCGGGCCGTTGTCTTTATCTTTATTAGCATATTCTCGACGTTTCGTTCTTCAGGTGTTCTTAGTTGGAATTTCGAACTGGCCCAGTGGTAAAAGCTTTGGTTGAGGGATCCAAAAGTGACTTAGCTCAAAGAGTTGTGAGTTCAATACCTTGTTACAGCGGGGGGAACAAAAAGTTAGAGATTTGAGTTACCAAGTGGAATTAACTGAAACTAAGATATCTAAAAAGGCATGAGACGTGGAATTAGAACAATTTATCACCGTGACCTAAATAAAGGGTTCGGTTCAAAATTTCACCTATTATCACCTGAAGAAAACCAGAGCATACAACGAAACGTTTTATAGCATCAATCTGTTTATTTCTCCTGCAACTGCGCAGAAGAGAGTCGAGATAAGTATTTAGGACATTGTAAAAGAACTCTCTTGTAGGATTTATTTTCACAATCCTCTGAGTGACAAGAAAAGCTCTTTAGGTAAAATCCTGGCGTATTTATTGCCTTTACTCTATACATCGGGCATTGTTTCAGGTGCAGTGTCGAATCTGAAACGTCAATAGACGGCAAAAATAGAATTCGAAACCTATTATCCCATACCGTTATTTTCGATTTTTCTATTTTGTTTTCTCTCTAACTTCCTCTTTCTCGCCTCATTTTTCTGTATAATTTTACTTTAGTTAAATATCTATCTATCTATCTATCTATCTATCTATCTATATATATATATATATATATATATATATATATATATATATATATATATATATCACTCCATATATATATATATATGTCTATCTTTTTCCTACGGAACTGTCAATCATTCTACCTAGTTAATCTCAATCTATCCGTATCTATCTATCATTTTCTTAATGATCTATCAATCTATCTAGCTAGTAAATATCAGTCGTTCCATATCTAGCTAGCTAGATAGCTAGATAGCTATCTATTTTTTTAAAGATCTTTCAACCAATCTAGCTAGTTCATTTCAGTCGATCCATATCTATCTATCTATCTATCTATCTATCTATCTATCTATCTATCTATCTATATGTCTTTTCTCGAAGATCTATCAATTAACGTAGCTTGTTAATCTTCGTTAATCCATTATCTATATATTTATGCATGCATGCATGTATGTATGTATGCATGTATGTATGTATGTATGCTTGTATTTATCTGTCAAGTGATGCAAAAATATATATTTCATGTAAAATGTATGGATACTTATAAATAATATAAAATATTTTTTAAGTCTATTTTTCTTATAGTGTACCAAACCCTTCAGACTATTACAAAAAATAAATCTATTCATTAACGCCAATCACAATTTTCATCACAAATTTTAGTCATTTTACTTATTTTATTTTTTTTTTTTTGATGCTTGTCACTCCATGTCTCCGAAGTGAAACATACGAGCTTAAAATAGAGCATCATTCATTTATTTGTACTTGAGTCTTATTTGACGCTGTCGTTGGAATAAAAGGCATGATTGTGAAAGAAATTGGTGTCTGGAAATTTAGTAATAATTTTTACTTTTTCCAATGATGGAATGATTAGATCTAAAAGACTGACATTAAGGAATAAGGTGAATTTTCGTGAATGTCGAATAACAATTTTGAATGAAGTAAGGAGGTCTCAAGGGTATTCTCCATAAAAATGAATAATCGTCACTGCCCGTCTAATTAAAACGGGAATATCTATCTAGCATGAATAAATGCATTGTAAAATTTGTGTGTCTATACAGGCGCGCTGGTAAACACACACACAAAGAATACTTATGCAGGAAATGGAAAAAATATTTTAATAATAGGTTCATGTAACTTTCAAAAGAAGTGAATTGAGTGCCAAACTCTTACGCACATAGACAACTAGATTCATACATACATACATATATACACAGCACACATGCACATATACAATTTTAATTGTGTGTATTTCGGCAGCGAATGTTCTTTAAGACAAATGTTATTGAAGACAAAAGACTTTTTGTGTCGATTCATTTTTTTGAGCGACTTTTCCAATTTACAATTAATACTTCTCAGGATGAAACTCCGTAAAAAATTATTTAAAGTTCATTTCAAGAGAAATATGGTCCAAGTTTTCGACTTAGGAATTGGGATGGGTATAAAGTAATGGTGTTTCGTAGAAGTGACGATGGTTGTGATAATTTGAAATATTAATATTACAATTTGTACTTCATCAATTTGTTACGTCCCTTCAGTACGTGGGCGTTCATGGCTCTTCACAATTTTCTCTCCTTTGTAACTCTTAGAAATGTTTGGGGTTTTTATTATCCTTTCCATTCTCTGATCTGACATGCACTTACACACTTTTTATGTCAAAAAAACATCTGATATTAAATAGAAAAGGCTGCAAAATCCCAACACCATTTGTGGACGCCGGCGTAGTAGATATATGATTTTGTCATACGTGTGTTAGTGTCATCTGGGGCCATGAGCTTAATACTTCGATATTAATGCTTCGGATCTAGTAGGGACGCACCAATTCAGCAAGAACAAAAAATGTCACAGTAATCAAAATATATCCCATATCTGTCAATCAACTTACACTTGACGATAACCTGTGGGTACTTGGTCGAAACATTGTATTTATAATGACATGTCAACCAATATGAGAATAATAGTTCGAAATAATACAAGAATACTGACAATTACTCATCTGAGAAGTGAAATACTTATTTTTTTAAATCGTATTTTTTGACGGTCGAGAATTTTCAGCACAACCTCATATTAAAGCTACTTAAAGACTAATGATGAGATCGTGAATTAATCGCTCCTACGTATGGTTACTTCTTATTTAACTCCGAATTCATCGTATAATATCTGTAAGGTGTATAGAATTTGAGGCTTTCTCCGAATATGGAGACTTCTCGCCCACAACTAAAGGTATCATCCGTTTCCCTCTCGGATAGAGTACTTATATATCTACTTGTCATTCGGTTTCTACACACGTATACAATTAATCGTAACATCCACTGGAGTCGCAAATCTAAACTACTGTCGAGAACGTCATCTACCATATCAAGCCACTGATGCACCTGACATCTCTGACAATCTGGTATAGTAATGAGTGCATATTCTATTATGGTATTATCTGTGATTTTTCCAGTACACTTAGAGCCATAGCATATCAACTTCTATGAGAACAAATATTCCAAATCAAAAAGAGATCGCACCATATGGAAAGTTCTAGATCGAATCAAATTCTATTCTTCATTGTCTCCAAATAGAAAGCGGAAATTATGGATAAAGAAACTTAAGTAGGAATTAATTATATATATGTGGGTGATTTTCTCAAAAAATAATATATATGTGGGTGATTTTCTTAAAAAATAATATATATGTGGATGATTTTCTTAAAAAAAATAATACAGATAGTCTTTTCAAAGGATTGCACATTTTCGCAGCAAAAAAAAGATATCAAATAATGAGATAAAACAATTTACACATGTTTTTATTCTAGCAAAATACATTTATTTGAAAAATTTAGAGCTATGTTAGACTTCGCTTATTACGACATAACTACGTGTATTGCACTATAATGCAGTTGAGAAAGCTGTTATTTAGATAAAAGCATTTGCATTTCTTACTCGCATCATAATCTTTAGCATTACTGTGCAATACGCAGGGCCGGCTCGAGGTACTGACAACGCAGGTAGTCACCCTGGGCGAAATCATAGCTGAGGGCGCTATGAAGCCGCCATGTCATGTGTTTGGAATCTTCCAAAGAAAAACAAAAATATGTGAAAATATTAAATAAAATTAAATACAAAACAAAATATTAAATTTCCTGATTGGGGTAAATTTTTTGAGAATGTCATCATTAATTCTTCCTGAAGTGGGAAACTTAGAAACATAATTACGGTCGTCCATGATTCAAGGCAGATGCAATTATTTGGCTCTTTTGTCAATGGAAAATAATTTTGTAAAGAAGATAAGTGTAGCAAGTCAAGAAAACAAGCTAGATAAATGTTTTATGTAGGATAATGAAAGTTTTTTTTTAGCCTGTATTAAGTTGTATATTGTAATAAACTCCTTTATTCTATATTTTCAGTTTTTATCCTTGTAAAAATTCTAAAAATTATACTTATAAGAGCGCCCATGTTCAGCTTACATGGAGTGTCAGCAACTACCCCGATCCAGGCAATAAGTAGCTACTCTACGCATGAAAATACCGCTAGATGCTGATGGCTGTTATATTAACTACTCAAACGCATACAATGAAAATTTACTCAAAAAATATACAAATTGTAAATGGAGAAATAGAAATGGCAACTTCTAATTTACTTTGAGAGGATATTTATTTATTCAATATATAAAAATTCAGAAGTCTGTAAAGAATAAAGTATACAAAACTATTCAAAATATTCAACAAAAATCTACATCTGCATCCAGATAATGACAAGGCGCAAAACGGCAATGATCAACCTGCTACTAAATTTTGTTTCCAAATCTAAAACTGATCGGATACTATGGACATTCACGCAAAAAAGGAAAATATGCTTTATCTCAATCTCAAGTCTTTCGGTTTTATGGCCAGCCGGTGAGTTTCTTTTTAATTTAAATCTAGACTTCTAAGCGGCATTAAAAGAGGAACTGGAAGTAAAGGAGTAGATAAGTGGTTTTTGGAGACCAAGCTGCAACAGACCGAATATTGATAATTTCCGGGTACTGGTGTATATTAAAAGTCTTGTTTGAGATCAAAGAGTCGGTTCTGTTCTACAAAAGTCATAACTTGCGTACATATACAAACGAACAAATACATGTACCCACCTGCAAAGGTGGTTGAACAGGATTGATTGAATTTTTTTCGGCTTATCAAAACTTTGTAATTCATCTAAAACCAAAACATATTTTTAAAGTGTAAGAAAAATATTTTTGCTGGGTAAGTTAATGTTGCAGTAATTCTTGTTTAATAGATAATAACGATTTTCAAGGTATAGTTCCCAATACAGTGGAACCTAGGTTCACGAATTTAATTCGTTCCTAAAGGTAGTTCGTAACCAGAAATATTCGTAAACCGAAACCATTTTTCCAACAGAAATCAATAGTAGAGAAAAAAGTCACAGTACAATAAAATTGGGGGAAAAAGCACAACTCAACACATGAACGTATACAACATGGCGGTCGGGTTAACTCGGTTTTGGAATGTTGTTCGAGAACCGAAATTTTGTTCGATAACCGAGGAATCTTCATCTCGAATTTTCTGTTTCAAAATCGATTTGTTCGACATGTTAAACTTACGAGAACCGTGTTTGCCCTATATTTACTGACAAGGAAGAAAAACAATGAAAGGAAAATGGAAAGAGAAATTATTCGTCTTACATTAAAGCATTCAAGTGATCGAAGACATAGCGAAGGATTGATGATTAAACAGGAATTATCAAATATTCAGTTATAGATTATGGATGTTCAATGTCTTCAGAGAGTGACCGATTTCTATAAATAATGAATATCACTTAGATTATGTAATATGTAAAGAAAGGTTTTGAATTTGCTAACAGTTTTAGAGAAAGTTTGTTTTCAGAGGTCTTAAAAACAATAAAGGGCATATTTACAAAGTAATGTGTTCTAGAAATGTGCTCTGGCATTTTGCTTTCTCAGCTAACCAAAATCGTAGATTATCTGAACTATCAGAGATTCTAACAAGAAAAAATGTGGATAATTAGAAAATATAATAATATATATATCTCCTAGAAAATCTCGTGGTATCTACTACGAATAAAAAAAATGCAATGTATCAACATCTGTATAAAAATTCAAATATATCTATAAAAAATCAATATGAATAATGTCAAAATAAAAACATCTTAACCGATGCGTTTCGTCCACTAATTTCGTATTTTGATTTGGTACTTATTTGCTTTTATTCATTCATATATGTGTATAAAACCGTACAGATGTATTTGCAAATGATAAAGAATTATTTATCACTAATGTTTCATTAACGTCGAGAAGATGCAAAAACATTACCAGCCAAAAGATTTATTTGTTTTTAACGGTTCATCAATAGTTTGTGGGTCATTTAAAGCTGAAATATATTTTAGATTTTAAGAATACGCTATTTACATTATTCGAACTATTGTCCTCATGTTTATTGCCATATTTATCACAACGTTTCGGCCGTTGTACGCTCCGACCTTCTTCAGGTGGTCGGGATGTCGAATGTCAAATCTTTGGGTCCTCTCACTGGATCTAAGTAACGCCTTTATCCACTGTGCCATGTGCCCTTAAGAGCTGCGAGTTCAAAACCTTATTAAGGCAGTGGAGAACTTGGGGAGGTGAATTAACAAGAGATAACTGATAACTGCTGGCCATTAGACATGGCACGTGGAACTAGAACAGTCTACTCCAGCGAGCGAAATAAGGGGTTCAGTTCGACATTCCAACAACCTGAAGAAGGACGGAGTGTACAATGGCCGAAACGTTGTGATAAATATGGCAACAAAGATGAGGACAATAGACAGATATTTTAAGAATAATCATTTTTTTTTTGTGAATGAAAATGGCATAAACAGTTTTATTTATTTATTTATTTTTTTTACTAACAATGATTTTTCCAGACAAAATACCTACTATTTAACCCATAGCTGGGGAGATGAGATACATTATATCCCATCAAACGAAAATATGACAGTCATGTATAAACGTGCCCGAAATAAGACATAGTGTCAAAAGAACGGTTTTCCCATGCCACCGCTTTTTTAACTACGTTCACTCTTCGACAATGGTTATTATTTTAAAAAGCGATGATTAGAATTTTAACACAAAACCAAACACATGATAAAAGCGAATTTATACTGTTTTTGTTCTGGAGAATTTGCTACTTAGCGATGAAAACATTATTTATTTATTAGATTGCTTAGTTAGAAGAATAATTTTATATTTACAACTTCCTAAAAACTAATACAATTAAAACTAATTCAATGTAATATTTATCATTTACTAATATATAGAGAAATAAGTGTGAAAATATTTTTATTCACAAATTTATAACTATTTACTAAATTATTAAAATATGAGAATCAACTACAAAGAAATCCTTATTATTTAATAATTAAAAATTTAAATCAACTGGCAATAAACCGATATTTTACCAAACATTCCAATAAATCATATAATAAATAATTTAAATAAGCAATTTAATAAATAAATAGTTTATTATTTTTGTTATCAATTCTCAAGAATCAAGAACAAATTATAAATTCACTTTCATATGTTTAGGATTTTTATTACAATTCTAAATATCGTTTGTTTTAAACAATAAATATTTCGAAAGAATGAAGTTAGTTAAAAAGCGGTGTCAAGGGAAAAACCGCCCTTTTGACACTTCGTCTCATTACGAGCATGTTATCCATGTTTGTCGAATACAGTGTAACCCGTATATAAGAGACCCGGATATAAGAGAAACCCGGATATAAGATATATTTTCTCTGGTCCCAAATTCGAGCCATACTTACCTAAACAAAATAGACGAAACCCGGATATAAGAGAAACCCGGATATAAGAGACTTCGTCTCCGGTCCCGACAACTCTCTTATATCCGGGTTACACTGTATATAAATCGCAAGACAGACTATCCATCACTTTCATCCATGGCTAGCGATGCCTATGTTTAATAAATACACGATTAATGTAAGTACGAAAAAACCGGACGAACAAAATATGTAACGCCAACGATTTATTAAAAAGATCATTCATTGAATATACGAAATTTAATTTAGATTCAGACAAATTAATATATGAATATCCATGGCATATGTTTGTTTTCAGATGTGTTAAAATATACTAAATAATCCAAGGCGAAAAATTAATTTTGCCAGATATTAGAATAAGAACAAAAATTGTCACCAACGGTTCACCAAATATTCTATCAGCATCGCTTGAAATCACAGCAGCCAAATCTCTTAGAGAACCAGTATTGATTTAAGCAAGTAAAATTCATGAAATAGAATGTGACAACAATTTTCAAAGGAAAACTGAAGACAAATGAACTGTTGTGCTGTCTGAATACTGGATGCTCGCCATATTTCATGCATCTCTTCAAAGACATAGAGAAGTTCTTTTTTTCTGTTTTATGTAAACACTACATTTTTATTTTTATTTTTACAGAGTCTGTGCCAATTCTCCCACCAATAAGTACAGTACGTCCAACACCAGCTATACCACCTCGGGTGCAAGGTAAGTTAAAGAATTACTTTTCTTTTCTTAAAGATATTTACTAAAATTTAATTTTAAACATTTCCTAAATTGCTTTGTATTTATAATAACATTTCTTTTCAACAGTTGGTGGTTTACTGTAGTAGGAATGAATGTCTCATTATCAAACATTCATACATATGCGAGAAGGTATATGAATGCCTCACTTTCAAAATGCATACATGTCTGCTGCTTTTTAAAAATGAAAACAAGACAAGAGATTGTAAGAGAAAAATGAGAAATAGAAGAATAAATACAGCAGACATGTCAGTTGAAAGACAAAAAAGAGAATCTAGTCAGATGGTTTCATCTATTTTCGTCATTTGTTGAAATTTTTAAAGAAATATTTAAACTAATATTATTTTTAACAATTCTCTTATTTTATTTCAGATATATTTTCTTGGATTCACGCTGCAATGTTATTTCGTTTCCTTTTAAATATAACGACATTTGAAAACATTTATTTTTAATAAAACACTTGAATCTCTTAAAATAAACACAAAGGAATAATAAAAGTTACTTTTAAAGAGATTTAGATTTAATTGTGAATTTCTTCGAAGATATTTCTGTTAAGCAGCCTAAAACAGATCTGTCTTGCCAAAAACTCTACCTTAATTTAATGTAAAAACAAAGATATTCTTCCTAAATATACCGTGAAGATCATGGTTCTCCTAAATTTTCTGTCTTTTGTAGAACCTAATAAATTTTGTCTAGCCGTGAATTTTATGCTAACAGTTTCTTTCTTCACACTTCTCGCTTGTGAAAATCCATTCCGATTCCATGCTTTTCAGACAGCTTTAACCTGCATAAATTTAAATTTAATATGAATGGCGCTGTCTACTGTTCTGATTATTATTTTATCCTCCCATTCATTATTAATGTTTGTGTTCTTAATTCTTCCACATTTCATTAACCCCATGCCACTTATTCGCTTACGACCTTGCATGGTTGAAAGCGATCAAAAAAATTGCTATCTCTCTTAAAAAATATATATTTCCGCCATCCATTTACCAAGCTCGTAGAATCCGTTGTTTTCCTGTCCCTCTTGCCTTCAATCTAATCTGTAAATATCAGATTTTCTATGCTTCCTTTCCTCATTATGTGCCCTAGAAGTTACCACTGTCTCTCTTTGATGTTAAGTATGATGTCTTTTTGTTTTCATTTTCTCTAAAGCTTCTTCGTTGCTCCCATGTACAGTCATTGGATTTCGCAACATCCTTCTGTAGAACCAAATTTTTACTGCTTCAAGTCTCTTCTTCATCTGTGAGAAGATTGTCCAGAATTCACTTTTATATAAGAGGACTTTTATAAGACACTTTTCTTTGTTTCTAACGAAATCTTTTTGGTTTCTTAATACTTTGCTTAGCTTTTGGAAGGTAAACTTTGATATCCCAATAAGCCTTCGGATTTCAGTGCCACACTTTCCGTCATCAATGAAAACACTTGGCGGGTATTTAAATTGTTGTTCTTGTTTGATTATTTTATCTCCAATATTTACATTGCATTCTGTAAAAAGGAAAATATTTTTAATGTATTCTTTTCAACAAGGAAGTAAGAAACTGGAAAACATCTGTAAATTATACAATTTACTAGCAGTATGGCCCGGCGTTGCCTGTGCTTGATTCAAAAATCGTACGACGCATACAGCAATCGCTATCACTTGACTTAAAATATTTTTGCCCTTCCTTGCCTTTAAAGGAGTGCCCTTTACCGTGCTGATGTTGCTACATGCCTTACTTCTTGCCTATCTCACACTGCAAATTTTTTCTAAGCTATATACTAAACATTAAATCTGTTACGAAAAAAGAACTAAACAAAATGAACAAAAAACGATCAGCTTTAAAAAAGGACTCGTAACTGGAAAAACCGAATGAAAAAAGAATGTTAACAACAAATATTTTTCACACCCAAACCCAGTTCTGCGGAATCAAAATCAACGTTGAGTTTAAGCAAGCGAATGAGCCAATTGGAGTAAAGTGCCACGCAGATTTAAATTTTTCCCACTTGTGACAAATGCAGCTATCGAATTTTTTTTTTTTGCATGCTAGCATGCTGGTTAACATTCCTGTCAGTCAGCTGTTGGCTCTCACGCTGGCCAATAGAATCTTCCTGCCTATTCGTGGCAGCCAGCTATAGGCTCTCACTCTGGCCAGTAGAAAATGGCCGAAAACGACATGAAATTTATTTTTATAAATTGAATTTATCGCTTGTGGAAGTCTCTTCCGGCTTTTTTCTTGCCTGTCAAATACAATTTTAAAAATTTTAAATGCAATGTCAATCGTCATCATTTGTCTTCCTGAATGCTGTTATTTTCTTGTCGTTTCTACTCAAAAATCCTTCTGATATTTTAAAAAATCTCAGTACTTTCTTGCGTCTTAGCGGCTTTATCTCCTTGACATGATAAAAACTGTACATATTGTATTTTTCATCTTACCCCTAATATGGAAATGGGGATTAAAACATTTTTATCGCTATCTAAAAGTTGATGTTTAAATTGCAGCATTGATGCTATTTTCGAAATTAATATCTAATCACTTTCAAATATTGATTTTACCTTCGAAATACTAAACTGCATAACACTAAGGTATTTTCATTTGGGATTGTTTTAATAGCGAAACAATAATGTTTAATTTTCTTCTGTTTTTCTTTTTAATCTCAGGACATCCCTGAAAGTAAATATGCAATCTCCAATTTTCAACGCTCTTAAGTAAAGCCACAAATATTTCAACTAAGATTTCTGATATTTTTTTTATTAATTTGTTATAAGAACATAAAAAAAAAATGAAACTACATCATTTTGACACGGCACTTAATTCTAAAGTAGCAGCCTCATATTTGACATTCATTTATACTTTTAGCGATGACGCACGCAATCGGGGAATTTATTTCGATCAGCCATTTTGAATATATAGTGATAAAATCAGATTCTTAGAAGGTGATTTAGTAATATTAATGTTAATATTAGCAGTTTATTCTTAAGAAAATGTTCGCCATTCATTGACCCCGCAGCCAGTGCTGATGTGTATTAAAACTTTTAAAATCTTCTCTTCAAATAATGTTTCAAGGAAATAGGTTTCTCAAATCCAGTAGATGTTATCGCTCTTACCATTATTGCTGGAGATCTTAAACGTTTATTTCAAGCAGTGTTGAATGCTAACATATTGATTATGTCATAATTTCTTTCTTCGGGTTAAATGTGGTGTGCATTTTAGTTGTTGCAGCAGTCGAAAGTCCTTAATTAGTCCTGTGATTTGGTAGATTTCTTTCTTTGTGATCCACAAGTTTCGAAGAATAATGTTCATTGCAAAGACATATAGGCTTCACTCGCTCAAAACCATTTTCAAACATTGATCGAAAAAACTGGATGTAAATATCTGAGCTTATATATTTCTGAACGCATTTGGCTCTATGAATCACATCCATATGGGATTCTCAATTCTCTGGCGGATATGCAATATAATTGGCCTTGCTCTGGCATCTCGTCTACAGTCACTTTCTCACAGACGCGTCGTCGCCTCTCTCTGTCTGTTTTACAAATACTTTCATCCCAATTGCTCCGATGAGCTGCTTTCACTGGTTCCCAGACTTCATGAGTTCAAGCGTCCTACGTGGATGCCATCCCGCTCTCACCCTTTCACTGTCGAAACTCCTAAATGTAGCTCTTCTACTCCAATAACTTCATGTCTAGCACCTCTCGCCTGTGGAACTCCCTTCCTTATTCCAGTTTCCCTAAGAGCTATAATCTCCAGCTATTCAAATGTAATCTCAATCGACATCTCCAGTTGCCTTGATCTATCCACTACCCTTCTCCTCATCCTTTCTTCTACACTCCTATCTGATCTTGCTCCAAATTTTCTGTAACCCCTTGCGTCCTAGTGGATTCCCGCCTTGCTTCGGGTGAAACGCTTAAAAAAAAAAAGTAAAAACTATACTCCTTATAGAAGTAACAGAATAATCACTCTGTGTCTATCAGGAAGAACTCCAAAAAAATTTCTTTGACTCCTGTTCACGACAAATGACAGTCTGTTTCAGGCTAAACGCAATCGATTGCATTTAGCAAGAATCAGGATGTCGCCACTGGGTATTGATTTCAATGTCTACTTCGTATATTTACATACGCTCTAATTTATTTTGAGGATCTTTACCGGTTTCAAAGTTCTATGATTTCTAAAAGTTAAAATGCGATGCGAAACAGATCGTAGCATAGCCACACGCATGTCCATCTCAATTTTACTTTTTAAGATCACAGATCTAAGAAACCGGTCAAGTTACTTTAAATAAATATTCTTAAAGACTGCAGTTGCATTTTCAAGTTCACACAGACACAAGCGCATACACACACACACGCACACACGCACACACGCACGCACACACGCACATAATCGTAGGTGCACTTATGACTATGTGCATATTTATAAGTTAAAACTTCCAACTTTCATATATTTATTGGAAGCTACATATAAGTGGGTACCTGATGATGAGACATTCATTCGCTCATGCATTATTTTTGACATTTATGATAACTGAAGTTTCAGGCTTCAATAATTTTGCAAATGTGATTCAAAGCATTGAATAAAAGTAACTATTTTGCCTGTGAACAAATTCAATAAAACAATCATTTAGTTATTAAATGATTTCTATGTGTTTTTCTTTTTCAAAGTTTTGACACGCCATTCTTAACGATGTCTGAATATGCTGCCTGCAGACTAAATATTACCAATTCTGTCAGTTCATCTGAAAATTGCAAAAGAAATAATATATTTTTCATGCGTACTGTTTTCTTTTATAGGCATAAATTAAAACACGATTTTTTTTCAGAATAATTTCAGTGATATTTGTTTGTTTTTACGACTGTTTATATTGAATTTTCAGTTTGATTTATTCGCTGTTTATTTGTTCAATAAATGAATAATGAATTATCTTTTTGCTTTTATTCTCTTTTACCTTTTCGAATTGAAGAAAGCGAACATAAAGGTAATCTCGTTTTCTTTATTAAAAATGGATTAAAAAAATAATTATTATTTCTTGTAGCAACTGAAATTTTAGTTTTTTTCCATCAAACAACCATGATATCATTAGTGGGATTTAGTTTTAAGTGCAGATAAATTGCCTATAAAATAAATGTTTTAAAAAAAGTTATACATTGAATACTAATGTGTGTTACGCGAGATTAATGTTTATACATTGCTCTCTTCAGCACATTTTTGTATTCCAAGAGAAATATTTCAATGTGATATTCTCGAAGTATTCACCTAACAGTGTTAAATTTCTCTTTTTGACTTTATGCAACGTTAAACTGATTTAATTATTTCTGAAATCATGCAATTGAGCACGATGTTATTATAATGGTTCTAATATGCATGTTGAGCAACATTATTAAATATTATAGGTATAGAAAATATGTTAAAACGTGTAGTTTGAGAAAAATAATTATATTGCGAAGTTTGAGAGAAATAATAAAAATTTACAGTTCGAGCGAAATTATTAATATGTTCAGTTTGAGAAACATAATTAAAATACGTAGCTTGAGAAAATTTTTTAAAATGTGCAGTTTGTGTCGATTTTTTTTTTTTTTTTTTTGAGCGATTTTTTTAAAAATATGCAGTCTGAGGAAAATAATTAAAATCTAGCAAACTGGTTAAAATGAACGAAATTATTGAAATGTGCAGGTTGAAGTTAAAATGTGAAATTCGAGCGACACTATTAAATTGTACAAGTTTAGCAAACTAGTTAAATATGCAGGTTGAGCAAACATGTTAAAACGTTCAAGTTCAGTAAAACTGCTAAAATATGGAAGATAACAAGCAGGTTAAAATATGCAATTCGAGCAAAATTATTGTAATGCGCGTGTAACCAATCAGGTTAAAATATGCAATTCGAGCAAAATTATTGTAATGCGCGTGTAACCAATCAGGTTAAAATATGCAATTCGAGCAAAATTATTGTAATGCGCGTGTAACCAATCAGGTTAAAATATGCAATTCGAGCAAAATTATTGTAATGCGCGTGTAACCAATCAGGTTAAAATATGCAATTCGAGCAAAATTATTGTAATGCGCGTGTAACCAATCAGGTTAAAATATGCAATTCGAGCAAAATTATTGTAATGCGCGTGTAACCAATCAGGTTAAAATATGCAATTCGAGCAAAATTATTGTAATGCGCGTGTAACCAATCAGGTTAAAATATGCAATTCGAGCAAAATTATTGTAATGCGCGTGTAACCAATCAGGTTAAAATATGCAATTCGAGCAAAATTATTGTAATGCGCGTGTAACCAATCAGGTTAAAATATGCAATTCGAGCAAAATTATTGTAATGCGCGTGTAACCAATCAGGTTAAAATATGCAATTCGAGCAAAATTATTGTAATGCGCGTGTAACCAATCAGGTTAAAATATGCAATTCGAGCAAAATTATTGTAATGCGCGTGTAACCAATCAGGTTAAAATATGCAGCGTTACAAATATTAAAATGGGACAATTGAGCAAAATTAATAGAATATGCTGGTTGTCCAATTACATTAAAATATGCAGGTTCACTCAGATTTTTAATATATGAAGAAATAAGAAATATATAAGAATTTCCACGGTGAATAAATACTGACATATTCGGCTTGAGGTAACATGTTTAAAGTGACGGGTGAGCAAAATTATTATGCATTTTGACCAAACATTTTATAATGTGCAGATTCAATAAAATTATTACGTCAAGGTGGTGATATCAGGTTAAATGTGTAGGTTGGGCAAACGGTTAAAATCTGCAGGGTACGCAAAATTATTTAAATCTGCACGGTGAGAAAACAGGTAAAATCTGCAGGTTCAGCAAAATTGCTAAACCATGCAGGCTGTGAAAGTTACAATATATAACCTATAATTTTGATTCATATAAATTTATGCTCTTACTACACACATGTGCATATATTGTTCATAAATTCATATATATATATATATATATATATATATATATATATATATATATATATATATATATATATATTGATAGACGAATACTTATCTATATATATATGTTCATGAATACAAAACAATATATGCTGGTAGGTTCTCGGCCAAAATCACCTATCCAAAAATTGGACCAAATTACTATGCATACTTATTTAAATCTCGTTTTTTTTCTCTCTCTCTCCTCACACTCACACAAGCACACACACACACACACACAATTTATTTTTCATTTAAATAATGAAACAGTTATACATGCAGCGACTACGGTTGTTATTGTAAATGTGACCGGTAAAATGAAACACGACACTTAAATAAGTGGACACTTCGACGTGATGTAAAGACCAGCAAGCTTGTCTCACTAGATCAATTATGACTGTGTAGGCTTTGTGCCACACCTAAGCTACACACTTGAATTAGAATCTAACATGAACTGGCTCAACATGAATGCTTTTGCACCCATAACGCTAACGGTAGGTGTCTCATTAAATGATGTAATATTACTTTGTTTTTACTCAAAATAAGACTCAAAATCTACTTTACTTTCTCCTAATTTCTCACAATTGTTAATTTCTCCATCTTATAATTTAAGTGATATTTGCAAATTTATAATCAGAATATGGAATTGTTCCGAGTATAAAGCTGGAAAATACAAATCGTTAATAATAATAATAATAATAATAATAATAATAATAATAATAATAATAATAATAATAATAATGTATAAAGTTGCAAGGTATTGACATCCGCTGAATATAAAACCCGGCATGACAGTGTGGGCTAATATGCGCATTGGAAAAATCAACAAATTCTAGGGGAAGGAAACTGAAAGAAATTTTATGAACACAACCCAAAGACGGTTACGGAGATAGGACCTGTAACAATTTTATAAGACTACAAAATACACACAGACAGTTCAACCAAAGCTACCTGTTATTAGTGTTATTAGAGACCGCAAACAAAAAATTGCCTCCTTGTTGATATGGCATATCAATGAGGAGACATTTTTTTAAATTAAGATTAAGCTATAGATCAAGATGGTACTTAAAATTTCTTAGTAATTAAAGGAGACAGAAAACAATACTCAATTATGAAGAAAATGATTTCTAAAGAATATTATAGGAGAGTGTGTTTGATACTTCAAAACGAACTTAGAGTCAATAAAATGAATGAAGGTTATCAACACCTTAGCTATACCCGTAGTATCATACAGCTTCAAAATTATTAAATGGAAGCTGAATGACATTAAAGGATTGGATGACAAGTCCAGAAAAATACCTTCCCAGATGAAGATGTACCACGCGAAATCAGATGTTGAGATACTGTATGTAGAGAGATCATTAGAGGCAGTGGACTAAACTAACTTGAACTTAGTCATAAACTTCAACAATCACAATGGAAACATACATCACAAAAAACAATGACCCTCTTTTACAAATTATGATATACAAAATCCACTCTATTAGCAAAAGCAGCACACTTCAAGAAACCGCTTAATATACCAGAAAACCTAATAGCAAAATACAAAATCTACGCTAAACCAGCAAAACAGAAAGCAAAACAATTTTTCCAAGGGAAATGACAAAAAAACCCCCTGGAAGAACATGGTTTTGCATGGCAAATACCCCAAAAGAACGAGAGAAGCAGATGTGAAGGGAAGAAATCACATGAGTGCTTGAAGAGAACCGGGTTGAAAGCTGAAACAGAAGGCCTAATTATTGCAGCTCAGGATCAAAGCATCGCAACCAGATCCCCCCATAGTCACATAATCAAAGACAGAATTCACCCGAAATACAAGATGTGAGGAAAATATGATGAAGTTATCTCAGGATGTCTGGAACTAGCAAAGAATGAATATACCCACAGACATAACAAGGTAGCGATATATGTACACTGGAAGATATGCAACAAAGTCGAAACCACCGAGAGATGGTATGAGCACCAACTAGATATTATTACCCAAAATAACGATGTAACTATCCTTGAGGACATGCCAATTCAAACGTACACGGAAGTAAAAGCCAACAGCTCTGTCTGTGGGTATATTCATTCTTTACTAGTTCCAGAAATCCTGAGATAACTTCATCATATTTGATGATTATCTGACAGTGTTAGGATCTGGTCGCGGGGCTTTGGTCCGGAGCTGCAATAATTAGGCCAACAGACCAGATATATCATAAAAGACAAGAAATTCAGGTTTGCTTATTGACATAGCAGTACCATCTGAGAACAACACCTCCATGAAAATTATCGAGAAATTGTTAAATACAAAATACTAGAGATCGAGATTTAGGATGTGTGGAATGAAGATTGCAACTGTACAGTAGTAATCGGTATTCTGAGCCTTGTGAGAAAAGGAATAGACAATTTTGCTAGCAGTATCCCAGGTAACATCAACATACAGGTTGCCCAGAAAATCGTCCTACAAGGAACATCCCATATACGAAGAAAAGTGCGATCAATTAAATAATAATTCTCCTATAGAGACTAAGAACCATAGTTAGGACCCGGTTCTACATGATACAAATCAGGAAACATATATTAGGTTGGTGCAAAAATAATGACGTAATAATGTCGTTTTTTGACGTTAAAAATACGTCGAAAAACGACATTATTACGTCATTATTTTTGCACCAACCTAATACAAATAATAATAATAATAATAATAATAATAATAATAATAAGACGAAGAAGAAGAAGAAAAAGAAGAATCTCAGAAACACCCTTAATAGATTTAGATTTTGTCACAAAGATTAGGGAATTGGAGCATGATGAAGCTTATAAGTACCCAGGAATTAGCGAAGGAGATGGCATACAACACCCCCAAATGAAGGAAAAAATAAGAAAAGAGTACTACAGGCGTGTACGTCTGATACTAAATACTGAACTCAACTCAAAAAACAGAATATCAGCTATAAACACATTGGCTGTCCCAGTGGTGCAATACAGCTTTAATGTCCTTAACTGGACCATAGGTGAAATTAAGCGAATGGACGCCAAAACGAGAAAGCTTCTCACGTGCTATCGCATGCATCATCCCAAAGCTGATGTTGATTGTCTGTATGTGCTCATATCCGAAGGAGGCAGAGTATTAGTTCAACTAGAACTGTCCCACAAAACTACAACAATTGGCCTCCAAAGATACTTGGAAACTACAGAAGACTGGATGATGGTATGCGTCTAGGAACATGAAAGTAGTAAGCGTCTTTACTCCGTAATGAAAGAAGCCAACAAATTCAAAATGGAGTTTCAAATGGCCGTAGAGATGAAACTACAGCACAATACACCGGCTGAAACTGCAAAATACTTAAAAAAGACAGCAAAGACGAATGCAACCAACCAGATACAGAAGCGATGGCAAGATAAACCACTTCATGGCTAATAATCTGCCCGTACCAAACAAGCTGATGTAGACAAAACCCGTACCCATCAATGGCTAATAATAATTATTTTTATTATTATTATTATATTAATAATAATAATAATAATAATAATAATAATAATAATAATAATAACCCGTACCCATCAGTGGCTATGCAGTGCAGGGCTGAAAGCAGAAACTGAAGGTTTTATCCTTGCTGCGCAGGACCAATGCTTGCTAACTAGGAATTATCAAGCACATATACTAAAATATTGTGTCAGCCCAAAATGCAGATTCTGTGATAAATATCCAGAAACGATTGATCATCTTGTATCAGGTTGCACGATGTTGACACCCACTGAATATAAAACCCGACATGACAGAGTGGGCCAATATCTTCACTGGAAAATCTGCAACTTCTACGGGAAGGAAACTGAAAGAAACTAGTATGAACACCACCCAGACCCGGTTACGGAGATAGGACCTGTTACAATTCTATGGGATTACACAATACACACTGACAGAACAATCAAGGCCAACCGCCCAGATATTGTTATTAAAGACCACAAACAAAAACGGTGCCTCCTTATTGATATGGCAGTCCCTGCTGACTGCAATGTATCTTTGAAAATATTCAAAAAGCTGTCAAAATACAAGGACCTTGAAAGAGAAATCTCGAAAATGTGGCATATAGGAACATCAACAATCCCTGTTTTAGTTGGAGCCCTAGGACTGTTTGGAAAAGATTGCAGTAGACTAATTGAAGGGATTCCTGGAAGTCCATACCTCAAGGAGATACAAAAAATTGTTCTGACAAGTACAGCCCACACTTTACGAAGGGCTTTATCTATGTAATTTCTTTTTTTTTTTTTTTTTTTTGTTAGTGGAAATACCATTTTGTCAGTGGTGATACCATTTCTAACCTTAGGTCCCTGGACGGGACCCGGAAAGAAATGTGTAAACGCCAGAAATCAAAGAAAATAAATAATAATAATAATAATAATAATAATAATAATAATAATAATGGGACCTATGTGACAAGATCATAGATACCACGAAAGGAAGAAGGAATAGAAATTATGGGCTTTGAAGAATATGTAGCCTATGAACATAGATTGTTTCACTGGTACCTTGTAAACAATGAAGTGATACTCTTAAGGTCCACTGTGACATCTAAAAACCTCATAAAAGAATGGATCATTAACAAAGAAGAATAGAGGAAGATGTCACTGAAAGAAAATTTAAAATCAATCCTAATTCATTTCGAAAGATCATTTATCACCAAGTGGATTCGGCCTGAGAAAGCTGGGTTGCATGGATATGGAAAATGTCAAAAATATCATTAGCACTTATGAAGAAAAGAAGACAAGTGTCCTAATGATAAATTGACCTCCTATCTGCAATGTTGCCAGTGTATGAAATATGAACATGAAGTCGAACAAAAATAATACCGCCACAAATCAGTGAAAGCGATTGAAAACGACCAACTCAAGATCTCATGAGTTTTCAACACCCAAACAAATTGCATCCTTAAGACCAATAATCACCATCGTTGTAAATAAAAGAACAAAAAAAAAAGAAAAAAAGCAAGTCGCATTCTCGTGGCTGTTCCTAGCATCCACAATATCAAGCTATTGGTTTGGTGCATAATTATCAGGCGTTTTTTAAAACAATATTTATTATGAAAAAGGAACATAACAGTTCAACTACAACATTTTTAAATGGGTATGATTATCGACACGCATTCTTATAAAATATATTTTATTAAAGAAGGAAACAAAAAACAACTTTATTAACAAAGTATTCGCCTTCAAAAACGCCTGATAATTATGCACTATCCCAATAAAAGAATTTGAATAGCTTAAAATATACACAGACCTCAGGATTTAAGTTGACAGGGTTCAATCCGCTATTGTACCAATCAATGTCACAGAACTTAAAAAGCTAAATTAAGAAAAATGGGAACACAGTCTAGTATCGTATTGCTTCAGAATTCGACGTTGTTTAGTACTGCAAATATTCTGTGACAGTTGCTGTTTCAGGTTGATAGAGAATACCCATAACGCAAGATCTTCGGTTGAAAACTAAAAACAGTAGAAAATATAGTAGTAATGATTAGAAGACGCGGGGTATATGATGGCCAGGTGTTCGAATGATTTTTCCTTAATCATTAAGAATGAATAAGTCAAGTAGACATGTCAATCATATTTAAATATTGGGGATGCAGCCAATCTGAGCTCGTCTTAGTGGATTAGTTTAGCTGAGCTGAAAGATTTGTCATTGGGTTTCACCTTTAATCTTATGCATTGCTTTTAACAAAACGTGTAACCATAACCCTCGCATTTGGTTATGATGCATAACAAGCTAGATGATGTGATGAATATATTGGATTTGCTATAATTGAATCCCAGCATCAATTTGCAGGCGTGCTGCTATATTACTCAATAATATTAGGTTGGTGCAAAAATAATGTCGTTTTTGAAGATTTTTTTGAAGATTTTTTGATTATCGTTCACCCATTTATCCGACTTTTTTTACTTCCCTATTTGCTTTAAATGGCGAATGACTGTTGAGTGGTCGACCTCGAGTTCAACAGCAACTTATCGTGTGGTTTTGCGAGGATCGGCTTCAATTAAGGCTTTCAAATGTTCGTTATCAACAGCAGTAGGCCGGCCGCGACCGTCTTCATCTTCGAGGCTCTCGTCACCATTGCGAAATTTCTTGAACCACCGTTGTGCCACATGTTCGTTAGTGGTTCCTGGGCCAAACGCATCATTGATATCACGAGCTGTCTCGGCAGCTTTTCGGCCTAGTTTGAACTGTAACAAGGAAATCGTTCGGATTTGAATTTTGTCAATGCTGTCGAAAAGCCTGCAAAAAAAATGAATGAAGAGATTGAGAACGGTAACGAACAACAGGATTCGATAGAGCGAAGAAATGCGCTTCAAAATGATATATAACATGGCTATATGAATTAATTCAGAAATCATAGATAAAAGTAACATATGTGAGAAAACGACATTATTTTTGCACCAACCAAATAATAATCATAATAATAATTCATGACGAGGAAGATATGTGTGCACTGGAAGATATGCAACACACATAAAATTGAAACTACTGGGGTATGGTATGTGGACCGACCAGACATTTACCCAAAATAACGATGTAATTCCAACTGAAAGCGAAAATAAAAGCCAACAGACCTCATATTATAATAAAAGACAAAAAATTAATTATTATTATTATTATTATTATTATTATTATTATTATTATTATTAACAATACAGAGAGAAACACCTCCATGAAAATTATAAAGAAACTGTCCAAAGACAAATACCTGTAGATCGAGATTAACAGGATATAAGAAATGAAGACTGAACCTGTACCAAAAGTAATCGAAGCTCTGGAACTCATGAGAAGAGGAATGGACAAGTTTACTAACAGTGTCCTAGGTAATATCAGTATACAAGTTGCCCAGAAAATCTCACTACTAATTACCTTAAAATATACACAGATCTCAGGATTTAAATTGCCAGGCTGTAAAATTTCTTAAGGTCTGTTTAGAATATTTTATTAGGTTGGTGCAAAATTAATTTCGTTTTCTCACATAGTAACATATGTTAAAAAACGAAATTATTTTTGCACCAACCTAATATTTTTGCGATAGAACCTACAACGTTTTTCGTATCATCTTGTTCTCTGTGCCTTTAGCTGAAGTTTCTGCTTCAGCATTTTCGTGATTGATAGAATGTCAATTAGGGTTTTAATTTTATATTTCTTCTTGATCTTTTTGCACTTGCGTGTGGAAATATTAGGGTTTTTGGTGAGCTCATCTAATATAGAAAGCTCACATCTGATTTGTTTTATTTCTCGTATCAGTTTTGCTTTCAAAGCTGGCTCTCTATGTCTGTTAATTTTATTTATTGTCTTGACCCCAATTTTCCGAGTCTCTGCTAAAGCTGTTGCGTATATGACTTTGTTAACTTCTGTGATGTTTCTCGGTGGTTCATCTGTTAGCATTGTTTCCAGAGCAGCGTTGTATATTTTCATAATGTGCTTGTTGGAATTCGTCATATGAATTTGGGGGAGCTGGTCTCTGTCTGACAATTGTATGAAAGTTACTCTGCTGAGTACTTGGATGACGTGGTTTTTCGCTTCGGTGATTTCAGCTTTGTTGTTTTCAAGGAATTCTAACTTACTGTCCCTGGAGTCATCTTCAGTGACATTGTCTGCAGAACTGCAGGTTGTGTTTAAGGTAGAGTCTTTGATTTATTTCCTGTGGAGTTATTTCGTATTTCGTTTGTTTTAGTTTTTACCTCATCCTCTGTCACATTACATATTTCTACTTTCATCTCATTACAGTTTAAGTGATGGGTCATAGTATTTTGTCGTATATCTAATTTTATCCTATCTATTTCTGTCTTTGAGAGTCTATTGTTTCGCAAAATATCCCTACGGACATTGGCAAGCATGTTTGGATTGATGTTAGGTCTTATACCATAGTTCTCCATATTTGGTATGTTTGATTGGTGGTGTTCTTTGCTGGGTTTTCGAGTGCAGTGAAGAATGATGTCATGACTTGTCGATACTCTTCGCGAGACAATTTCGTTCGTTTTCTTTTTATTAGTCGATTTGGTATTGAGTTACTTGGTCCAAGGTTGGCAATAGTCCGGGTTTGGTGACCTAGTGTCGCTTCGTTTGTGAAAGATTTTGTTCCAGTGACAGATTTTTCGTCCTCAGACTGGTTCCTCTCTGATGGATGCGGCCCTTGTTGACCCGGGTAACGACAGATCCGGTATAAAATTTTATTCGTATTCATTGAAATTGGTAGAGATTTGCGTTTATCCTTGACCTCCAAGGGGTAATTATGTTCAAGTTACCAGCTTTCGGACGACTCTCGAAGAAGACCCAGGAGCACGCCCAACCCATAATATTGGTACGAATGTGGATTATTAATATATCGAAGGTGGAATAGTTCATAATAGTGTATTGTGTTCAATGGGGTAGACTATACTGTTTTCACTTAGTATAAGTCGGAGTGACCACTACCAGGGAGAATATCAGATTTTAGTATAAAGGGTTAAAAAAAAATAAAATAAAAAACTGGATAAAGGAAAGAGAAAAGAGAAATTAAAATGAAATAATTAAAGTAAAATTTAGTCAAAGTGATTTAGAATCATATTAAAGTACAGGAAAAGTATAATTGAAAAATGAACATTTACCATTTCTTATATGTCCGGAGCATGGCACAAGTGACTTTCCACAAATGTTCAACTTTCCGTCGCCAACGACAGATACTTATCAAATTTTATGGGTAGGCTAAAACTTCTACTACAGTTTGGCATGGAGACTCTCAAAGAATTCATTAAACAAAGGGGTAGAAGCAAGTGGAGAAAATAATACATTTCCGGTCATCTCTCATCCTGCTAACCACTAAAAGATAAATTTTAAATTTTCACTCAAAGAGAAGACAGACAAAGGGCAGAACATTGTTAGAAAATTACACCTGTAGCCATGAAAAAAAATCATCCAATATGATCCCTACCCATGCGGATATATATATATATATATATATATATATATATATATATATATATATATATATATATAGAGAGAGAGAGAGAGAGAGAGAGAGAGACAGACAGACAGACAGACAGACAGACATACATAAGTACACATGTACATATATACATATACCCGCACCGACAGAGATATGGTTGTTATTATTATTATTATTATTATTATTATTATTATTATTATTATTATTATTATTATTATTATTTTCTTTTGATATCTGTTGTACACACATATTCTTCCCGGCCCCAACCAGGGACCCAAGGTCAGAAATGACATCATGGTATTTTCCACAGATTATTTTTGTAAGAAAAAAAAATAAAATAAAAAATAAACAAACCTAAGATCACATGCATTTTACATAGATAAAGCTGTTCGTAATGTCTGAGTTGTACTTATTATTATTAGTAGTAGTAATAGTACTTGAAAGAAGAGCGCTTTAAAAAAAAAAAACAGGGTTTGACAACGGCAAACAATATTTCAACAGAATGTCTGTCTTCTTCAAGTTTTATTTATACAATTTTTTTCAAGTATAGAAATATATAAAAGTACCAAAAATATGTCTTTGTACAAACTTTGCTTGTCTTGTAATGAAAAAACAGCGGTACTTGTAATGAACGCATCTAAACAAATTAAACCCTGTTAGCTTGAAGGCATGCAACTGAAGTGTGCTTATTAATCTTGAAAATTTTAGTTAGTTGAATAATTAATAAGAGGAATTAATCGAACAGCTTAGTGTAAATCTTTTGGAACTCTCCTGCCATTGTGTTCATACTCGCGGACCGGTTATAAGTTACCATCTTCATACCTTTTAAGGATCGAGAGGTCGATAGATTCTGAATATTAATATGCTTGTCAAAATTACTGTCATTTGTTATAAAATGTACTGCAAGCTCCGTTGATATCAGATTTTTGTGTCTGGCTTCATACTTCTGTTCGTTTAATTTTTATTGAAGTTTTCGTTGTGCAACCCGCAAAAATAAAGCCATATTTGATATGCTGGGCGGCGCAAATTAAATGAGAATCAGTACACTTATCACCCTCTGTAGAAACCGTGAGTTTTCTCTTTGAATCTGTGATAGTATTAGCTCGACTCATGTTGTTACACAAGGCACAGGATTCTTCTCTTCTGTGAGTCTTTTCAGTAGTACAACGATCCAAAACTCCATTGTGGTTTTGAGTGTGGACGCTTACATTTCTTAAAATTTGTCTGATGTTTCTGTTTCTTTCAACCGACTTAGTGTTTCTTTCAAAAGAAATAAAGACATCAGACGAATGTTATGAAGCCATTTTTGATACTGTGTTTTGTTTTCTTATATCGCGCTCTTTTCTTAACTGTTGAAAAATATTGGAGTTACGTCAATCATTTTATTATTATTATTATTTTTTATTTCCTTTGATTTCTGGCGTTTACACATTTCTTTCCGGGTCCCGCCCAGGGACCTAAGGTTAGAAATGGCATCATGACACTTTCCACTAACAAAAAAAGAAAAAAAAATTAGATAGATAAAGCCCTTCGTAAAGTGTGGGCTGTACTTGTCAGAACAATTTTTTGTATCTCCTTGAGGCATGGACTTCCAGGAATCCCTTCAATTAGTCTACTGCAATCTTTTCCAAACAGTCCTAGGGCTCCAACTAAAACAGGGATTGTTGATGTTCCCATATGCCACATTTTCGAGATTGCTATTTCAAGGTCATTGTATTTTGACAGCTTTTTGAATATTTTCAAAGATACATTGCAGTCAGCAGGGACTGCCATATCAATAAGGAGGCACCGTTTTTGTTTGTGGTCTTTAATAACAATATCTGGGCGGTTGGCCTTGATCGTTCTGTCAGTGTGTATTGTGTAGTCCCATAGAATTGTAACAGGTCCTATCTCCGTAACCGGGTCTGGGTGGTGTTCATACTAGTTTCTTTCAGTTTGCTTCCCGTAGAAGTTGCAGATTTTCCAGTGCAGATATTGGCCCACTCTGTCATGTCGGCTTTTATATTCAGTGGGTGCCAGCATCGTGCAACCTGATACAAGATGATCAATCGTTTCTGGATATTTATCACAGAATCTGTATTTTGGGCTGACACAATATTTTAGCATATGTGCTTGATAATTCCTAGTTAGCAAGCATTGGTCCTGTGCAGCAAGGATAAAACCTTCAGTTTCCGCTTTCAACCCTGCACTGCGTAGCCACTGTTGGGTACGGGTTATTATCATTATTATTATTATTATTATTAATAATAATAATAATAATATAATAATAATAATAATTATTATTATTATTATTATTAATATAAATAATATAATAATAATAATAATAATTATTATTATTATTATTATTATTATTATTATTATTATTATCATTATTATTATTATTATAAGGCAATGAATAAAAGCAATAACATGAATATTTTTTTTTAAAAAACATTTTTCGGCAGACTGTCATATTTGGGGAATATAGTTTCTTCAATCAGTGAGTCGAATTGGTGCTCGAAGCTGACTCATGTCATGCAGGGCGTTTTTTTTTTTTTGTTTTTTTTTTTGTCATTTTCCTGCAGCTAGTTTTTCTTTCCAATATTTGCACCTTATCTGCTTTTCCTCAGAAAATTCAGCAGGCACATAAATGGAATTTTATCACTTGAAATGTGCAGCGCAATCAATACAAATTATTGCAACGTGCACTGAATGAAAAGGGGAGTAAAGCGTTTTAGCCGCACAAAAATCCGTTCGAAACACAAGCATTAGGCGAATATTTAGGCGATGTGAAAATACCGCCTATCTGAAACAAAAATGGGCAAAAAATGTCATCCCGTATAAAATAAATTCAATCTCGATTTTTCATTTTCATAGAAGCGATGGAATAGAGAAGAATATAAAAAGCCATCATGAAAAGATTTAGGCGATTTTTCTTTATAACAATAAGAGTAAAAAGAAAGGGCATAAAATTCATCCGCGAATTACTATTAATAATAAAAATGACGACATTTACTGTGGATGTTAACATTTAAATGACTATGGTAATGTAAAATATTACGAGGATTATATTTATTGACGTGCATCTTTTATAAGATTTTCCTATCAAGATTCTGGTGGTGATGACTCTCCATAACTTCCTACTTTCTGTTGCTCGTAATGACGTTTGACCTTTTATCATCGAACTATATCATTGTTCTGTCATCTGTTTTTGGCAGACTGATGTCTTGCAACAAAATCTGAATATATATATATGTGTGTGTGTGTGTGTGTGATTAAGTAATTTAGACAAGTTTTGTCTACTTATATTTAGTAGGATCCTCTCGTAATAACGGAGGAGTTTCTTAGTATCATATTAAAGGAAGGAAGATTACCATGTTCATGCATATTTATTTTATTCCGAGTACGTTCGACATTAGCATAATGTCATCATCAGGGTCTTTTTTTACTAAGACAAAAATTTCAGATGAACACAATAATTTTGTCTAAGAAAAATGCGGAGCACAAAACTTGTGTCTGAGAAAAATAAAACACCCTGAGGATAATATGAATAGGTAGACAAAAATTGTCTAAATTACTTAAGGATATATATGTTCACCTGTAACCGAGTATGCCCGTCTGCTAGGTTGTCCAGGCAATCCTTATTGCTGTCATCATTTAAGGCACATTTTTTATACTGCATCATTTAGAGTATCTGAGAAAGGGAGCATCTTCTGCTGTGCTCAACAGTATGAAGAAGGCTAGTACGCTCAATGAAATGTCACTTTCTGATAGCATATATATATATATATATATATATATATATATATATATATATATATATATATTATTTATTTAAAAATATGATTCCAACACGCTACATACGAGTTCTCATGTTTCAAAACAAGATCCGAAAACTTCAATATAATTATTTGAATTAAAATGAATTAAAGTACTAAGCTCTGTTCCATCTTCAAGCGAATTTTTTTGGAACAACTTATTTCTGAAATTTACGTGTTTTATAAGCATATTCATTATTGAAATCAAAATTTCTATGGTAACGGCTAGAGCAATTGTTTAAAGAAAAAGGGGCGTAAGGTGTTAATAATTTTTATCAATATCTCAGTTACATTCACAGATGTCATGTCAGGGTAAGGTTACGGTGTCTAAATTTAAAGCGGAAGATGACAATGTTAGTCTGGTTAAGTGTCTATGGAGATTTATTTATTTATTTATTTTATTTTTTATTTTTTCTGAAAGGGTTTTGTGTATATAAAAACTGTCGTAAATCGCTAACATTTGTTTTTTGACCACTTCATAAAGGTTATCTTTTTTGTAGGGCATTTAATCTATTTATTAGGACTATGGATTTTAAAATTTATTTTATTGTTTGTTAGTTTTTTATGCTAATTATTCAATGCTAAAATTTGGTGATGTCGGAAAAAACCGTTAACTCATGTCTATTGTTTAATAGATTTTTATTATTTAGAAACTTAATAATGTGTAGTTTTTCATGTTTTATATATATATATATATATATATATATATATATATATATATATATATATATATATATATATATATATATGTGTAAAAAAATAACCTATGAACTTTCCACAAATATACTTAAATGCTTATAGTTGATGACAGGAGTTATTGGTTTATACCAATAGCTTTCTAATCTTAACGCTTTTCCTCATTTTCACTCTTTCATGGTCATGTGTTACGTCATGAACCGCAATGCGATATTTTGCTTCTTGCCTACCATACGACACGAATTTTTCGTTGCACAGCAATCTTCCATACAAACAAAACAAACTATCATTGTTGCAATGAACACATAACCATTCTAAAGCAAAAATTACCATGTTTGTTTTATAATTTATTATTCAATTTATTGTAATGTACTTGTAATCTCTGATGATGGCTTATGTAAGCCGAAAGCTTAGACAGGATTAACAATAAAAATATGTATCAACAAAGTGATTTTCTTTGGTGTTTCAGTGCTAACGCTAAAAAGCTTATTCGACAATATGAAAGGAATTTACTTAAAATAAATAGACAAAACTTGTCTATATTATTTAATGAAACATGCATTAATGTAAAAAAGCTTCCTAAATACACCTAATATATATATATATATATATATATATATATAGTCATCCACAGACAGACTGATTCACAGCACCTCAGTGAGGTTATATGTGTTTGCTTCAGGCCGTGATCGAAGCCCAAGTGATATATATATATATATATATATATATATATATATATATATATATATATATATATGCTGATGGATATATAGATATAGATATGTGATATAAAAATATATTTGAAGTTACGCGATATTTACGTGCCAAAGTACTCAATATCAGGTATAGGGTGTATGTAAATATCAAAGTAGACATTAGTGTCAACATTCCGGGCGAAAGTCTGTTTCCTTGTCTTATTTTTGCTTTTAAGCAATTTTGAAACTATTTTTAATTTCGTCTTTTTTTTATAATGTGTTTTCGGTTTTTTTTTTTTAATAATGTATAATGTGCTTTTGGGTATATAATCTACACAAATTCATTTAGAAAAAAAATATCCTTGTAACGCGTTTCGTTCCTCAGGACTTTCTTAACTTTGTTTTACATGTGTGAATATATATATATATATATATATATATATATATATATATATATATATATATATATATATATATACACAGACATATTCACACTCACATATATAATTATATATATTTAGAACACGTTCTTTTTATTCTATCTGTCGTCTACGTTCTGTACATGGGTGATCATGGCACTCCACAATTCACTCTCTTTGGTAACCTTGAATATTTTTTGGCATTTTACTATCTTTCTTAATCCCAGTTCTTCCAACTATTTACACAAGTTCATTGGGTATTTTTCGCGCTGTTTTCCTTTGTCCACCATTGTCTTCGATAAGCCCTGTTAGTGTTAAATTTTAGAAAACGTTTAAAAACATTATACCCTTTAAATTATTTAGGATAGTTTATGAATGTATTTTTAGAAGCTAATTTATTCACCTTTTCTTTAAACGTAAAAAGGGATATTTTTTTTTTGCTTATCCCTTAATTTTGACAAAACAGATAAGTATTCTTCCTATACAAACATAACGAAGTAAACACATTTTATCAACGGGAATATTGCTTGTTTTTTTTTTTTTTTTAAATCGTTTCGTTCAAAGCAAGGTGTGAATGCCACTAGTAAGCAGGAGTTACAGGGAGTGAAAGTTAGAGAAAAGAATGAGTTTAAGGAAGACTGAAGAATGGACAAAAGATGATTGGGATTCAAGAATATAGAAGATGGCGATTGGCATTGCATTTTAATGTTTGAAGATTTTAATTATCAAGGAAACATGTAAACGGAATGGAGTTTCACAGATGGGAAGTGTGAAAAAAGAAATAATAGTAGAGTTGGCACTTGTATTTAGTCATATCCACAGTAAACGGCTGATGCTAATCTAGTGGCACACTTAAGTTCATGCAGTCGGGACACCAAGGAAGAAGAGCAGTAGCCATGACAATATTTGTAGAAAAGAAAGATGGAAGCTACGACACATCGATACGAAAATGACAGAAGTTGAGATGCAAAGTCAGGAACGATTATATTACAGATCCTTCTTTGGAATTGTATCAAGAACCTCGAGAGGAATATCAGAAGCACCAGATATGGTAGCAGTATTCAATGAACGGGCGAACTTTAGATTTGTAAATGTACAATAAGGACTCTGAGGAGAAGAATTTCTGGCGCAACACAGTCACCCAACCTTCCTTGCAATAGATTCAGCCATATAGCAATTGTAAAGAATTTGATTCGAAATAAATATCACTGATGAAATGTTTATTAAAATATACTTTCAAAAATTGTTATATAAACTTACTTTTATTGGTTATGTTGTAAAGGCATTTCTGTTAGTATTATATGTAAAATGACTCATAACAAAATGATTATCTATATGTTATCAATGCGGGATGTTGCCAAATGTTTGTCTTATGGGAATTTATAAAATATTACGCATCCAAACTATTACTTCAGCACGGAAAACTTAAAGGTATTATGTCTTCTTCATAACTATCGAAGCAAATGCTATTAGCGATCTCAGATATCTGTCATAAAACGCGTTATCAATCATGCATCATTAATCACTTCCCCACTGAAAATATGCTGTAAAAATGATTTACCATTAAGCAAACATTTTCTTTCCTACTCACATATTCTTAATGAACCGTGTACCCTCATGACGTATTTGAACAATTTCCTGTCCTTTGAAGCTCTTAATAAATTTTGTCTTTTTTATTCTCCTATGCCCTGTTTCGGAAATCCGAATCGAATCCCTTATTTCTTACGTGCTAATACCCTTGGAAAAGGTATGAATCCTCTTCTTCTCCCCCTGGCTAAGGGCAAATATCGGAACAGACCGATTTCTATAGCCTTGGGTGTCAACTGGTCTACCTCAGAAAGTAATGGCAACCTACTGCGGCAAAAAAATCTGCCTCTTCACTCATGTATCGAAAGATACATAACCACCTAAGCGTGTATCATGCATGGCACATAACAGAACTGATGCCCTGTTTCACGATCAAGCCTTCCTTCTTCATTATATATCCTAGAAATTTCTACTGTCTTTTCCTGATGTTAAATATAACTCTCCATTTTGTTTCCATTTTCTCTAATACCTCGACATTGCTTATATGTTCAGTCCATGGTATCCTCAGCGTCCTCCTGTAGAATCGTATTTCTGTTGCTTCTAATCTCTTCTTCATCTTTGTGGAGATTGTCCAGCATTCACTGCTATATAGTACGACAGATATTACGTAACATTTCAGTACACTTTACTTTACCTATATTAAATTTGAGATTATTCAATAAAATCATTCTCAGCCGCGAGGAATGTCTCTATGAGACCTCAGAAGCGACTGTTTGACTGGATAAAGTGTTTCTCGGTCATGTTGACTTTTAAACCATGGTTAGTCTTCCTCTGGATAACTCTTTGTGTAATAATCGAAATGATTCCAGTTATAACCAGCAAGTCATAATTCTATGATGATAGGATCGGTAAAATTTTAATCCAGTCACTCCTGAATCATGCAATCGGACGCCTTGTGGGTCCAGGTCATTATCTTCGTGTTCAGCAACTTAATTAGGGCAGTGACAATGAACACAAGGCCCGGCAGAAGACGGCGACTAACATAACACTTTTTGTTCATGACGCTGAAGGACATCACAGAGAAAGAATTTTGGATGCCTCACCGTGTGTGTCCCTGAGTGTCTACCTCCGTCGAGTCAGTCGTCTTTCTTTTTTTCTATATATCTGGCTACTCCCAAGAACTTGGCTCCCTCCCAATTGCTTTGGTTGGTTGCTTGTTAGACGAACACGGTTCTGCATGTCATTTCTTGAATCAGATTGAACGTTCACTTAGTAATGACCACAATACGTCTGAAAACATAAAAGCTATCTTAAAATATGTCACGTCTTTCGTTCTGTTTCATTAGGTATTTAAGCTGTTATTACCCAAGACATGTGTCTTCTATGGCTCGTCCTGTATATATAGAGAATGTGAACACAAGGCTGTTTATACTTTTTTCATTTTTTCAATGTACCATTCCCCTTCAGGACGTAAGAAATTATAACTCTACACAACATACTATTCCTTGTACAGCTTAGCGATGTTTGTCGCTCTTAGCAGGTTTTGCCATCACACTCATTTCTTGTTTTGAATCAATTTTCACGAAATGCTTAGTTAGGTTACTCGCTGTTCCTACCAGTCCAACTGCCCTTCAGTCTGTCTTGCAGGGTTAAATTTTGAAAAAACTTCTTTCCTCGATATACGTCCTCGAAATTTCAACTGTCTCTCTTCAGATTTTAAGTACAAACCTCCTTTTGTCTTCATTTTCCTTACAGATTCTTCTTTGCTCACAGGAATCTTCTACGGCATCCCAACAATTCTTCTCCATTTTTGTGATGTCAACACACACTCGTTGCCACTTTTATAATGTGAACGAATGCTCGTTGTAGTAGAGACTTTACAAACGCAGATATAACTATAGTAACCCCGTCTTCGAATAACACGCGTACTAATAGTATTTGCTCGATAATACTAGCGTGAAAAGTAACCAGCGAATAGTGATCAGAAAAGTAATCCGTATAGTAATCACTTAGACGCCGCTCTAATTCCCATATATACATTTATTTTACCATCTAGTGATCTACTTTCCCAAAAGCACTCTGGTGATCCGTGTTCAAATTCCAGTGTTGGCAGCGACACGTTATTCCTATATAACATGTATTGATTTCTTTTTCGGTTTATCAACCTATTGTGAGCTATTTAAATCCAATACCTATTTCAGATACTGGAAGTTTGCTTACAGTACTCTGGTTCACAAATCCCCCCATCTAAGTAGTGACCAGGATCGACACTTCTTAACTTCGGTGAGCAAACGAGAATCGGTGTTTCAGCGCTAATTTTCTGTAAGATCTATCCTTCTGTAGAAGCACATCTCTTTTGCATACTCCTAATCAATTTGATTAAAAATAACGACAGGATTTTTTTTTCACTTTTCATTTGAGCGTAGAACATATAAAAGAAGCACAGAAATCTATTGTAATTGATTTTACTGCTGGCAGGTTGAGAGTTGTTCAGATTGATTAAAATATTTCGGCATATATATATATATATATATATATATATATATATATATATATATATATATATATATATATATATATATATTATAGTTCCTATCTCATTATTTCTAGAGTAAAATCCCTGTCATGTAAGCAACGTAAAACTTTACTTCCTGCTTATCTATTATTCTACAATCCTTGTCGATTATATCACGTCCGGTAGCATAGTTCTTTAAGCGTAGCGAAGTTTTTCTACTGAAAATAATAAAAGCTCTGATCAGGTCAAATACGCCATCAGCTTTGATCTAAAAATGATCTAACAACGCTTTCATTTCTTTTTATCTCTTTGTCAGTTGATGCGTCTACTTATATATGATCAGTTTGAACATCAGTTCACCCAGAGGTACGACTTTATATCTTGTGGCTATGCGAGTTTTAATTATAGGATCCGGAATGAATGTCAATCTCGTTTAAAAGATAATTGTTCTTAGGATGTTCAAATGAATAAAATACCTAACTTCATGATTTTTTTCTTGGTGCATGTAAATGCGATACTGAATAAACTGGAAATACATATCCAAAGCATCACCTTTGAAATGGTAGATGTAAATGCAGCTTAACCCTGTATATAATTTATCTATTAAAAAAAGAATTATAAGGGGCTATTCAGTTTCAAGATTCATTATTTATAAACGATATCTTGACTGAATCATTTCAAGCACAAACATATATATATATATATATATATATATATATATATATATATATATATGTGTGTGTGTGTGTGTGTGTGTGTGTGTGTGTGTGTGTGCCTGAATTGATAAATAATGAATATATATATATATATATAGAGAGAGAGAGGGAGAGAGAGATAAATAGATAGAGAGAGGGGGGTCGGGAATGATCTAAATAAAGAAATACGATCAACTATATACATGAGAAATAACGTACAAATACGGGTGGGTAAATAACTATTTATTTAATCGAGGTTCCCGGCGTTGCATGTGGCTGTAATTGTATAACCGCACCACATGTATACCCGCACTCCTCTCAAGAAATGTCTGTCTACGTCCCACTTGCATGCATCATCCGTTTGTATACAAAGCTACACCCCCCCCCCACTTCATCATTTTTACGGTCTGTCCTTCGCAAGTGGTTGATTATTCTTCCACCGATAAAAACTTCTTGTGTGGTTGTTGCTCGAGGTTAAATTGTTTTAATGTTATAGATATTCAGTAAATTTCCTATGGTCGTAATACCTTTCAAATAGGATGGCATTGATCACAAATCTAATAATCAAACATGAACTGGGATGAAGCGTCAGAGCTTGATTTAACTGCGAATGCAACGCATGAACGCCCCCTCCTTTTTCTCTTTAACTCTTCAATAATCCTTCTCAAACAATCTTTGCTTCAAACGTTGTTTGAATGCCAATTGAGGATGGTATCACATGAAGAAACAATTAGCTAAATGTCAAAAGCCGATTTGGGTCCAATTTTATCGCAGATTTCATCCACTTAGCTGAAATAATCTAAACCAAACCTTCACGCAAGACAATTTGTGTGTCATATGTAATTGACATGGCAACATTGAAAAACATGGGATGAAAAACCAGGGAGTTATTACCGAAAAACGAGCATTATGAACAGTTTTTGGTGGTTTTCCGTTATACCCGGGGCAAAGACCAGGACTTAAACCACACTGTCTTATCTCTTGCTTGGTGGCATTATTTTGCGACATGAGTGAACAAAATCGGATAAAAAATGAGCAAGTTATTCAATTTTTATTTTTTTTTAAGTAGTACAAAAAATACGATTTTTTTACGAATTTCTTTGCAATTTTTTGTATGAAGCTAATGTGCAAGTTAATATTAGGTTGGTGCAAAAATAATGACGTAATGATGTCGTTTTTTGACGTGAAATAAAACGTCAAAAAGCGACATTATTACGTCATTATTTTTGCACCAACCTAATACTTGCTTACACTCTCTACAAAAACCTCGTAATATGACCCATGCTTTGCATTAACCGCAAAGAACATCAGCTCATCTAGTAAAAAGTTTTGTTCGCGTGTAACTTTGCCTTGGTTTTTGCAGGATGTCGTTTGATCAAATTTTCTGTCAAACCCGGGGTCGAGTTGCTGGAGATTGAAAAGATGGTCGTGACATTTATTTGTAAATTTGCAATTGGTGTGTCCAGTTTCATCGAAATTGGTCAGGAAATTTGGACGTGCATAAATAGCATTCACTCACACATGCACACAGAAACTCAAGCACACAAGCAGACATCTTCTGTTTTATACACGCACACACACATACACACACATATGTATATATATATATATATATATATATATGTGTGTGTGTGTGTGTGTGTAATTAATTTCATTAAAGACGACTGACAAGATACTGTGATTAAGCCTTTTTTTTTCATTGTGTTCATATAAAATTTTTCTTTTCTGAACATGAAGTGTTTCGCTGGACATAAAGTTTGTAAGATTAATTTAAACAGAGAAAACATACCAAACTGCATCCATAATATACTTGTAGAAAATACAAGTACAATAGCCTCTGCCACATGTATAAATAATGACTAAAACTAATAGAAGAACAAATAATAAAAAGAAAAAGAAATCAGCACCAGTCAGATAAACTATGAACACGACGACAATGTGCTGACCGTGTTTGAAAAAAAAAACAAAAAAAAAAAAACACCTTTTCTATACCTTTACATACATACATGAAAATTCATACATTCTGTTAAGAATAAAAATAAAAATCATCCTTGATAATGGCCAAATGTATAGCCGAAAGCGTTCGGATAAACAGTTTTTTACACACTTTATGTCCAGAAAAGAAGACACTTAAACGAACACAATAAAAATAAATAAAAACTTTATCACAGTACATTGTCAGTTGTCAGCGGATGCAAAATGTGATATAATGAACTTTTTTGTTCTTTAAGCAAGCTGTATGATAAATACCCAAATGTCTTTGACTACCTCAAGAATTTAAGTTTTTGTTTTCAGTCAGTGACGTCAATTTTGCAGTTTAAAACGACTTAAACATTTTAGAACATTGCGTTTGTCTTTTTTTTTCTTTTGTCGCAGTCATGTTCACCCTGTAGAGGGTCACGTTAAGGGGTAGTTTATAGGGATAAGAAGGGAACATAACAGTCAACCCTAGACTTGAACAGGTTTAGATTGTAGTGATCGAGGAAACATTCTCTTGTGAGCCTGTTCTACAGAGCAATGATTGGCAGGAAAAAGCTGTTTGCGACCCTCCTCTCCCCCTTCATCAAAATGAAATATACTTATCCAAGTAACCTAAAAGACATTACCTTGTTCAAATTTAAATTTAAATCAATGGAAAGAAATTTCAGTGTAGACTTTGTGCGTCCCGGGCCCCCGTTTAATCAAAATGATCTTGCCGATGTGACCTCCACTTTCTGGCTTTCTCCTTCTATATTTTAGATAGGAAACAAATTTAAATTTAATTTAAATCAAAGGAAAAATGTTTTAGTGGGTCGTTGTGCCACGGATGACCCTCTTTGGTCAAAATTATATATACTTATCCAAGTACTCTGGGTAATGTAATAAGACTGTGCCATATATATATATATATATATATATATATCTGTGTGTGTGTATGTATGTATGTATATGTATATTGAGGTCTATCTCCAAAATCTAGGAGGAATTAGATAAAGAACAGACAGAGGGTAGTACTTATATATATATATATATATATATATATATATATATATACATATATATATATATGTGTGTGTGTGTGTGTGTGTGTGTGTGTGTGTGTGTGTGTGTGTGTGTGTGTGTGTGTAAAAATATATAGAAAATAGGAAAGAACTCGTTAGGTAAATAATCCAAAGTTCTTTAGTATTTTTGTTATTATTTTTAAAAAATGGTGCTCAATACAAAAGTAGAGAATAAATATAATTATTTATTTAAAAATATGATTCCAACGCTACATAAGAGTTCTCGTGTTTCAAAACAAGAGCCGAAACTTCAATATAATTATTTGAATTAAACTGAATTAAAGTACCAAGCACTGTTCCATCTTCAAGCGAAATTTTTTTTGGAATAACTAATTCCTGAAATTTACGCCTTTTAGAAGTATATTCATTATTGAAATTAAAATTACTATGGTAACGGCTAGAGAAATTGTTTAAAGAAAAGGGACGATTACACAGTATACTAGGGTTAGTTAGGCACCGTCTGTGAAAAAAGAGCACCGTGACAAAATACACTCCGCCAGAAATTTGAAAACAACATTCTATACTGCTTGGCATTCGCGCTGAAAGCTCCAATAAGAACATTTTAGCGTGATTGAGTTCACGGTTTTTTGCCATCATCAAATTTTCGCATTGAATAATTAGCATAAAAACAAACAAACAATAAAATAATTTTTAAATTCCATAGTCTAAATAGTTTAAATGCCCTACAAAAAAAAAAGATAACCATTTATGAAGTTGTGAAAAAAACAAATGTTAGCGACATATGACAGTTTTTATACACAAAAAACTCTTTCAGAATAAAATAAAAAAAATTTTTTTTTAAAAAATAAATCTCTATAGACACTTAACCAGACTAGACGATGTCATCTTCCGCTTTAAATTTAGACACCCCAACCTTACCCTGATTTGACGTCTTTGAATGTAACTGAGATATTGATACAAATTATTAAACCTTACGCCCCTTTTCTTTAAACAATTGCTCTAGCCGTTACCATAATAATTTTAATTTCAATAATGAATATACTTTTAAAACGCGTAAATTTCAGGAATTAGTTATTCCCAAAAAAAATTCGCTTGAAGATGAAACAGAGCTTGGTACTTTAATTCAATTTAATTCAAATAATTATATTGAAGTTTTCGGCTCCTGTTTTGAAACATGAGAACTCTTATGTAGCGTTGGAATCATATTTTCAAATAAATAATTATATATATATATGTATATATATATATATATACACATATATATATATATATATATATATATATATATATATATGTATATATATATATATATATATATATATGGGGTACGATGGATAAATTATCGCCATTTTATAACTTTAATTTCTCGCATGCACGTTGTTTATTTTGGATTTTTTCGATTACACAGTATAGTAGGTTAGTTAAGCATTGTCTGTGAAAAAAGAGCACCGTGACACAATACACTCCGCCAGAAATTTGAAAACAACATTCTATACTTCTTGGCATTCGCACCGAAAGCCCCAACAAGAACATTTTAGTTTGATTGTGTGCCAATCTGAAGACAGAAAGAATTGGATGAGTCTAATGGTGATTACGTGTTTGTAGTAATCATTAGTGATGGCGACGTTATGTCTCCATTTATCTTTCCGTAGAAATATATTTTTGCGTTATTTTGGTAAATATGTCTGTGAAATCATAAGTCCGTGTTATTTTCATTTTTGCGTAATTTAGACGTCGATTTATCCATCGTACCCTGTATATTGAATTAGTACTTTTACATTTAGGGCACTATGTTTAAGTGTAATTAATCTTAATCTGGGGTTTTGCAATATTCTTTTATTTTCAGTGAACGTTTAAAAATCGATTCAATATGTCTTCGGTTTCCTTTTATTCATTAATCGTACATTCGCCTACCCACAAGATTTAGTTTCTTGGTAACTGTAAGTGACACTCTTCATTGTTATCATGCTCAAAGAACCAAATAAAAATAATGTCAGTATTAAATTAATCATTCTTTCATAAATCGTAACTTTTCTTTAACCCGCGAATATTTTAAAATATACGATGTGACTCGCACTGAATCCTCCAGCGATCAGCACGACCGAAGGTTAGAAATATTAAATTGATAACTTAATAACTATTGCCTCTATTGTAGACATTCGAGAGACGCATAATTAATGAGTTAGAAGTGAATTACATTGACTTATACATGTTTTGTCCCAACGAACTTATAATTTTTTCTAATCTAATTTTAGGAGGCTAATTCCATAAAATCAAGTCCGTTGTTACAAGTTAGCGCCATATTTTGCATTACTGAACTTGCGTATTTTTTAATCACTATTTATAGCCAAGTTTCCAATAATTCTGATGACAACCTGCTTAAAAACAAGAATGTTAGTGAATTACGGATTGCTCAAAACCTTGTTTTTTTGTATTATGATAATGCATAAACATAATTGTAGTGTAGTTGTATTGTTCTAAGTTATGAATGAAAACAATATAAAATCCTTCGATAAAATGACTGTACATAATAATCATCAAATATTTGTGACAGAAATTTGAGTCACGTAACATGTGGTATTATGGAGCATAAAAATTCAAGCTAATGTTGGAACATTGATGCTATTTTGGGATAGAACAAAAAAAAATTAAAGAATTGCTAAACATCTAGTTCACCATTTGGAAAGCTTGTTTTTGTAGGCATGTGTTGCTACATTTACATAAATTTTGAAATTTCCACAGGGGGAATTTGAAAATATCTCCGTATTATTAATAGTAGAATTAAAATTATTTATATATATATTTGTATATTTAAGTACAGCAGTCTGAACAATGTAAATAATGTAAATACCTCATCTCAGAAATATAGACAGATATTGTATATTTAATTTTGATACTTCATTATTATTATTATTATTATTATTATTATTATTATTATTATTATTATTATTAAATTTGACTCTTTTTAAAATGCAAATATTTCAAGCGTGTCTTTTTTGCAGGTCCCAAGGCCGTTCCACCACGAGGTGCTGCTTCTCAGAATAATAGATGCACTTCCTATACAACTAAACTAACTTTCAGTTTTCTCTACATGTACGGTTGGCCAAATCCTTCGTCTATTCATTGTTGATGTTGTGATTGTCACTGTTCTCATTAGGATATTTTTTTTTTAATTCTATTCGGATTGCTGCATGTCATTGGATTTTATCTCGCTTGTCTTGGCATTAGTTTGCATCGATATTTGTTGTGACTATTTTATTTTATTTTTGTTTTTAATCTTATCATTTTTGCTGAAAATTATTTATATTCTTGGATGCTGTGTACTGCTAATATATCTGTGTCTTCATGACTTTATAGAAGTAAATTAATCTATATAACATATATACATATACAGGAGAGGGATTGTTTTCTTCAGGGTAATACGCCCAAGGCACGCCACAAGGTGAACGCAGCAGGAAACTATTCCCAGGGACCCAGACTCTGGAGGACGACCGCAACAGATGGAAGAGAATAGTGGACATCGGCGCCGCATTGACTCTTTCCAGGGTTAAGGGCGAAAGTCACGACCTAACATGCGCAAGTGGAATATTTGCGTGGTCGTCTATAACGACTTTTACGAGTGCGTCTATAACAGCAAACACGTTCAGGAAACTTTCATTACGGATAGATTTTACTTAAAGGAACGATCAATTAGCTTATCTTCATACCCTGCCTAGTGACAAACGCTGCTGGTGGCGCATTAGCCACCGAAACCGTGATATCACCACTGGTCGGCGTCAGATGAAGACAGGGTATCGCACGTGCTAACACACGTTGTATGTTATATATATATATATATATATATATATATATATATATATATATATATATGTATATATTCGGTTGGTGCAAAAATAATGTCGTTTCCCCACATAGTAACATATATGAGAAAACGACATTATTTTTGCACCAACCTAATATATATATATATATATATATATATATATATATATATATATATATATATATGAAGAGAGGGAGACAGAGAAAGAGAGACAGAATGAGAGCATGTGGAAGTAACCACACTTACACAAAAGATTATTTCAAAATCAGACAGCTAGACCATCCTCATTTAAAAGACTGGCGTCGCAAATGCATCCTATCCACGCTAAATTTACCGCTATACCTCTGTATATCACTGATAACTAGATTAGCCTATGATGGATCTAAGGATGGCCGTCAATTGACACATTTCTCATAAATTTCAGTCACGTATGAAGCTAAAATCACATACAAACGCCATTCTTCTTCCAATCCAATATACATATGATAAATATATGTTTGTTAAATCAGTAGAATTTTTAATTTTATTTTTAATCCGATATATTGTTCAAACGTTATCCACTAAGGATATACTTGCTTGGAATAGACGCACGGCTTTTAGTTTGAAAAGTTTATATTACGTCTATTAAACTGCGCATTCGTGAAATCTTCATAAGGAAAATTTTTATATTAAAGGAAAAATAGAAACTGTGACCCCCACCTCTGCGATTCAGCGGTCTGAAGTAAGCCTCTTCAAACGTTGTTTTCTGTTACAAAATATTACACTCTCAAGATTATTTGAGTTGGCAAACCGATATATGTAACACCCACTGTTTAAAATAAAAATAAATGGGAATTTATTTCAAATAAGGCTATCCACTAAAGTAACTTTTGAAATAATAAATATAGTAAATATATAAGACAATTTGGAAAGTATTCGTAGTTTTTCGCCGATTGACCGGCTTTATCAGCAAAGAAATACTATTAGGTTGGTGCAAAAATAATGACGTAATAATGTCGTTTTTTGACGTATTTTTTAACGTCAAAAAACGACATTATTACGTAATTATTTTTGCACCAACCTAATATTTAGGAAGAGCAAAATTTTCACTGGCGAGGCAAAACGTGATTCGCGTTAAGAGGACGATCGCTTGATCTGTATTTTATTGAATTTTTTTATAGAAATTAGATTTTAGCTCATTTCAACTCAGATTTTATATTCTTTTTTTACGCATCCCATATGTATGCCACCGCAAAGATGATTAATAGAGAGCAGTTTTGTTTTGAAAACGTTAAAATTAACAACCCATTCTTTGTCCTAGCTATCAACTAAGTCGTTTTTTTTTAGATCAGGCGTCAATCTGACCAGACTTACTATAGAAACAGAAGTAAATGTTTTGTCATCAGGGTAATAATTCATTTTTAAAAGTCTTAAATACGTGTTTTGTGTGATATAAACATTGCAAAACAAAACGTATTTCTTATGCAATGAGATTTTCCATAAACTTCTGCTACAGCAACATCCAAGACAAATATATTTTCATTGTTTTGCATTCCATTTTTTAAATGTGTTTAAATTCTAACTGATTTTTTTTTTATTAAAAATAATTCAATTATTTACTTTTTAGCGGATTTGTATTTTTGTGTTTTATTTTCACAATTCTATGTATGATCTTTATTTATTGTTGCCTGCTTTGTAAATCTGCTATTACTATTGTTTCTTCGATATTGTTCTGATTTTAAAATTCATTTTCATAGCTAAATGCTTTTCAAGTACTTTTTTTAAATTGTTGTTAACTAAGAAATATTTTTGTAGCTTACCTTTTGCTGGAGGTGTAAGTATATATCGTTTAATAAAAGTATTTATATAATATTTTATATTTATTTACATTATGAAGTCACATTTCTATGGATGTTATCACGCACTTTTTCCTCTTGCCTACTCTCAGCAATATATAAATGTGTGTGTGTTTTTGGACGTGTAGGATTTATAATTTTATCGGAAACAAAAGTGAAGATGACGAGACAAAGTGAAAAATTTATTAACGACGCGTTTCGCCAGAGCGTTTACAACTTTTGCTTTCCTCAGTTTAGAATAAAACAAAGACAAAACTGTGTGTGAGAGAAAATGCCTTGGGATCACAGAAGATAAGAAGCAAGCCTAAATGAAATTAAATTACATATCTTAATATCACCAACGTTGAGAACTTAAGAGTGAGTCTGTCAGCTTATCGTGTGTTGGTTTTATCTATATTTGAGGTATTTGGGGAGGATGGAATTTAAATCTTAATATATATATATACATATATATACATATATACCTGTGTAAATGTGTACATATATATATACACCAACCAAAGTATGTACATATATTAGAGCTTTCTTTTGTATGTATGTGCATACATATACACGTATATGTATGTGTACCTGATGAATTGGTAGAACAACGAAAGTTTAAGGTGCACCTCGAACGTAGGTAAATGTATATCTATCAATATATACTTCTTAGCTCTTTCTAACCACATTGATCACTGTTTTGTTTACATCTAAAATTAAATTAAGTAAATATCTATTTGTTTACCTGTGTATGCACGCTGACGTACGTATATGCGGTTTCTAATATCAAGTAATTCTATTTATCCACATGAATACTTATACATATATATATATATATATATATATATATATATATATATATATATATATATATGCTGGATGTAATATCAAAATTGTCGAAATTTGTTAGATTAATATTTGAAACGTTAATGATACCTTAGAAATGATTAAAGATATCTTACTGGAATTCTCTGAGGTTTTTATAACAAGATGAAGCTCTAATTTGAGTAATAAGAATATAAAAGAAGAATGTATAATTGCTCCTAAATCTTAATCTTAACTGTGATAAATTCGATCATTAACGAAAATGACATGTTCATCATTAATTAATGATAGCTAAGAATCAGGAGATTATGAATGACTGAAATAAAGTTTTTTTATATATATATATATGCGTGTGTGTGTGTATTATTATTATTATTATTATTATTATTATTATTATTATTATTATTATAGGATCATTCCCAACTTATTGAAGATGATCTTCGCCCTCTCTAACCTTCTAATATTCAGTCCTAGTGGAACAAGTTGCCTCACAGTTTTCACGTACGATTTCATTTCCAAGTCTCTTTTTCACTTCTCTATGGAGTATCATAGCCTATAATCCTCTCTCACGTGCCAAAAGTCTTATGGATTGAGTTGGATCTTTTCGAATTGATCTCTTGAGCTCTAAATGGAAATGATGATCCCCCTTCCTGTTGTGAACTCCCAATCCAGTTTTCCTCTCATCTCTTCCCTCTTTCTTAAACTTATTCACCGTTCTCTTGATGCTTCTTGAATGGAGTTTGAAGATGGAAGCCAGAGTATGAATGCTGGTACTATTACCGAAAGTCTGAATGATCTTTTTCCTTTCACTATTGCTCATTTGGGTAGGCAGTGGGGCTGACATAAACGATTTTATCCTGTTCTCTTTCAAGCATGTTACAGTGATTATTATGGCTAATGTTACCAAGATGGCTAAACGCCATATCCAAACGTAGAAAAAGAAACTCAATTAGTTTAATGTTGTATAGATATTAAACATTTTGTGGAATGGACAATGATGCTGTGACACGATTTGGACAGTTTTGCTGCCTCTCCCGTTATAAGACAGTAGCTTAGATGTGGAACAACGATGAAAGTACAAGGAACCCAGTGAGTATCGAACTTACTACTAAATTGTAATTGTTCTTGCAAGATATTTTGCTAATAATTATGCTAATTCGAGGTGCACAAGAAATTATTTTCTCATCGTAGCTTAGATGTGGCACAAAGCCAAAAGTGGAGAGCACTCAGTGATTATCGAACTCACTACCTAGTTGTAATTGATCGAGCAAGACAAGCTTGCTAAGAATGTTTGTATGTATGTATATGTGTGTAGGCTCTATCGTGTGTCTGTGCGTGCATGTTTGTGTGTATATATATATATATATATATATATATATATATATATATATATATATATGTAAAGGTATATATAAATAGGCATGTATCATCACTTTTTCTTCTTGCCTACATATTGTATTCAGTGAAGGTTAAACAATAAATGGGATAACCCCCTCCCCCAAAAAATAGAATGTCCCCACTATCTATATCATCATTTTGCTAGATGACGAAAAACAGATAATTTCTCTATTTCATATGTTAATGTGAAAACAAAAGAGAAAAAAAAATACAGTTGTTTGAAATTTCAGTGTAACAATAATATATAAATATTTATCGCAAAAATATGTCATTTTTCTCCACTGAGAAATTAAATTGTAGATACGAATCTTTTCATAATATAAAAAATATTCACTTAATCGCAAGAATGAAGAATAATATAGGTTTCGTTTCTGTCTAAATTTTGTTGATATGAAATAAATTTAAACATTTTCTTACCCATATCCATGCGTATATAAACCTTATATATATATATATATATATATATATATATATATATATATATATATATATATATATATATATATATATATATATTCATGAATTATTCATATATAAAACAAATACAAAGGTTAATGATTAAATGGCGAGAAATCCATCTTCGCGACCAATCCAATAATATACAAAAACCCCGAATCTGTTTATGAATGAAAAGATCCTGTTTTAAATTTCCGTCGCATTCATTTCATTCATAAACAGATTCGGATTTTTGTATATTATTGAATTGTTCGCGAAGATGGATTTCTCGCCATTTAATCATTAACCTTTGTATTTGTTTTATGTATGAATAATTCATGAATTTGTAAATTGATTGCACCTTTATTGAAATATATATATATATATATATATATATATATATATATATATATATATATATATATATATATATATATATATCAGGTGTACATCGCATATATATATATATATATATATATATATATATATATATATATATATATATATATATATATCAGGTGTACATCGCATATATATATATATATATATATATATATATATATATATTATCGTGTATTTGGGAATCAACCTTTCTTTCAAGCATGCTTCATTGAAAACGGCCGACAAAGAAACTTTAATTAATCTTTTATTGTTTTTTCCAGCATACTAAGTTGATTTTTTTTTGTTTTTCATGGATTAAAGAATATAGAAAATGTCCATAGTTATAATTGTTCCGAGTGCTTTCGGCTATTTCTCTAGCCATTATCACGCATGTTGTTTTTGGATGGTGAATTACGGTGTGCGGTTTCTACAAAGTAGTTTTCCTGTGTGCAGTATGTGCGACGGATATATATATATATATATATATATATATATATATATATATATATATATATATTCGGCGAATTGGAAAGTATCTTCGCATTTTAGAATACTTATAATTTATTCATTGTCTATAATTATTATAAGAAATTGATGCGAGAGAAAAGCATTTAGCGTGATCTTTTATTCAAAATTCGATATGACCACCAGATTCCGCTACCAGCTTCTCAATCCGTCAACTGACTTCACCAAGAACTCCAATGGTATGGAAAACATTACTTCGTATGTCCTTCTAAAGACTTGGTTTGACAGAGTAGGCTTTATCTTTCAAACAATCCTAAAGTCAAAGATTCTTAAGTCAGGACTCGTGGGTGGCCACTTGTACATAAAATAAGGAGTTACTTTTCCATCAGCATGTGTGTGTTTGTGTGTGTGTGTGTAAATATATATATATATATATATATATATATATATATATATATATATATATATATATATATATATATATATATATATATATATATATATATATATATCCATTATAGCGAATTGAAAACTTAACAGTTAAAATTAAGTGTTCAGAATTATAACAGAGCAAGTTTTATGCGCATTTGCAAAAAATTCACAACTATCAAAATAATTTTTTGTCTTAGCAATTCAACCCTGAAGAAGATCTTGCATATGATTGAAATACTTGGGAAAACAAATGAAATGAAAATAACTCCAGCTACTTCTTAGATCCGTTTAATAACGACATTAAGATATTGATCCGTGAATTTGAGAGGAATAAATTAAAAATGAATAGATATAGTATGCCCATATATTCAAGGAAACATGCGCGAATGAAGATATGCTACCCAAATATATATATGAATAAATATACATATGCAAATACTTACGTTTAGTTATGCCACTTTAATTTTGATCGTTTTCCAGCGAATCAGACGCAAAGTATATCTTACGCATTTATAAAAATACACAGGTAAAACATGGAATGAACGCTCTTACATAGACGAAATATAAAACAAAATAAAACAAAAGATGCAGGAAATGAATTGTAGATAGTGTTCATTCAAAAAATAATAATAATAATAATCAATATAGATAATTTCAAATTTAAACTTAATACTGAAGCTGCTGGTCTACTTACGATTCTGTAACGCTCGCCGGGTTAAAGGGAGGCAAGCGGTTGTGGAATCCAAAAACTTAATAAAGGAAAATATATAATAAAAAAAGATTAATTTAATAAAAATGATTATTTTATTAAAATAGATTAATTTAATCCGGCTTGCGGTATTTTAAGAGTAACGATTTCCTGTGCCTACAGGCTATCATGAGCTCGTTCCTTTTATTAAGAAGACCTATATTCTCAATATTTTTTAGTATGAATTTTTTTTTCTCGTATACATAGGTTGCATGGCACACCCCTGCTGGAAAATGGGTTGGTTTGGGCTACGAATTCCCAATTTAGTGAGATGTGCAGACACCTGTTTTGATGCTCAAGTAAAACTTAGAGATTGCTGTGGCGTTTGCATATTTTTTTCTTGCTAAGGGTCATCTTATGATGATAGACTCGCTTTTTTCAATATTAGCGGAATATCCAAAATAAAATTTGATCTGGTCAATGTGCTTGAGATAACTCCTTTATACATGCATTTACTGTTCATGAGACTGTGGGTATCTTTGTGGCAATTACAGTTTTGATCATCATGGCTACCATTGCTACTAAAGCTGCTTAAGTATTTGTTAAAGGTTAAACTATTAAGTTGGGTTAAATATTGATCAGGGTTTTTAATGCAGCTGTAGCTAACCTTAGCGCTGTTCTTGTTGAAGACTTTTCTGAGTAAGGGATTATGACTGAAATGTTTGTGCATTAACTTAAGAAAAGATCTACCGATGTTCGTCCTGAAGTTACTATGGAAGGGCAGATGGAACCAAGTGATATTGCGCTTTCTATTCTTAGATTTGCTATTGATATTCACACTAGTGTTAGGGATTTAATTTTGTTCAACATCAATGCTTACATCTATTTAATCCATCAACGTATTTGATCTTGTATTTGCCAAAGATGCGTTTACTGCTGAGGTTATTGGACAGCCTATACTGCACAGATTTGTGGAGTTTATTAAGAATAAACGGTGGTTAGATACTTTACTAATATATGTATGATTATAAAGTTCCTTATTATAAGCCATGTCCACTACTTTAAATAGATCGAACGCAGTGTCCAGGAAATTGATCACCTTGGCTTTGGAGACAGTGGTGGTGTTAAGGCCATGATCCTTAAAGAATTTGATTAACAGTTTCCTAATTGTTTTTTCGCTTGGAGTTACGTAGAAGGATCATTCCATCGTCCCTCTATAGTCCGGTGTTCTCACTATCGAAAATATATCTGAGCCTCCATAGTAGTAGTATTTCTACTAGCTTCTGCTGAGTCGAACGCACCCATCGCTATAGAGAAGTTGGGGTTGTCTTTTTTCGTCCATAAAGAACCATCGTGGTATAGGATGGGTTTTTGCGCTTGTATGATTATGCTGATATCCTGGTCCGTGAATGTGCAGTAATTCTTAGCCAGTTTTATAGCAGCCATTAGTAGGTCTTAAGTTATCGACGGGTAAAAGTTGGATATGTCAAATTACATAAAAAGTACATTCGCTTTTATTTTTAATGTTAACGAACCAATTTATATTTTGGTATTTCTCCACTGGTTACATTCCTGGTGTAATTACAGGCTCGTACAAGTATGGCTTTGCTGATCTTGCCTATATCTTATTCTTAGAGGAGTTAAGCAATCGGAACTGTAGGTTGTTGGGGAAATTGATCTTATGGTCCTTAAATGTAATAAAGGTCTGTTACTTGTGGAGTTTATGTACCCTGTCATCGATCTTAAGTTTCGTGATTGTTGATTGTGCCTCGCTGTTGATATCATTCTCCCATTAATTTGGGGCCTTCTTATATACTTTTTTTTTTAACTTCCTTGTAGTAGGCGTCCACGTTATAGAAATATAAGTTGCCAGTTTTATAGGATTTAATGATTATACTGTCAGTGTTTCGTATCTTGGCTTTTTTTTTTCATATACTTCTATAGGCTGTTGTGTTTGGTAACATATCAATTATAGAGAAGAAGTCCTTTTCGAATTCAAGGAGGAGGTCATCGCTAGGTGGTGTTTTCAGTGACTTAAATACAAAAGAGTCAGTAATTTTACGTTTGTCTTGGTGATCACTTTTGGCGCAAAATAGCTTCTGGTACATTCTGCGCACGACACTCTCAATTTTATGCGAACTAGCTGAGTTCATATTGGTTCCTTTTAGGTAATATTATGTTTTTTTGGCGAGTAGTCATGGTAAAACTTTCCATTATGCAATAACGTATGTGGTAAAGTATACAGTTAGTATTTACCGAAGAAAGTGCTCGACGAGAAGGAGCAATTTATAGTTATAGATTTTGATAAATCAAACGACCAAATATAAGCAACCGTACAAGAGCGTGTTGGCGTGTATAGACAGGCAAGCAAATAAATTAGCAGTGTAGGCCTGCTTAATAATCGGAACGAGCTCATGATAGCCTGTAGGCACAGGAAGTCGTTTCTCTTAAAATATTGGAATCCGTATTAAATTAATCTGTTTTTTTATAAAATTAATCTTTTTTATTCTATATTTTCTTTTATTAAATTTTAGGTTACACACCCGCTTACCTCCCTTTAACCCCGCGAGTGTAACCGTATCTCAAGTAGACCTGCCTCTTCAGTATTAATTTTAAAGTTCTCTTTATTTATCATTTTTTTTCTAATTCTTTTTCTTTTTCTTTTTTAAATGAACACTACTTACAATTCATTTCCTGAATTTTTCGTTCTATTTTATTAATTCTTATTTTTCCTCTACGAAACAGCGTTCTTCCCATATGTCATCTATGTATATTTATAAAAACGTAAGATCTACTTTGTGCCCGATGAGCTGGAAAACCAGCGAAACTTACGTCACACACTAGGTATTTGTATATGTATATTTATTAATATATAGCTTTGCTCTGTCTAACCATATCGAGCACTGTTGTTTACACCTCATAAATAAATTTGATGATTATTTATTTGCTTGCTTGTATATGCACGCCAACACTCGCGTATACGATTGCTTATATCTGATCGTTTGATTTATCTAAATTTATGCCCATATATATATATATATATATATATATATATATATATATATATATATATAGTTATGACAAAGAGATATTTTAATATCTCTTTGTCATAACTATAAATAGATAGAGTTTGATCACGGTTTGATTCCTACCATTTTACTTTTCTAAATAGATGCTTGCATAGTTTTCTTATTTATCCATATAAGTGTTCACCCACATTTGTTTGTTTTTTTTTGCCTATATTTTCCATTATTCTGAAATATTCTAACGTTTACGTCGGTAAAAATAAGCTTTCGTTTCCAATTAATTTTTTTTTTCTAACAATATAGCGAAATTCAATCAACATCAAATTGAAAATCTATTTTTAATTGGTGTACAGATCAATTTCCTTAATTTATTTTGCTAATAATATTTTAAGTTTTTTTACGAACCACAAATTAGACATAAGAGCAAAAATAGAACTAACCTAAATCAGCCTCGAGATTATTTCAAATACTAATTATTCTTTAGGATTTATTCAACTAATTAAATTAAATATTTATATGTAAAATAATGTTTTTAATAATGTATATATTATTATTCTCCAATAAATGTTATATGTTTTTATTTTGAAATTCAAAAACTTCAAATGTAGTTTATATTTCGATTTCAAATGCAGTGAAAATAAAGATTAAATTCTATTTAACTTCGAATGCTAAATTTAAAGAGAAAGATAATCCTGTGACGTTTATTTTGTTCTAATTGTAGCTAATTTCATTCATCTCATTCTTATTTTCCTGGTGAGTTAGTCATTTAATTGTGAAGATCTCGTTCCAAACCCTAATCACTGCATGATCACCGAATAAATAGAGGATCATTTCATTCCGTTACTCCAAAAACTGGAAAAAAACTGATTACTGTCTTATTTTTTTCTCCATTTTTTATATAAGTGATACAATTACAAATAATTGCAGAATGAGAGACAGACACGAGACAAGGACACATAAAAATCTTTATCAAATATCGAGTATTTTAGATACTGATTAGATTTAACTGCAAGCAATATTTATCCGTAATCACTGATTAATATTCAGTAGGAGAAACGGAGCCATTTTCAACTGATTGCTAGCGTCAGTCTATAGAGTCTTTGAAAGTTGCATGATGGTATATACTGTGCGAAATGATAGAATATTTCGGTAACAAGAGGTCTGTTTGCTGCTGGAATGTAGCTTAATAATTCAAGATTAAATTGAACTGTCTGATTGGATTTAATAAGATAAAACGAACTGAGGCAAACTTGTGACAAATTATGAATAAATTATCTTTAATTGACATGAAAGAAGACGGTGAACAACGAGGCCATTAGTCGACACGCACACACGCAACAAATATGTAGGCTTATAATGATGTAAACATTACTTGATTTGCCAAATTTCTATCATTTACTAAACCTCAGATAGTTGTAAAAAATTTAATTCTTCTTTCTTTTCTGTTAAATACTTGAATGCTAAATAAATGATTAAGATCTATACACTTAAACAGACTGAAAAATATCCCCTCCTTACTCCATATATTTTTATAGATGAAGATTTATGAACATGTATGGTTATATCAGTGTACTGCACATACTTGTGCATGAATATGTGCTTCAAGTTCTTCTTCTTCTATGTGCTGTGACCATTCAGGACGTTGTCGATCATGGTTCTCCATATTTTCCTGTCCTCTGTAGCCCTTAGTAAATTTTGACTTTTCGATATATGTCCTATTCCCTGCTCTGTCAACTATTTACAAGCTAGTTAAGTAAGTTATGCACTGTTTTCCTTATCCCTAATGTCTTCAATATTTCCTGTGAAGAAAAGACTTAAAGCAACGGAAATGTGGTTCTACAGAAGGATGCTAAGAATACCATGGTTTGAAAATTGAAAATTCCAAGTTAAATAACAAGACAAGTCTTAGAAAATGATGACCCATCTTCCTGATCCAGTTTTCCTCTCTACTGTTCCTTTGTATTTTTTTGTCGGCCCCACTGTCTTCCTAAATGAGCAATGGTGAATGTAAAAAGACCATTCAGGCCTTCAGTAATGGTAACAAAATTCATACTCTAGCATCCATCTTCAAAGTTCATTCAAGAACCGTCAAGGTAACGATGAATAAGTTTAAAAAAGATGGAACAGTAGAAAGGAAAACTGGATCAGGAGGTCACAACAGGAAAAGGGAAAATCATTTTCTAACACTTGTATATTCCTTAAATTTTGTAAAGCACCATTCGCTATCCTAATACATCTTCGGTCTTCGGTGTCGCATTTTCCGTCCTCTCTACTGTTCCATTATTTTTTTTTGTCGGCCCCATTGTCTTCCTAAATGAGCAATGGTCAATGTAAAAAGACCATTCAGGCCTTCAGTAATGGTAACAAAATTCATACTCTAGCATCCATCTTCAAAGTTCATTCAAGAACCGTCAAGGTAACGATGAATAAATTTAAAAAAGATGGAACAGTAGAAAGGAAAACTGGATCAGGAGGTCACAACAGGAAAAAGGAAAATCATTTTCTAACACTTGTATATTCCTTAAATTTTGTAAAGCACCATTCGCTATCCTAATACATCTTCGGTCTTCGGTGTCGCATTTTCCGTCCTCTGTAAAACATTTCCTGTATATTTAAATATTTGTACTTTTGGGGACTTGGTTATCTCCAAATTGTAATTCGCATGTTGGGCTATTCCTTTTGCTAACAAACATATATCCTCTGTTTTTGCTATTCATATTTCCTCCTTTCATCTCACTTTCCTTTTCCAACTTTTGTTGGAGTTCCTGTAGTTTCCTTTCTGTGTTTGTCATATCATATGCAATTCTAAAATTGTAAACTATGTAGCCGCCAATAAGTAATTCTGTTAAAACTTATAATTCTCTCAGAATCACCTCATTGTAGAGGTTGAATAAACCCAGTGAATAAATAACTAAACGCGCAGGAATGTTGTTATGGAAATATGAAATAAAAATCAATTGTAAGCAGTGATTTTACTTGCATAAATGTAATTATTATTATTAATGTTGGTCCGTATGCTTGCATACGTATGGATACATTTTAAGGGAAAGGAAAGTAGGTAAAGATTTATTATATAAAGTTTTAGTTATCTAGTATTTATTAACAATTTTATTGCAACTAGCACGGCTCCTGAAGAATGTTGCATTTTGAAGAAATTGTGCTTAAACACAAAATCAGTAATCAACACTTGTACAATCTGATGCAATTACCACATTTTTCTTAAAATATTTTATCCGTAATATTTACTGGGAACAAACATTTTGCATACGCATTGAGAACACGTTCAATTAAAACAGGAAGCCATAAACAGAAACAAAGGGAGCGTTTTCTTATAGGATATATTTAACCTACAGAACGAGATGATCTTAAATGAACTAGAAAACACTAATAGGACTTATACTGCCTCAAGGAATCCTGTTTTCCTGACTGCTGGGAGCCGTCATCCATTGTTCCTGTCTTTAAGAACTCTGGAGACCCCTCTGACCCCTCTAATTACCGTCCTATTAGTCTCCTACCCCTCTTCGGCAAAGTCTTCGAAGCTCTAATCAATACCGAAGTGGTTAACCACCTTACCTCACATGACCTTCTCTCAGACAAGCAATATGGTTTCCGCTACGCCCGATCTACAGCTGATGTGCTTACAGCCATCACTGAAACCGTCTACGAAGCCCTTCAAAATAACGGTGAGGCTCGTGCCGTGGCCCTAGACATCTCCAAGGCGTTTGATAGGGTTTGGCATGCCGGCCTTCTTCGCAAGCTCCAGGGTTATGGTATTACAGGTCAGTTGTTTGACCTAATACAATAATTCCTGTCAAACCGTGAATTGAAGGTCGTTCTTACAGGATTCTCCCCCAGTTCCTATCCCACGAACGCAGGTGTTCCCCAAGGCTCCACACTTGGCCCCACTCTATTCCTTATTTTCATCAACGACCTTCCTGACGCCAAAGATTCCCAAGTTGGCATCTACGCGGACGACACTACAATTTACTGCTGCCTCAAAAACAAATCTAGTGTCGCTGACAAAACTAACCTGGCTGCTCGTCTTGAAACGGACCTCCAATCGGTTGGTAATTGAGGCAAGAATTGGCTGGTCAACTTTAACGCCTCAAAAACTAAACTACTCTCTATTAATCACCATAGAGATCCTTCCCTGCCCCCCATTAGAATGTCTGATAGTCAACTTCTTGAGAGCACCTCTCTGCGTCTGCTCGGTCTCACGTTGACTGCTGACCTGAGATGGAACAAATACATTGAGTCAATTGCATCGTTCACCGCGAGGAAATTTGGCTCTCTATGCCGCGCCAGGAAATTTTTCTCCCCGGAATCGATACTCAAATATACAAATCAACCATTCGCCCTTGCATGGAGTATTGCTGCCATATATGGTCTGGCGCACCTTCTGTTTACCTCGGAGTTCTTGACAAGATCCAGAGGCGGATATGCAATATAAGTGTCCCTGATCTGGCATATCGTCTACAGTTGCTCTCTTACAGACGCGCCGTCGCCTCTCTCTGTCTTTTTTACAAATACTTTCATGGTAATTGCTTCCCAGATTTCATGAATTCAAGCGCCCTACGAGGCTGGCATCACACTCTCACCCCTTCAGTGTAGAAACTTTTAAAAGTAGCCGTCTCATCTACTTCATATCTCGCACCTCTCGCCTGTGGAACACCCTTCCCTTTTACTGTTTCCCTCAGAGCTATAATCTCCAACTATTCAAATATAATGTCAATCGACATCACCAGTTACCTTGATCTATCTACTATCCTTCTCCCCATCCTTTCCTCTATCACTCCTATCTGATCTTGCTCTTAATCTTCTGCAACCCCCTGCATCCTAGTGGCTTCCCACCTTGCTCGGGGCGTAATGCTTAAACAAAAATTACAGGTAGACAATTTGAACAACGAAGATAAACTGATGACAATAGTTTGTTGGTAGATTAAGATTGAAAACTGAAATAATTCTTAGAAAAAGTAGGAAAAGAAAACAAAAAAGTAAGGAATTATGTAAAAAGACAGAATAAATTGTTGTCATCCAAAGAGACAGGCCAACATTTGAACTGTGTAATAAAGATGTCAAAATTAATCAAGCACAAGAATTCTACTATCTTAGTAATCTAGTAACAGATGATAGATATGTGGCACAGAAGGCGCACAAAAATTGTGATAGATGATTTCCAGAAATTCCACAGGTTTAAGAGATATGAAAATATTGTAAGAAAATATGTGCCGAAACGCTATGCCATTCCTAATTTTCGACATGGCTATGAACACTGAAAAATTTCCTGACCAGACATGAACAGAGCTGAAGAGACAAAGATGCTGAGAATACTATGGAAAGAACTTGTAAGCCCAGAGAAACTACACAGAAATTTATAGTTACCATCACAAAGAGACGGTTGAAATTCTACGTACAAATAATGATTTTTTTTTCTCCGACGACGAAACGAAGTAGATAAGTTTTATAATCTCACAATATATATATATATAGTGAGATTATATATATATATATATATATAGGTCTGTCAATTCAACTTTTTAATTAAGTTTTTTCAATTTCCGAATGAGGTGTTTTCAAAGTTGTTAATTTTTCAATTTTTTTTTGGTTTGTTTTCTGTTATTTTCTTTTAGTAATTTCGAATATCACTTTCTTTGTCAAGAATTGGGAGTGATCAGTATGGTAAGCTAAATGTATTTGACTAATTTCCGGCCTTTTTAGATTACTTGAATTAGAATTTAAGTCAGTTTAAAGTGACGTTATCATTTACGGTCAAAGGAAAAGCCATGCATCGAGTATTTATACGTTCTCTCTCTTATACATAACAAGATCGAACAATTTTATGGAAAATCAGTGACAAAGGGATATATATATATATATATATATATATATATATATATATATATATATATATATATATATATATACACACACACACAGTATACTGTGTAAATACTTTATATAGAGTAAGAAAAATACAGCATGACACAATTACCATAAATAGCTTCGATAGTGTTGCTTGGGGTTCTCTGGCCAGGTGTTGGAGAGACGGTTGGGTTGGGCTTCGGCTTAAAAAATGAATCCAACTTTAGTTGCATTCCACATTTATACTGTTCACATTCTTTGAATGTGCGGAGGTGTTGATAATAAGCTTGAATGAAAGGATTTATTTCTAGTATGAACGAATTGTAAGAGCGTGTCAATGAAAACTCGTACATGAGATATTTTTGGATTCATTACCACCTTCTTCCCAGATTCACTGGAGTTCTCAACTGAATAATCAGCAGCCAGAACTGATTCTGCTATTTCCGCCACGGAAAGAACTTGGTAACCGGTGTTGAATGCATCACTTGTACACTGCCTCTTCCAGTTCCTTCCGTTTGTTTCTTTATACAATACTCCTCGCACACTTTTGCGATCGAAATTCCAGACTCTTATAAGTTTTAGTTTGTCACAGATACTTAGGTTTCTACGCTTACTTTCTACACTTTCCTTGTTCTTCGATGCCATGATGCCGGCATAACAATTAATATATTAATCAAAATAACAAAAATAATAGATTTCGCATTACAACTTTCTCATGACCGTGCTAATGTATCGTACATTATATACTGAACACCCATCTTTGTTTAGAAATGAAAGAACCGCCTCCAAGCGGTCACTTTGAGAAGTAATACGACTCGTGCTGCTAAGCTGGCAAATTTTGAAATACATCGCTGACGATTTTGAAGCTTTTTTACTTGCAGATTTCTTTTTTTATTTTGCCTGCAGATTTTTCCCATTGCATCTGAAGGTCGTTGATGGGGGCTTGTCTCTATGTATATTTGTCTAATATTACATTGAGACAATGTACGTATATATATATATATATATATATATATATATATATATATATATATATATATATATATATAATATTAAGACAAAGTATATCTGAAAATTCCCATCATGCGCTTAGCCGCCAATAGAGACATTAATCAAATTATTTTTTGTATAATATCTCATTGAGACAACGTGTAAAACCTTTTTTTAATGACAACTCGTTTCACTTTCGTCATTAAAAAGCTTTTTCCATTTTGGCTTATTTCTCCACTTCTTCAGATTCTACTTCATAATCACACGGATAAGTTAAATTTAATTCCTTCTAAAGTTAATCCCGTATTGAGTCGACGCTCAATACATACACACACACACACACACACACACACACACACACACACACACACACACACACACACACATATATATATATATATATATATATATATATATATATATTATGTGCATATTTTCGCAACTGCATTTTAATTCCGGTTTTTTCACGTTTGATGGGACCAATTTCAAATCACTCAAGCTGACTTCATTTAATCGGTCAAACTGTGTTACATTTTTTTTTAAATACATTCAATAGAAGATTCCCTATGGAGAAAAATATCTATATAATGTTGGTTACATCTATTTTATTACAAGACCCTCCACAATTTGGAGTATTTCTTTATATTGTACCCTATATAAACGTTTGGTGTTATCTACTAAAGCTTATCTTATGTTAACTGTATTTTACTTTAGCATATGCTCAAAAGCGCAAATTGCACTAATTTAAAGAAAAGCAATAAACATATAATTACAGATTGACCGTTTATATGACGTCACAATGAAATTGGGTCCATCAAACCTTAGAACGCCGGAACATATATATATATATATATATATATATATATATATAAGAAAAAGTTGCAAATTAAAAAAATTATGTTTTATTTTATGAAAGTATTTATTTATTTATATATATATTTGATATTTCAAATTGTCCTCAATCTTTCATCAGAAATAACTGTAAGTTACAAATAAATTAAAATTACTGTTTGTTAGCAAGTAGCGTCCTTCGCGAGACGCGGACGTCACGTGATATGGAACGTCACTGTTCGGATATTCCTAACTTAAATCTAACTGTCATAAATATTTTAAATGTTGTTTAAAAAATTTTTTTAACTATATCTAAAAAAAAAAAAAAAAAAGAATTGCTTAGCTATTGAAATATTTATAAAGATTTAAAACCCCCAAGTCCCTATTCAGCCCTAGTTTATGTGTATTTAATTTTAAAATCCAATATGTTTCTTTTTTTCTGCGTGTATATGTGGAACTAAAATCGGAATCTATCAATAAATATTTGCAGTTTTCTAATGAATGTCCTGATTGATTAAAGTGTTTAGCTATGGGGCAATAAGGGTTTTTTACGTATGGTTTGTTTATGATTATTGAAACGAAATCTAAAATTATTTCCAGACTCACCAATATATCCACTATTAGGACATAAGGTGCAGAATAAATAATAAATTACGTTATGGCTATCGCAGGTGAGGTTAGGTGGCTGTATCTTGATATTGGTGTTGGGTACAGAAAATATATTAGTTATTATTAAATGTTTGCAAACTAAGCAACGAGGTTTGTTACATTTGTAATTTCCTGATTGGTTTCTATTGTTTAGATATTTAGTAGAGGTGAGGATAGCTGATAGGTTAGGTGATTGTTTCTTTGCATTTATGGATGGTTTATCGAAAATGTCTTTGATCTTTTTGTCTAACTGGAGGTTCTTGTAATCCTTTTTAAATTGTGAATAAGTGTGTGGGGATATTGATTGTGGTTAAAAACCATGGGAATCCGATTGTTGTTTTTATTTTTCTTGTATGTAAAAAGTGTGTTACGATTTATCAGGATAGTTTTATTTAGTGTTTCTTTTATTATTTTTATTGTGTATTTACATTTTAGGAATTGTTTTGTTAAGTTATTAATGTTGTATAGAAAATCTAAATGGTCTGAGCATATGCGTTTGATTCTTAGAAATAAGCTGTATACAATAGATTTTTTTTAATTTAAAGGGATGACAGCTGTTAAAGTGCAGGAATTTATGTTGGTTTGTGGGTTTGTTTTATAGACTGGTAGAAAGTGAATGTTTGTTTAATTTTTATCATAACGTCTAAGAAAGGGACGGATGTGTATGAGTGCCCCATGGTAAATTTAATTGTATCGTGGAAATTGTTGCAGAAAGTGAAAAAGGTTTTTAATTTTTCTGATCCATGAGTCCATAGTAAAAAAAATGTCATTAATATATCTAAAGTAATGTGATGGTTTATATTCTGAATTGTCTAGTATCTTCTTTTCTAGAATGTGCATAAAGATATTAGCATAACTAGGTGCCATTTTCGTGTCCATTGCTGTGCCACTAATCTGTAAATAGAGTTTATTGTTGAATTTAAAATTATTATGTGTTAAGATGAAATTTATTAATTGGCATATATCTGTAATTTTGTAGTTAGGTAATTTTTTGTTACTAAGGAACTCATAGCATATGTGTGCGCGTGTGTGTGTGTGTGGAGATAGATAGATAAATAGATAGATAGATAGATAGATAGATAGATAGATAGATAGATAGATAAAGAAGTACATTCAGACAAGGCCGACACATCAACTTACAACCTCACAATGTTATCAGATTAAAATTATTATGAAAACACATTTGAAACAATTTAAACGTGAGGTTTCTCAGAAAGAAAAAAAAACGTTTTTCATCAAGTGTGTTTTAAAGATATTATCGTCTGACAGCACTTATCTTGTCTGTGTGATATATATATATATATATATATATATATATATATATATGTGTGTGTGTTTGTGTGTGTGTGTGTGTGTGTGTGTGTGTAATCACCAACTAGCTTCATTAAATAGAACCGACAAGGTCTCTCAATTCAACTTTTTAATTAAGTTTTTTCAATTTCCGAATGAGGTGTTTTCAAAGTTGTTAATTTTTCAATTTTTTTTTGGTTTGTTTTCTGTTATTTTCTTTTAGTAATTTCGAATATCACATTCTTTGTCAAGAATTGGGAGTGATCAGTATGGTAAGCTAAATGTATTTGACTAATTTCCGGCCTTTTTAGATTACTTGAATTAGAATTTAAGTCAGTTTAAAGTAACGTTATCATTTACGGTCAAAGGAAAAGCCATGCATACGTTCTCTCTCTTATACATAACAAGATCGAACAATTTTATGAAAATCAGTGACAAAGGGATTTTTTTTTCTTATGAAGCATTTAATTCATTAGAACTTCTTTGGACTAAACTGATGTTGATAAGATAATATATCCGTATGAAGTAGTGGGACCGCAAAATTAATAATGATAATAATATTAATAATAGATGGCCTCTCGTATTGGAGGATACCAGTCTACTAAGGCGCCTAGCTAATCCCTAATTCAGACGATCGCTCGGGCACATTTTTGCTTGTTTAAAGCCCACAGAGCCAAGCTGAGGTTCATCCTGCAACTATCCTGAGCAGAACTTAGTTACAGTTTCTGGGAGAGAGCGTGTTATCTAGTGTAATCAACGATCTGAACAAGGCCAGCACACTCAAACACTCGAGGACGATGACTTGTGACTTCATCCTAGAACAGCTATAGCCGGTCCCCAAAGTGTCCCGTCTATCATATTTCACTCACAAGGCTTGGGTCAACTCGTGGTTTGGTTTTTAGGCATTTCCACACACACACACCCAAATATATATATATATATATATATATATATATATATATATATATATATATATATATATATATATATACATATATATATATATATATATATATATATATATATATATATATATATATATATATATAAGACATTTTATGTTTATACATTCTTTTTATAGATGCAAATATTTAAGTAAATGCTCTGTTTATAATAAACAGTATTAAACAACATTTACCGGCCTGAATGTCCGAGAAATCTTCATAGAATATATTCGTCCTCCGAATGAGCAGATATGAATTTTACTTAAATATTTTATCTATAAAAATAGTGTATAAATATAAAATGTCTTAAAATAATTGTCGGACGTTGTCTCTTTCATAATGTGTGACGTCATATATATATATATATATATATATATATATATATATATATATATATATATATATATATATATATATATAATTGTGTATTTGGGCAGCAACCCCTCTTTTATTAAAGACGTCTGAAAAGATACATTTTTTTCGTATAAGTTTTTTCTTTTCTGGACATAAAGTATATAAAGCTTTACCGAATATTCTGTATGTCCGGCAAATTTACGAGCACAAGAAAAATTAAATAAAATCTTAATCACAATACTTTGTCAATCGATTGTAATGAAACTTGGTTATATATATATATATATATATATATATATATATATATATATATATATATATATATATATATATATATATATATATAAATATATGTATGTATGTATGTATGTATGTGTTTGTGTGTGTGTGTGTTTTTGTTACAGTTTTTAATACTGCGTGTTGTTTGATCAAATTCCATATATAGAAAATTCGATTAACCAGCTTCACCTGTTCGGTATAAAAGATCTAATTCCACAAGAATATCAGAGTTTCTATTCCTACGCTCCGAATAATGAGCTCTATAGTTGTGCTACCTGACTTTGCGCTTCACTTATTCGATTTACCTTGCAGCGGCGATCTTACATTTGTCCGCCTTAGCGACACCCGTTCCCAAAATGTTCTGCTTTGAACGTAACGAATAAGAAGGTATTATCGATTACTTTACTTATCGATCATTCTCTGACCAAGTGGCCGAACCAATCCGACCGCCCGAATCTGTTCGGAGGACGTAGCAGCGTGAAGAAGGGTGTGTAAGAGACGAGGAAAGATTAACGAGGATACAAGCGACCGGTGAAAAATGTGCCTCAGAGATTCAGTCGTATATTAGCGTTGTTTTGGTTTGTTTTTAATATTCTTTTATTCTTATTCCTGTCTTTATATTCTGAAGAATCTAATGAAATTCTGGGGTTGAGCTTTTAAAGTGACGAGTCAGAAAATATCTTTGATATGTGAATAATGTAACATTATAGACCAATAAAAATGGATTATATCTTAAAGTTATACAAATAAGGCCACTATGTCACTACATAAATATAGATATTAAAGCTAGATCATAACCAAACATGTATTAGCTATATTCTGCAGCTAATTACAGATGGATAAAGAAAGAACGGAAAGGGATAGGTGGTATTCGATAATTACTATTGGCTTCTAATAAACAATATTATATATATATATATATATATATATATATATATGTATGTGTGTGTGTGTGTGTATGTGTGTGTGTAATATACACATATAATACTCACTCACTCCCTAATGAGCCAAATGATAACTCACATCGATAGTAATATACAAGCGTACACATATCATACTCACTCACTCCCTAAGAACCAAATATCACACACTTAACAGAGACACATCCCCTTTCCAGGAACCAATAAAACTGTCAAAATGACCAAGGGAATTCAGAGCAGCATGAATCCATCCAGCTCTTATCTTAAATAACAACTTGAAAGAGATTGTTTGAGCAACACAAGGCCTGACAAAAATTCATGTTAAAAAAATTAAAAAATAAATGAAAATTACAGACAAAAGTTTATTTTCTCCATCAAGACATTCATTTCTGCAGTTCACTGCTACCAGCAAGCAGAATTTTTTTCGCCTGATGATGGCCATATTGGCCGAAACTAGTCGAGGAATCTAAATGAAATAATAATAAAAACGAAAGAATAGGTATTCATATTCTTTTGTCCAAGTGTGCCTGAAGATTTTTATTTTTTTTATTTTTTAATATTTTTTATTGTTCAGTATACATATATATATATATATATATATATATATATATATATATATATATATATATATATATATATATGCAAGTGTCCACATGGAAATCTACATATGAGAACGAAAATATATAAATTCTAACGTTCACAGTATTAACTCAAAAGAGGCCTCGATACCGATAGTACAGCAACAATTATTTTTCATATAGACAAAAACAGTTTACTCACTGAAAACAGTTTAAAAACAAAAAGAATTATTTCAACAAGTGAACAACTGTTTTTGTCTATATGAAAAATTTATATATATATATATATGTATGTATGTATGTATCCCTAGGTGTAAGTAAAAGAGCGCTCAATGCAATATTAGAGAGGTGTTAAGTAAATATTAATAAATATGCGTAATAACACACGCCGACAGTATAATTTGGTCTTTCATAAAACTTGCAATCTTCAGGTACTAGGAGCTGCATGAAACTTCGAGTCGAACAGTCGGCGTTGGATATATATATTTATTTATAGATATGTGTGCCTGTGGTTGTGTGTGCGTGTATTATAAAACGCACATCTTAAATGCACAATGTATCAATAATTATTTTAAATTAAAATAGAAAAACTTATAATTGATGTGTGGATAGTGTCATTTTTGTGTACTGGGTGAACCAAGTTCAAATTCTGCCTTAGCTGTGTTTACTTTGCACAAATGCCATCGTAAAACATTAATCTCTCTCTCTCTCTCTCTCTCTCACACACACAAACACACAAGTGCGCCCGCACATATGAGTTAAATAGCATGATAGATTGAACTCTATAAAACTGTAAGAGAATTTTTTTTTAAATTCCAAAACGGGGAGAAGGTAATTACTCTGGTATTTTCCAAAGGCAGATAATAAAGAAGATTTACGACGACCACGTTGAAACGCCGCTTCTCATACGATCACCGAAGTTAAGCAACGTCGAGCACGGTCTGTACGGAGATGAGTAACCACTTGACTATATCAGCAGCTGTAAGTTTGGATTCGAGTAGTGTAATGGATAATGTCTCGGAATTGTTAATCGGATTACCGAGTTCCAAGTCCCGTTGGCTTCAATATATATAACTTACGCACAAATAACCTTGGGAAATGTATGCATCCATCTCTTCTCCCTCCAGATAGGGGTTAATTAGTAAGACTTGTAACACTAAACAGTTATTATCTCAAAACGAAATCTTAACATATTTTCTGTTTTAGAATAACCAGGAAAGGGTTGATAAGCCGTAGAAAACGAATCAATCTATCAACAGAATATAAAGGAAAGGAGCCTGTGAAGAGAGAGACCAATGTCTTTAAAACTTTATATCCTGTGTAATTCAAATTTAAATACAACGACATTGATTACAATAGAATATAAACCTCCTTCATATTTAACATCTGTGTTTTGCGTCACCAATTCAAAATCATGCTTGTCAATTGAAAATCAGAAACTTATATATTATAGCCATCGTTGTAAGAATTATTTCAATTATAAAGTCATCTTATATTTAATAGAAGATCTATATTCTTCGACATTCAAACAAATAATAATGAAAACTGTTAAATTAGATTAGCAAAAGGATCAAGATATAGTAATCAAACCACTTAATAATTATTAATATATATTTATTTATATATTTTCTGTCTCATGGACTGGGAAGGGAGGAAAATCACTTGAATTAGTAAATTGATGAGTGATTACTTCCCTTAGTCGTTTTAATAATGTATACAAATAAAATATTTATCTGCACATAGAGAAAATAAGTTATGGAGCAAAAAGAATCGTTTTAATAATTAGTTCCTTTATTCTTACGTTTCTTATATCGCAGTCTTATGTATTCAAACCTTTCAAGTGAGGCACTCAGATAACCTTGTCTATTAAGTTACCGTCTTGATTCAACCTGGTCTTGAAATAGGCTTTGACGTCGCCGTCTGTCGTTCTGTTGGAATTTTTTTCTTCTGAGAGATATTTCCATTTCAATCTTATATTAAAAACAATTATTTTAACAAGAACAGAAAGCGATTTATATAATAAAAAGGTGTAATCAATGAATAAGAGATACCATTGCTCGTCTTCAAAATATTAAGAGAGATTAATTAAACGGTTCATTAGCCTCTATGTTCATTGTGAATTCTTTATCTTTATTGTATCTCAATACATTTTTTTAATTCCTTTGCTTCATGCCATCTCATTACTAAACCTTTCTAACAACTACCGTCATTTTGGCGGAACGAGTACACTAGACTTATATATTAGATGTTGGTTGGTTGGTTGGGTTTTATGGCATATCAACCACTGTGGCTCATTTAATGCCAAATTAAGGTATATATATATATATATATATATATATATATATATATATATATATATATATATATATATACACACATATACCTATACATATATTAAATATACAGTACTATCAAACATATAGCTGGCAACATTATTTTTTCAAAAACGCATAGCTGGCAACATTATTTTTCCAAAAAAACGTATAGCTGGCAACATTATTTTTTTTCAAAAAAACGTATAGCTGGCAACATTATTTTTTCCAAAAAAACGTATAGCTGGCAACATTATTTTTCTGAAAACATTATCTGAGGCCTTGCTGTTGGACGTAGTTTATCGTCATACCCAGGACGCGGATGTAGTTTATCGTCATACCCAGGACGTGGGTAAGATCTGAAAAAACTAGGAGTTCACTATTTGCCCGTAGCTGGGACCCTAACAGTTGCTATTACCCCGGGTCAAGGTGGACCTGGGAACACCAGCAATTAAGAGGTGGTTCCACACTCCTCAAAAGCTCCTGATGAGAAGCCTTGCTGTTGGATGCAGTTTAACGTCATACCCAGGACGGTTATATATTAGAAAACAAATTATTACAACATGAATTACACAACTTGTTATACCTAAACGTCGTATATATTAAATCCCATAATGAAGCCGAACAACCCTAGGATTTCTATTAAAATGATCTAGCAACAAACTAAGGTAAACTCAGTAAGTAACGATAAAAGTCTCCCGTCTGAATTGAAGAGTGCATGCCTCTTCAAAAGGATGCCAAACCTGAAATAATTTGATAATTGTCTACCTTTGCTGTGAAATTCTTACACATTTCTGTGAATTTCATATTTTAATATTAATATTTATTAACAAATATTATTAATTAGCCAGTTTTACTATTTGTGATCAGTTTCATAATAGAAAGAAATTTCAATATGTGTGTGTGTGTGTATATATATATATATATATATATATATATATATAAACAGATTTCTAGTACTGCCAAATCTAATCAAACATTTGAGGAATAACAAATATGGGATCATATTAAACATAAGATACAATAATATCCACGTTTAAAATGTAAGGTACCTTTCGACCGACACATTTTCAAACACAATCGTCGGTAATTTAAAACGGAGTACTAACAAGAACAATTTTTTTATTAATACCGTAATAAAACAAGATGGTGAGGGAAAAAAATTGTTTTACCTCAAATCATGTAACCGTTTCCACGAATAAGGCCAACTTAAACTTCATCTCCCGTTGTACGCAAAGGGCCGGCCTACGTATGTTGATGATAACAGACTCCAAGATGTCGAGGTAGAGTCTGTTCCTAGCCCTATGCAATACCGAAAAGAAATGGGGAGAAATTCTCAGTCCTACAAACAACAGAATTTAATATATGTTCACCGATAGCAGAGGCATGAGTGTGCGAACACCTAGATGTCACAAGCTCATGCCTGCGCACACCCGGGACATGATGGGCGATTCTAACCTCAAGCCTCTGGATAGTTTTTCCCACATAGTCGAGCCCGCATCGACATTTAAATTGATAAATAACTAAATTATTATGGTAGGTAGGCAAAACATCCTTACGGCAAGTGGGGAAAGCCCTCCTAGTAGTAAATATGTTCCTGACTGTAACGGCATTGTAACACCGTTTAATGGATGAAGAGATCTTATCGGCGTATGTCTGACTCTCAGGACCAATCCAAGGGAACCTGACATATATAGGACATTTGGAAGGCCTGTATTTCTTAATTTTATTGAACTTCCTGATCTTACGTTCAATGACAGTTTTAATAACTAATTCGGGGTAACCGTTCTTAAGAAACAATTCCTTAATTGTTCTCAATATATATATATATATATATATATATATATATATATATTACTTATAAATACGTAGAAATGATATGGATAACGACACCCGGGTTTGAAATCAAGTCGGGTTCGTCACATTTACTTACGCTCAAAAACCCATGGGATTGGTATGAGTCCATCTCTATTTCCCACCATCTAGAGGTTGAATAGCAAGACACACTGTGTCCTGTAGTCTTGGTTGCCAACCAGTCTACCACAGAAAGAAACGGCCGCCTACTGCTGAGAAAATATTCTGCTTTGTTAGTCATGAATCGAAAGGGACATGATCGCCCAAGCGTGTATTGCGTATGACACATAACTGACTGACGGATATGCAATATGACTGTATATATTACAGAATAAACCAGAATAAATTAATCATACATTATTATTCGATCCCTAACATTTTGCAATCCTCAACTTTATTGATTAAAATCTTCTACCCTTTCGACAATAACATTAGTTTACCATTTATGCTAGCATTTCTAATATAATTTCTTTTGTTCTGTCTTTTTCCATTCACATATACATCTTTGACCGATGTACATATTTTACATTGCAATACTTATATGAATGTGTTAGTTTGGAAAATTACATATGTTAGGCAACTTTCATATATGAATTTAAAAATGTTTAAGGTCTGAAATCTCAGAAAAATAATATTCTACATCATTTCTCGCATTACTAAAACTAGTTTCTTCAAATATATATATATATATATATATATATATAGGAAGAAATATAGTCTTAAGGTGTGCTATATTTATGGAATAAAATGCTCAATATCAGAGATGGAGCGTGTGTAAATATAAAAGTGAAGATAGAAGTCAACACTTAGAGGCGACAGTCTGTTTCATGCTATATGCAATCGTCAGTGGCCTGACGATTGCATATAGCAGGAAACAGACTGTCGCCTCTAAGTGTTGACTTCTATCTTCACTTTTATATATATATATATATATATATATATATATATATATATATATATAGTCTTCTTGGTTCTTTCCATTTTAATTCTGAAATCTCTTTTTTGAACATATTAAAAATCAGGTCTTCTTCTGTTCTTATTTTGCTAAATTTTTTCAGTTATTTTTGTGATTGTCGTGTGCTTTCTTTGAAAATTTTCTTTTCAATTTGAAAAGTTGTATTCCTATCACGCAACAGTTGAACAATATCTTCCTACTCTTTCGATATTATATATTTCTTACGGCTTAGTATTTATTTATCTGAAATTAAGAAAGAATCTCACTAGAAATCTGTTTCTTCAATCATTTCCACCAAAGCAAGGCATTAAGTCCACTAAGACGCAAGGGAGACAGAAAGACAGAGATGTTCTTTCTCTCGGCGACTGTCGAACTCTCTGCATTAGCAGAGAGGGACCCGGACGAAGCTTTGCCGAAGGGCAAGGTTTCATCCGGGGTGGTAGACAGGCCTTGAACCCGTCTAGGCGGGTTCAGAAAGGCCATATATTTGGCCGAGCCTACGGGTTCGGAGATACCCACTTTAAACCGGCCTTGTGCCACATTTTATCCTCGTGGGTGGATAGATAAATACCGACGCAAGGGGTTAATGAGGTTTAGGGAATATGAGAAAATAAAATTTCATTAAGGATAGAGAACAATAAAAAGTAAATGAATTAAGATAACGAGTGACATTACATTTAAATTTTTGAAGATCAAAGTTAATTGGAAAGTAAGTGGTCGAGAGAGAATGTCTCAAGCGAGAAGAACGAGAGAATAAATTGTTAGCATAGAACTCATAATTACATCTTACTATTTCAAATGTAAATTGATGAGACCTAGCTGCCAATCTAGTACTGTGCTTAAATGCGTAACATCGAGGTATTAAAGAGGAAAGCTCATCAGAACAATTACCATGAAAGTATTTATAGAAAAGGCAGAGGGAAGATACGTTATGATAGGCCAGATCAGGACAAATAACATTGCAGATTATTATTGAATTTCATCGAGAATTTGAAGATATATGGCAGAAGCGCTAGACCAGATGTGAAAGCATTATTTAATATATGAAGGAGTGCTAGCCTTATAAATTTGTAAGATAGATTCTATCGAACAATAAATTACTTAGCACGTCATACTAAACCAACATTTCTAGCTGTAGACCTCGCAATTAATCCAATATAATCTGTCCAAATCTTGTTAGCGGAAAACGTTAGCTCGAGAAGGTGAAATGAGTCTCTATCCTGGAGGTTAGCATCAGCACTCCTATATCTATTTTAAATCTATATATCAACCATTCGATCTTGCATGGAATACTGCTGCTATATATTGTCTGGGGCCCCTGCTATTCGTCTCAAGGTCCTCCACAAAATCAACAGATGAATATACAATGTCGTTGGTCCTAGTCTGGCATCATGCCTACAGTCACTTTCTCATAGACGTGCCGTCGTTTCCCTCTGCCTTTTCTACAAGTACTTTCAGTGTAACTGCTCCGACGAGCTATTTTCGCAGGTTCCCAAACGTCATGAATTTAAGCGTGTTACTAGGTTGGCACTCAGTCCCACTCTTTCATTGTTGAAACAGTTAAATCTAGCTGTCTTTTCTGCTCTAATAGCTTCACGTCTCGCACTTCCCGTCTTAAATGGTATATTTATCATATAAATATATATACAAGTACAAACTTCCTCTTACTTGATTCCCGGACAGTTATAGTTTTCAAATATTCAAATGTAATGTCAATCGACATCTTCTCATGCCTAATTCGCCGTCCTTCTCTTAATCCTTTCTTCAATCCCGTCTGTTTATTGCATTATTTCTCACATACCGTGACACTGTAAATATTTCTCAACCTAAAAAATAAGTTGAAACTTAAATGGTATATTTATCATATAAATATATCCTTAATTTTTTGCTCATATATACTGGTATATATTCCTGGTATATATTCCTAAAATATTGTGAAAATATTGACTTTCATAATAAAACCTGAGAACGTGTATTTCAAATGCAGTAGCGCTGAAACTTTTGAATTTGAAATCTTCCAGGATTAACGAAGGCGGAAGTGCTGACTGTTTAACAAGTTGACACTGATTAAACATTTTTTAATATTTATATTCGAATGTATTTATATGTTGTATATTCGGAATATAACATTTAAATACACTTCTGTAAGTTTTCAAGTATGGTTAGTATCACAATAAAACTTAGTAATTAAGTTTAATTTCTTAAATAAAATAAAAAATACTTGTGCTGTTACTGTTTCGTAATGTCTTCTTCTTGCCACATCTAAGTTACGCTTAGAAAATCGTTTATACTTACCTACATGATGGGGTCGTTTAAAAAATATTAAGGCCAGGCCCCAGGAGTTCTTCCCTCCAGGCAGTATGTCCCTTTCGGAAGTGGGACAGAGTTTATTGCCTGGCGCCTGAGGCGTCCCCAAAATGAGAAGTACTGAAGACTCTTGGGCAATTTTTCCACAGTATTGTTGTTGAACCTACCTTCAACCTCGACCTTGTATCACATTCTGTAGCACTGAAAAATACTCATACTAATACGGCATATAAGACGCACTGCTTTAGGTGTATAAGACGTACTCTAATTTCAGCAGGAAAAAATTCGTAATTAGTAAAATTATTACTAAATGGTACAGTCTACGCTATATTTATGAGGTATTATTTTGAGTAAACAAGCCATGATTACAGTTAAGCGAAAAATAATAGGGAAAAGAATAGGAGCCTAGCAAAACTTTATTATATCCAAAGGTAAGAAAACAAAATAAAAATCAAGCAATTATTACCCTTGAGCAAAATAGTACAGTTACTATTAAAATTCAGTCAAGAATTTCCCTTTATATGATCTGTACAATCTGCGTTTTGTAAATGTCTTAGTGAAATAATTAGGATATAAAAATTCTGATTGTATTTATACCAATGTAAGCAGAGGCTCAATCACAAGAAAAATATTAATGATACTATTTGTATCATTAATATTTAATTAATTTTATAATTAATAAAAATTATATATTTTACAAATATATAATTTGAATTAATTGCATATAACCTTAGTGAAACAAAGTACAAATATTAAACATGATAAAATTAATATAATGCATATTATCAATGATAACACTTTTAATCTGCATAATAGCCTTTTAAATAATGACAACAGATATAAGAAAGTCAGTCTAAAGTTTAATCTATTAGGTTGATGCAAAAATAATGTCGGTTTTTGACGTATTTTTTAACGTCAAAAACCGACATTATTTTTGCACCAACCTAACAATAACAGTTGCTAGGTAGGTAATTTCGGCCGACTATCGCGTATTTTAAACCTACATATGGCATATAAGACGCAGGGGAATTTTTTAAAATACTTTTACTAAAAAAAAATGTGCGCCTTATATGCCGTCAAATACGGTAATTTATCATCATAATCATTATCATCAGCAGAAGCAGCTGCAGCATATTTCCATCCTGATAATACGCGATTTACATTTATACAATTTGTAGGAGTTAACCTCAATCTCATCTAATTTTCAATTGGTGTCCTTCATAAATCAATTCTGAATCGGCTTAAAGTGATAAATAATCCATTTCGAAATGACGACTTCATAATTTTATGTCAGCACCATTTTGGTGACTTATAATGTTAATTGTCTACTTTTTGTTGTGTTTTCTTTTTCAGAACGGATATTTTAAAATATAAACGCAAAACTTATTTCGTTTATTTATTTGACATGTGACATAAAAATATTCAATTCGACTAAATATGGCGAATAATATTCAAGTTTTTAATTCCATTTTTATTTGTTGCTTTTCTGCCAAGTGTATTCCTTTTATGACACTGCTCATCTGTATGTGATGTCTAAATGTCTGTCTTAGGAAACCATTTCGTAAATGTACTTATTTAAATTTTAATAAATCTTGCACAATGACACGGCAAGGAAACATCCCACGAGGAATGACTTTAGTTCGTTAGCGATTATATATTAGGTTGGCCAGAAAGTTCTGACTTACTTTGGAAGGGGAAAGAAAACAACAAAATTTTATGGAGCAACACCAACATTTATTCTTCAAAATCAGCCAACAACCGAATCTGTCTTAGATACCAGTCCGCTGGCTTTGAATCAAAAAACAAGCTTCCTTCACTTCATTAAAAGTGTTGAATGGCTGGTCGCGGAGGTAGTGTGCCGTTGAGCGGAATAGGCAGTAGTCACGCGGAGCATTATCGGGATAGAATGGTGGATGTAGAAGAATCTTCCCGCCGTCCATCTGCTGGAACTTCCCCTTATTCATCTTGGGAATGTGGGCTCGCACTATTATGCTGAAACAAATCCCGACCTTGATTGACCTTAGCAAAATACCCCTGATTTAGTTTTTCGTACATGCGGTTTAGTTGCTAGCAATACAGTTTCGCGTTGATGGGGCGTCTGTGTATTACAAGTTCGAAATTCAGTATTCCTAGGAAATTCCACCAGTCAGAGATCAAGATTTCTTGTTTTCTTTTCAGTTCCTATATGTCAGGACTCTCTGGCCAACCTACTATTTTAGTTCTCCTTTGATGTCTTACTCAAATTGGCATTTTGTAAGATTCGATTATCTATAATAAATAACATATGCATGTCTTGATTTTTACAATATCTAAAATGAGCAGTTTTATTGTTTCGGACGTTCTTTTTCAGATATTATCAAAAGAAAAATGTAACAATGTTATCTAATTTTCTTTTACTTTCTTTTTTATTTAATTCAGAATGTGCCATCAAAGTATTTGGCAAACCTGTCCATCAACGCTACACTAACCGCAGTTGGGGTGCATGGATGCAAGATTCACGCGGTAACAGACATAAATACTGGTATGCGCCAGATTTTTACGGTAACTCGCTTTACGAGTACAAGGACCGCAACCATTATAAAAACAACATACCAGACCGGAAATATGATCTGGGATCGTTCTCATATCAGGGAGTTGGGCACGTGGTCTACAAGGGCTCTTTCTATTTTCATCTAGCCAACTCGAGCTCAGTCGCACGATACAAATTATCGGACGGTTCCGTGACCTTACTAAATATCACAGAAGCAATCTACGATGGGGATCGATCGTTGTATTCGTTTAAAAATAATTTCTTTGATTTTGACGTTGATGAAAACGGTATTTGGCTTGTGTATGGTATGAATGTGTCCAAAGATATGTTGGGCATACTCAAACTTGATCCCGAAACTTTACAAGTCCTCAAGAAATGGGAACTGCCCATAAAACACCAGTCGTACGGAAATGCTTTCATTGTCTGCGGTGTATTGTACTTAGTTCAGAGCGTAACGAAGCCAAAGACAAAAGTAGAAATAGCCTACGATTTGTACGAAGACAAGAAACTATGTCATCAACTGGCTTTCTCTAACCCATTTGGAAAGAATAACATGGTTTCATTTTACAACAACAAAATCTATGGATACGACAACGGGAATGAGATAATGTACCCCGTTCTAATGTTGAACCAAAAAGAGCTGAAAAATTTGAAGTCCAAGTGTTAGTAAAGCGTGTCCTCCCTGTCTTTTTTTTTTTTTTACTATTTTTATATATATGATATATATATATGCCTACTTATAAATGTGGCCTACACTAGGCAGGCCTCAACGTTCAATGATGGTTCAATGTTTCCCGCTTTATCAAATGCCCAGCGATGAAGAACATAATGGCCTGAAAAAAGACAAGCATACACGCCTTCAAATAGTTTGCATATAGATTGGCATGAGTGTATTGTATGAATTATCTGGGGCCTATGTCTATGTTGATTATTCTACTCGTATGTAAAAATGATTAATTCTTTTAACTCATTGTTCTTTTTGAAATTTTCGAGTTAATAGTATTATTGCTGATAATTAATAAAATAAATTTATTATTTCCGCCACAATATATATATATATATATATATATATATATATATATATATATATATATGTATACGATTTGTTATTCTACATTTGCTCTCCATTGAAAACTTCAGTTTGATAAAGTCAAAGGTGCTAGCCTACAAATGGGGTGCATTAAAAGAATAAATGCCATAAAGACTTTAATTAATCTTTAAAAAGCCATAATGAACAATTAATAAAAAATATATATACATGGATCTTAGTATGTAGCAGCAGCTCTAAGGAATTCTCTCTTGTGAATAAAACATTTTATAATTAATATCACATTTTTTTGTTTTAAAGTTTGGGAGTGATTGCCATTCTAACTCAGTGTAAGTTGTCTCTTGTGGCTAATGTTAACCATTTTTAATCAGTAATAAAAATTCATTATTGTTGCGAAGAATCCTATTAAAATTATTCCAAATGAGAAATTTCTATTAAAAAGACTGTTTGGTTAAAAAATATGTTCCTAATACTATTACGAATTAAAAACGATATAAAAAGGTTATTTAAGCTGAACAATAAGAGCGTGCAAGATTCTATTACATATTTTCTATATGAATTGTTTAAAACATAATATAAAACTGTATAAGACATCACGACCAATGGAGTTTAGTATAGTTACAATATATATATATATATATATATATATATATGTGTGTGTGTGTGTGTGTGTGTGTGTGTCGGTTTGTTCATATCGATCTACCTCAGTCTGTTAAATACCTCAGTCTGTTAAATACCTCAGTCTGCCATCTATCAATCCATTTCTTCTTCTTCTTCTTCTTCTTCTTCTTCTTCTTCTTCTTCTTCTTCTTCTTCTTCTATATATGGGAGTAAATGATATATAAATTTTATATACCAGGACAATACTAGAAAAATTAATGTCAGGACCCTTTTTATTATATTTCACTTTTCGTTATGTATGAATTCATCGGACTAAAGTGATGTTTCCTTTCATGTAACTATACATGCACACGAGGCGGGGGTGGGGACACAAAATTTAGTCTTACATGTGTTTCGCTATATAGTCTAAGCAATATTTTTATCCGTTTTATATAGTAACACTCATTGTGGTAATAGCTGATTTGCCAAGAAAGGAGAAATATTGTAAGTACTTTGATGTAAATTTACTAATTCCCATATATTATGTCACACATTAATGCCAGACAGCTAAAGCTAGGTGTCAATCATAAATTTCTATTTTTTCAATACCAATAAAATAAAATCCAGAATAATTATCGGTTATTCATAATTTGTAGCCTTCAGTATTTATTACAAAATGAGAAATATTTTGCAAAATCATTTAAGCTACTCCACTAATCTAATCATTAGCGTTTCAAATGAAAAACGTAAAATATTTGAAATTAGATGTGTAAGCCATTCGGAAAATCTCAATGAATTGAAATATATTATAATACCTACTAGTTTTAAAACAACAAAACATAATTAACATCACAAATACATCGGCGAAACCTCACGGAACTTAATAAAAATATATATACGAACACAACTAGGATGCTTTACAAAACAACACATTCAATGCATTAGTTGCTCACCGTTAATAGTGTGACGAAAATTTCGAGCTAATAATGCTACTTTAATTAAAGCAGAAAGAACTTTATTAAGACGATAGTGCAAAGACCGTACTGTAATCGCTAGATCATCCGCAATAAATTTGCGTCCAAATTCTTATATTTAACCTTTTTTGACAGATCTTATTATTGCGATGGAGAATATTTAATAACGAAAGTGATAATAGCAAAGACAAGAGCAAAAAAAAAAAACAAAAAAAACACACACACACACACACACACTGAATGAATTTGTCTAGACTATGTAACAAATCACAACTAAAATCAATCAAATTATAGTTTAAAATTTCAGTCTCCCTTCTTTGTACCTGTGTAGCTACATAAACAGAAACATTACTTTAGTTCGATGAAACTTTTTCCCACTTTATCATGAAATCGCCTAATATATATATATATATATATATATATATATATAGATATATATATATATATATATATATATATATATATATATATATATATAGATATATATATATATATATATATATATATATATATATATGTATATATACCAATATATATACACATAAGTGATCACTTTAAAGTAGATATGATTGTGTGCGTGCATGTGTGTGTATGTACACTCAATCATATATTAACACTCTCATATAAAAAACAAATGAAGTAGATCAAAATTACAAAAAATGACAACTCGCAGACACATTAAGACACACACATATATATTTATATTTATACACACATATTGATATAAGTACACATCCATAAAATAACTCGATTGTTAGGTATGTATAGATTCTATATGCAGGAATAAAACATGATGGCGTATGCGTATTAAAATATGATAATACATCCTAATTATAACGTTTA
>OZ010573.1:91434386-91456886 GCA_963932145.1 Acanthosepion lycidas | reverse complement strand
ATATATATGCATAATTATATATGTGTATTTGTGTGTTTTACTTTTTAGCGTAAATCAACAACGAAAATCGCACGTACATCATGAGTGTAACAACTAGATTTATTTTGTATAAGCTTGAAAAGAGATTAAGAAGAAAAAACTACATGTTGGTTGTGCATGAGAAGGTGTGCTGTATTAAAATAAATAACCAAAGTCAGTTCGAAAGCGAATGGGATGCCGTAAAAAGCAGAATCAAATGATATTAAATATTGGATTTTATCCCTTCTAAACGCGTTCAGATAAGCGGTGGAGTCGACTACAGATGCCTAAAACTGTAATACAATGCAATCAGTTTTATGCAATACAAATGAAATATAAATAACCAATAACCTAATAAAGACGTTTGAAACGACAGTAAAGAAATGTTTATAACAGGAATTTTAGATTTGAATCAAATATGCAAACTATTACAATAACAACCTACACACGTTACTGTAGAAACCACTATTTCGTAATGCCTATACGTTCAAATATAAACGCTTAATACTTAATTATTCATGGTAAAAGTACATACCTTGAGACTCATATAAGGAAGATCAATATTTAGCTATCCCCTAAGTAAAAAATGTCTGAAAAACTAATATAATTGACCGAAATCTCTTTTCGAAATAAATAAATGCTTACGGAATAAAATATTTACGACGTATATTTTCCAAATGTCGAACCAATTAAAGACATAAAGAATAAAATATGAGTAACCAATAATTTCCGATTTCTAAACCAAGTAAATAAATACAGAATAAAATAAGAGCGACCAATAATCACCTATTCGTGAACCAAGGAGATACATAGAGAATAAAATAAGCAACCAAAAGTTACGTATTCTCTAACCAAGTAAATACATAAAAAATAAAATATAAGCAAACAATAATGAGCTATTCGCGAACCAAATAAATTTATAGAGAATAAAATATGAGCAACCAATAATTACCTATTCTCGAACCAAGTAATTTCTTACAGAATAAAATATGAGCAACCAATAATTACCTATTCTCGAACCAAGTAAATGCATACAAAATATGAGCAACCGATTATTAACATTTGTCTAACCAAGTAAAACCTTCCAGATTAAAATATAAGCTACCAATTGTTACCAATTGTTGCTACCAATTAAATACATACAGAATAAAATATGAACAACCAATAAATACCTACTCTCGAACCAAGTAATTTCTTACAGAATAAAATATGAGAAACCAATAAATACCTACTCTCGAACCAAGTAATTTCTTACAGAATAAGATATGAGCAACCAATATATACCTACTCTCGAACCAAGTAATTTCTTACAGAATAAGATATGAGCAAACAATATATACCTACTCTCGAACCAAGTAATTTCTTACAGGATAAAATATGAGCAACCAATAAATACCTACACTCAAACTAAGTAATTTCTTACAGAATAAGATGTGAGCAACCAATATATACCTACTCTCGAACCAAGTAATTTCTTACAGGATAAAATATGAGCAACCAATAAATACCTACTCTCGAACCAAATAATTTCTTACAGAATAAAATATAATCAACCAACATTTATTTGTCCTCGAACAAATTCTATGCCTGTAGACACTAATATAACACACTAATATTTACCTATACCAAACCAAGTAAGTGCTTACAGACTCAAGAATAAATGACTAAAATTTATCTATAGACTCAGGTATAAGCGGCTGATATTTATCTCTAATCACGAGTATAATAGAAAAGTAACGAATTTTGAAATCAAATAACGCAACAATATATCGAAGAATCCATCAACCAGATTCAATGCAACTGTCATTACAGATATTAAGAGACATGGATGACGATGTTTGTTAGAGTGGCATATCTCAGACGTACTTACATATTATTGTTTTAATACTGGAGTTAATAACGTAATGCTATTATATCTCTTTTAGTTTCATTTAGTTTTAAAATTATCTTCATACAAACAGTAATTGCAATGATTATATTGATGAAAACAAACCAAATGATCCCCTCTAAACTTTTTAGTATCAATCAATATAACGAAATACCTCCCCACAAGAAAACAGATATGAATATTGCATTATTAAAATCATGAAAAAAATTATCTTGTAAGTAAAGTTTACTAAGATATAATGTCCATTTCTTCTTGCAAAAAAATGTTTCCTTATCCGGATTCTAAGTGTTTTATGAAATTATTTTGCTGGAGTGTTTGATTTTTACCTGAGCAAACACATCTTCGCATTTAAATTAATAGCCACAATTTTATTAATTGATGTCTTGCATATGCTTAATCTTAACAGGTAAGTCAAATTTGTGTTGTTCATTTTACGCTGTTGTTAATTTTTATGTTACTACTGTTGTTCTTTGACCTGCTATTCTTTGAGAATATGTGTTTACATTTGTCATAGTAAGAAAAGTCTAATGATATTTGTCTATTGTGTACTAAAAGTTTATTCCAGAAAGGCTTTAATTGAAAACATGAAGGTAATGTAATAACAGAAATATGAAGAACAGAGACTCAGTCGGATGGTTTTTAAAGAACTATATATGAAAAGAAATTGTGTTTGGAGTCCTGGTAAGCGATGGAAGCATGGAACCATGAGGCTTCTTTTGGACATTCAGTCCATTGTAAACTGCATGCAACTGTACACAGATTACTCATAAAAAATCAACCTCGAAAACGCTTTGTTAATGGAATAATTCAATTGTTTCCTTCTAAGTAACTTGAACTGCTGTTGCTTATACTCAAAACTGAAAGAAAAAAAAATAAACATTTAAACTGTCCATTGGAGATTTAAAAATAAAACTAATAAAAAGATAAATAAAAAGAAACAAATGGGAAATGAAGGAAACGGTAAACATTTTAAACGTTCGTAAATAACTTCATCGAGTGAAAAAAAGAAAGAAAAAAGAACTCCAAGTTTTTTTGCTTGTTTGATTAACAGAATTTTGTGAGAGTAAATATTTGCTTGTTTATCTCGATTGTTTTGGTTTTATTTATTTTACTTAATTTATTTACTTACGTGTTACCTATCACACAAAGTTTTTATTTTAATGTTATCCTTGAACAATTTTAAAATGACAAACTTCCGGGAAAATTTAAAAGTTTCTCAGGCCTACGTTTGGGCCAAAGGGACCACATTGAGAATCGTTGGTATCTTTCTTTTTACGTGCCATGACAGGGCGTAAGCGATCATGGCTCTCCATCTATCCTCTATCCCTTGCAGCTCTCAACAAGTTCCTTCCCTCTGCTTCCTCCCGCAGACCACTTGCTTAAGCCCGCCAGGTATGTCACGCATTGTTTTCCCTTGTCTCTCTTTCCTTCTATTCAAGCCGTGAGTATCAGATTCTCAAGTCCCTCTTTTCTCACTAAGTGTCCCAGAACCTTCAGCTGCCTTTTCCTGATGTTAAGTATAAGCCTCTTCCTTGTTTGCAACCTCTCGTTGCTCACACCCTAGGTCCATGATATCCTATGCATCCTTCTGTAGAACCACATCCCCATCGCTTCGAGTCTCTTCTTCATCTTTGAGGAAATTGTCCAACATTCGCTGCCGTAAAGAAAGATAGATGCCACGTAATAGCTCAGTATCCTTTTCGTTGTTACCAAAGAAATCTTCCTATCTCGTAAAACTTTTCCCAGCTATTGGAATGTGCCCTTGGCTATCTCAATACGTTTACTGATCTCAGTGTCGCACGTACCGTCCTCTGTCAAGATCCTTTCCAGATATTTAAACGTCCGCTTCTGTTTGATTATAGTGTTCCCGACCTGTAAATCGAATTTCGGGCTCATCTTCTTACTGATGACCATGCACTCTATCTTCTTGTAGTTTATGGTTAGTCCTTTCTTCTTACTGTCCGTCTCTACTTTCTGCGGGAGATTTTATTTTATTTTCTCTGTCTGCTATCAGTACTGTGTCGTCTGCGTATCTAACGTATCTTACGTTATTAAGATTGTGGCCACTAATGCTAAATCCCGCTAGAGTTTCCAGTTCTTTCAGAATTGCCTCGAAGTTTTGGTTGAACAGATCGGGCGGGAAGACACATCATTGCCTTACGTCTCTTTCTATTTTTGTATATTCACTGAACTCATTCGCTATGCGTATGCATGGTGTTTGCTGCCAGTATAGGTTCTTGATAATTCTGCTATGGTTCCCGAATATATCAAGGTTGCTGAGTAGTTCCATCAGATCCTTGTGGCGTACTTCCTTGAAGGCTTTTGCCTAGTTTATGAAACACAGGTTACTAAGCAAGTACATTGTCCAATACCAGCATATGTTGTTCTTATATACGAACGTACATTGAAGCATTTCCTCTAATTTGATTTACTATGTAGCACTTAGTTTGAAATATTCGTTATCTTCCCAATTTTGCAGCTACCTTCCTCTCTATATATACAAGTTGTTGCTTAAATTCTCAGCTCGACCCAACTGGGAAGAAAAAATATCTGCTCTTTTGTTATTTAATTACATCTTGGTTCTCCCCACTTTGTAATTGAAAGAATGCATCGTTTTTGTAAGTCTATTCCGAGCCATGAGATTATTCATAAATGTTAAATTCCTGGTTCTCAATAAATATGCAATCACATTTCAAATGTTTTTTCGTGCAAACGTTGCCTATTCGCGTTGTAAAATAGATTATGTCTAAAGGCGTAGATGGGATTGATGTAGAAAAATAATTTAATTATTCTTTTCTTCCTTTAGAAAATAAAAATAAAATAAAGAATAAGATAAAAATAAAATAAGAATGAAAATAAAATAAAATAGAAATAAAATGCAAAATGAAAATAAAAATAAAATTTAGAAAAATAAAATAAAAAAATAAAAAATATTTCTTACGTTTTGCCGAAAACTATTTCTATACACTTGTAAATATAAGATGAAATATGGAATTCAACACAAGCACATAACTGTTTGGTTTGGTTTGGTTTGTTTTACGGCATATCAACCTCAATGGACCATGTAATGCCGAAAAAATTTTCATTGCTGGTAATATGTTTTCCATAAATCTATTTCTGGTAATATTCATTCTTTCAAAAAATCCACTTCTAGTAATATTTCTTCCTTAAAAAATCTATTTCTGGTAATAGATTTCCTTCAAAAATTTATTGCTAGTAATAATTTTTTGTACAAAAGGATTTCTGGTATTAAAACCTAATTTTACACTTTCATAGAGTTTTGACCCTAGTTTGGGAGTTAACTATTTGTCGATAGATGGAGCCCTAACAGGGGCTAATACCCCGGGTAAGGGTGGACCTGGAAACACCAGAAATTAAAAGGTGGTTCCACAAAATCTCTTGCTCAGAGGTCTTGCTGGCGGACGTTGTTTGTCGTCTTACCCAGGACATGGATGTAGTCTATTGTCATACCCAGGACAGCACATAACAGAGACAGAGCTATAAAGAAATCCATCATTCAATGCGATTTGATGCATCATTGTTAGACTTTAAATTTCGACAAATGGTCATGTATTTGTAGTGTTTCAGTTGTTTAATTAGAATAGACAGAATAAATTAAATAAAATTAAGATAATACTTTAATAGGGAAATTGTGAACTCCCACCGAAAAAAAAATGGCGACATATATATATATATATATATATATATATATATATATATATATATATATATATATATGATTTAGCTCCTTAATCTTCAGTTTATAACGCTTACGATCACATTATGTTTAAAAGCCGCTTCCTGTTCGATCACCAAACGTTGAGCTTGGTCAGTGCTTATAATGGTGACCGCTTGGGAATACCAGGTTCATGGATATGCGGGTAATGTAATTTATAATGGCTCTTAATTCTTATTCGGAGTGTCGAGTTCCATTACCGTTGGATATGCTATGTTCACTTACGCGATTTCACTTGAACTTCTCTCCAATCCATGAGTTAATTAGTAACATTTTGTTTCACTAAGACCATTATTATTTTCCCCAAAATTCTTACAATCTAAAAAAAAAATTCTCGCTTTAAATAAATTGCAATGGGTTAATAAACCGTCAAAAACGAATCATTCAAATCAAATCATTCAGTTTATATGCACGTGTGCTCACACGTACAAACAGGCTTCTCAAATGCCATCATACAGTTAAGACAAACTTCATATTTTCATAATTAAATTTGTTATTGGATTAGTTGTTGTCTGGGAATATCATGGTGTATCTCCTGTATGTTCGACTATACTTCGTTGTTTAAAGTTGAGATCAGCTCGCGCAATACTCTTTTAGCATTCGTGTCTTTTCTCTGTCAGCTAGCGTGCCCAAAGAGTCACTGCTAAACTGTCAGAGTAGTCTTCTCTTTGATTTACTGTCTTATATGGAGCAATCTCACGGCTAACCTGTTCTAACAGATGGCTTTATGCCTATCCATTACTACGAAGTTATGAGAAAATACTTGAGCAAACACCGAAATCTATTTACCAATTACAAGTTTTGATGTATCAACCATTTAATATCTGATAGTAATTCACAGTTTAGGGTGTTTCATTAAAACGGATCAAAGTCAGCAGTAAATAAATCAGTGTTGTTGGTGAAAATGTATTTATTTCTCTACTGGATCATGTCATTTAAGTCATAGCAATTATATCGCCCAAATGTTTGCCAAAGATTCGGCGGCACACCTCCACTCGATGGTCAAAAACTTTGATGAGGTCTCTGCATAGTTGCTCCTCGATCTCACCAATATGCATTATTATCTTATCTTTCAGCTGTAGAATTGTTGTTGGCTTACTTTTGAGATGACCAAAAAGGAAAAAATCTAAAGGCATCGACGCACAATCGTGGTGGCTAATTGACTTCGCTGTTTCTAGAGATGATGCGACCTGGAAAAATTATCATTCAAATTATGTTTGAACGTCCATTTTCCTAATAGGCTTCAATTACTTTAACACGTGGTTTGATTGTTAATATTTCCATGGTTGAAATTGCCAAATACTTAAGTTGTTAAATCTGTAAGGAAAAGAAAAAAATCATTAGACGCTTAAACTTAATTCACCTGTAAAATTGGTCCAAGTTATTGGAACACCCTGTATTTCTAAAATAATATTTGATTTGCGTTTATAGTGTTTCTTATTCATACATTTAGGTTGCATTTATTTTTTTATTATAATAATGACGTATTTGATACTGAAACGTTCTGATAGGGCATTTTTTCCAGTTATTATTTGTTCGAATGTCCTTACATTTTAATCTAAAATCTGTGTCACATTCTGTTTGAGTGGCCTAATAAATACCCTGGAGGCCTTCTTTAACCACATGTAAAAGCCAGATTTTTGAACATCCATTTTCAATTCCGACAGGGCTTTCTATTGAGAAGATTGGTACAACACGATAAATATGATACATGACGATATCTTAAGACAAACTGCGGCCGAATTTCATGTAGAAAACAACGTTTATTAAAATTTTATTTCGTTTCGTTCTCACTTATTCACTCACATCTTCTCATACTTAATTATATAAATATCACTTTTTAAGTAGGATCTTTAATGGATTTTGTAATCTTTCGATGAAGGTAAAGTTTTCAGCATTTTAAACCATTTCACACTAAAGGTCATGTTTGTAAACATCTTTTGCTTTAAAAGCAAGTAACGTTCAAAATATTTTTCCTCTGGGGAAGAAATATATATTTTCGGTTTAATAATATTTGTGCACAGTCAAATGAATAAATTAGAAACAAATCATATGCAGTGAGGTGTTTTATTAACACTGTCATTAGTGATGATAATATACGAATACTTCTATTTTTTAATTATAGAAATAACCTTTTCTCCAAAAAAAAATAACCCCTTTGCCGCATTTCTAAGTCAGTTTAGTCCATGGTTTTTATAGTGAAAATCGCTGCGGTACTTTCCAAAACAATATTACCATAATATTTTTCGTAGTGCGTCCTGCGTTATGATGATCTACCTTATGTACATGAGTATATCAAATAAAAAATAGTGGGTCGCACTATACATAGGTAAATTTTGTGAAAAGGTTAAAAATCATACATTTACTGTGATCAGTTGCACTATATATTCTTTCCTAAAGGAATAACATTTTATGCATTTTCAGCTACCATAACCTACCTGGTAGATTTACATTCCCATGGTACCACCAGCTAAACTTAACTGCATAGGTAAACTACATTACCCTTCTCGTAACCTATATTCTTTCTTTCTGATGTTACATGAACAATAGGACGTCATTCGCTATGTGTGCAACTTTCAATATATAAATATCTGATATGAATGAAAAATTCACAATTTTATCTCGAATTTTTGTTCACCTCGTTCGCATGTGTTTACATCCCTGAGATGAGTATCTTTTTCAACGATACTACTTTTGTCTGATATATATCTATACCATAATATATTTCAGTTGTGTTTCTTATTCTGTCAACCTCTGTTTATTTTTATTTATTTTAATTTATTATATTACTTACAATTACAGGTATTATTTTATTGTATAATTCATGACGGACGAGTGATCTCTCAAACAAAGAAAACTTTAGTAATAAATACATTTTCCTTTTTTTCTATTTTCTGGTTGGCTCATTAATAAAGAAGCGTGAAATAACACGCAATACTGAGAAAAACGATAACTTCAGAAATACACAGAAAAATCATTTTGAAATCTGCAGATATTTCTTAAGTACCTCGTATTTCAATTCCGAAAAGCTGCACATCTCAGAATAATTGGTTCGCATAAAAGGAATTATTTTGGAAATAAACATGCCGATCGTTCCACAGAAGAGATATTTGTCTGCTAATTTTTTCACATAGCTTTATTTTGTATACAATTTTTTTTAATACACACCAAATAAATTCTCATGTGCTTAAACAACAAACCTAATATATTCATTCTCTGCTGAATCAGTGATTTTCCTGTATGATACACTATGTCAGTATTCGTATTTTCTACGACTTCTAAACCTCAACTAGTAAAATAAATGAATTATAAACAAATTCACTTATCGTAGATAGGCACTTTGTCTGATATGTCTTTGTTAAGATGATAAATCTGACATTGGAACGATTAATTTGGCATCCTTTCGAAACTATTTGCGTGCAACTGTCTCATACGAACATAGGAAATATGGCAAAGAAATCCGTTTAAAAAGAAATTTTTAAAAGGTTGAATGTAGTAATCGTTATTAGATTGGAATGTGAGCAAAAAGTAGAGATGATCATAGATAAAGAAAAGGAAAATGAAGGCTCAAACATGGCAAAGAGAATGAACGATATAAAATATGTAAGCAAAAGATAGTGAAGAAATAAAGAAACATATGAGGAAGAGTAAAAGCGAACGAAAGAAGAGAGAAATGAACTGTAAAATATAATCAATGAAACTCTATCGTGTTACGAATATATCTTATTCGTAAACGTCTAAAAAAGAAGAAGTTACAAATACCTCAGTGCATCAATGGCTCTCTTTTATTAGGTTCATGTTATATCCGGTACTTCCGGTTGGATGCATTGAAGTCCTCTTAGCTGGCCCTTTTTATAATGAAAGCTCCTGAAATACTCTACATGAATAAAAAGGTAATAAAAAAAAGAGCGTAACAGAAACAAAACTCTAGTCGTGAAACGCGCGCTTCAATTTTTAAAGTTGCTTGCTAAAGCAAAGAGCAATCAGTTTACTTTATCCATTTGAATAAGAGATGTAGGTGAAAGTTGAAAATCTCCATATGAGTTGCTGTAAGGTTGGTGTCTAAAAACGTTGAATAAATATTGAAAAAAAAAAATCTTCCAAAACATACTTGCCCATTCTTTCCAAATCAAATACTACTGAAATGATTAAATAAATAATGCATAATCCGGCTTAACGTTTCTCATTTTATTGATCAACTATTATGAATGATCGCCAAAAATGTAAGATATCTAGAAGTATAAATCGACAAGATGTAACACTTTTTGAAAGCCGTGGACAGTAATCAATTGAGAGTATGCAATATATCTGGCAATGACCAGAACAACTATAAACTTGATCCTGTAAAAGAGTAGTGAAATGTTAATATTAGTCACCTTATATATATCTTAAAGATTGTAGAAAAAAATTGAAACTAAAAGCAAACACTATTGTAAGCAAATGTTGGAAAATCACCTCATAGATGAAGAAGAGACATGAAGCCACAGAAATGTGATCCTATAGAAGGATTCTAAGAATACCATGTATTTAACGTGTGAGAACAACGACGTTTTAGGGAAAATGGAAACAAAAAAGACACTTATATTTAATATAAGAAAGAGACAGTTGAAATGCCCCGGGAATATAATGAGGAAAGATGGCATAGAAATGTTGACACTCCTAGGACGTAATGAAGGCAAAAGAGACATGTGAAAACACGGCATAACCTGCCAAACGAGCTTGTGTAAATAGGTGGCATAACAGAGATAGCAAAAAGACAAACTTTAGTAAGAGCTACAAAGTATAGGAAATTGTGGAGAGCCATGATTGCCAATGTTCTGAAGGGAAATGACACATAGAAAGACAAGAATTGCCTATGACATATCGCAAGAAATGATATTGCCATCTTATAAAAGAGGACAGACTTAGAGCCAAGAGGTGTCCTTGCGTTCCGAGACCAAGAATTCAAGAGAAAATCACTGCGAATTTGTTATATTATATAGCTAAAATGTAACAAATAGCAAATAGTTTCGGTCTGGTGTAGTGTCTCCCCAAGAATGGTATCTTAATCTACAGGACGAGCCATGTTTGGTGCATCCCCGTTCAGCAAAAACATTACATATTACATACATTCTAACATTTATACAAGTTTTTTTAAAACCATTTCACCCCTAGGAAGGCGGGGAGCCACTAGCACGCAAGGGGTTGCAGAGGGTTTAAACCGAGAGCAGATAGGAATGATAGAGGAGAAGATGAGGAGAAGGATAGTGGATAGATCAAGTCAACTGGAGATGTCGATTGACATTACATTTGAATAGTTAAAGATTAAAGCTATCAGTGAAACAGGTGTAGGGAAGGGAGTTCCACAGGCGAGAGGTGCGAGACATGAAGCTATTGGAGTAGAAGAGGTGGCTACATTTAACAGTTTCAACAGTGAAAGGGTGAGAGCGGGATGCCAGCCTCGTAGGACGCTTGAATTCGCGAATTCTTGGAACCAGAGAAAGCAGCTCATCGGAGCAATTACCATGAAAGTTTTAATCATTTCACCACAAGCAAGGCAATGATGCCACAAAGAAACAAGGGCGATATAGGGAGTGAAAGAGAATGAGAAGACTTTAGAAGGAAATGGAAACCCGATTCCTAAACAGGAAACAAAGAATAAACCTCTACATCTTTTTAATAGATGAGGAAGGAATTTGAAGCGGGTGATAGGCGAACCTAACTTCTATTAAACCGGGATCCATAAATTCTTCCCTGAGAATTTGGAATAACGGAAGGTGAACTTCTGGTTGTATTCCATACCAATGATTCAAGAACGGAAGTTTTAGATTATGCGCATTTCTTGCCAGCTTATGGAAAGTTATAGGCGAACTAATGACGATATTCTAGATCAAATGATCACCCGGAGAAAAAGCTTAATTCTGTCTCGTCGAAGTACTGACAAGTATTTTCTCGATGCAAAATGGCGTTTTCATTTGTGTCAAATACAGTAGGGTGCTTATCGTATGGTATAGTCTTGATTGTTCTCCGATTATAATCTGTTTGGGACCACGGATTTTCTCGAAAGCCATTCCACGGAAAGAATATTGCTATTGCAAAAGTGCAAAGATTACATAAAGTGTTCCATTGGAAATTCCGTAAAGGTCCCGTGAATCGATAGACACTTGATGAAGTTCTGAGGAGAGAGTAATAGAAAAAAAATGAGAGGAGATTATAGATTAATGTTCGCAACTATCGAAATACTGTAAATAAAAAATAAATTCTCATCACAGAAATTCACGTAGAATCTAAACTATGCTGCTTTGTTGGGATTTAGAAATAAGTCATTTCACATGCTCGCATATAAACTGTGACTTAGAGGAAGCAAAGGATTTGGGTTTTATTGATTTCATCTAATTACAAAACTGGCAGCTATTAACAAAATAAATGGATACAGTTCTTCGTGGCGATATGTGTTTTGTACGAAATATTGTGGGGATATCCTACAGAGATAGATCACCAGGAATTTTGTTGATGTTGTTATTATTATTATTATTATTATTATTATTATTATTTTGATATCTGCTATGGTCACCCTAGAAACCAAATCTGCTGGAAAACCCAAGGCAGGCAGTGGTGTTCTGTTATGGTTACATTTCCTCATTTGTTTTTCCAGCTTATATAAAACATATAGCGTATCATGGACAAATTTCTTCTTAGTGTGTGAGCTGTACTTATAAATACAATCTTCCCTTAAGATGGAATTTCCAGAGATTTCTTGAATCTGTTTTTATATCAATCCAAACTCACGAACTATGAATGTTACTATTCTTGTTTTCAGTTCCAAATGTTTCTATTTTGATTTCCAATTCCTTATACTTCGATAGTTTTTCAAATTCCTTGTCACCGACCGCTTGATAAGCCATATCAATTAGTAGGCATTTTTTTCTTTTCGCTTTTTGACAATTATTTGCTTCAATCTTCTTGTCTTTAAAGATGGTGTAATCCCATAGAATTGTGATGTCTTCTTTTTCTGCAAACTGTGCTGGATGTTGTTCATACCAGTGTTTATTAACATCTTTTCAAAATTGTTTGCACATTGTCCAGTGTAAGTATTGCCCCATATTATCGTGTCGATTTTTATATTAGTTTGGAGGAAGTACAGAATATTCTGAGATTAGATGGCCTATGGTTTCCGGATATTTGTCATAGAAACTGCATTTTAGATCCACAATAATATGTATGCCCGAATGTTTCTAGTGAAATGACTGGTCTTGTGCTACAAGAATAAAGCCTTCCCTTTCAGACTTTAATCAATTGATGTGCGTTAACTTTATCAACATCGGCTGGATATTTGTCATGCAGAGGCTTGTCTTGCCAGTGTTGTTTCATATGTTCAAGATCTTTATCATTGGCTTTCTTTTTCATATTTTTACTGTAAATGCTAGTTCTTATTTCCTGTTTTGTTTTTCGAAGATGTAAATCTCGCTTGTATTTACAACCTTCTTTCATGATTGAATAATGTTTCTTTCTGTTTTTGCTTTGTTTGATTAATTGTAACATCCTCTCCTTTGTTGTTTCCATGAATGTTAGTAAGTCAATAGTTGATGTTTTGTATGACAATTCTAGCTGAATAAGACAACCTCCACTTTCTTTACAGGGTATATATAGATGATCTACATCAGCCTTTGGAAGATGCATGTTATGCCTAAAAAGATTTTTTTCTTGTCTTATAATCCAGTCGTCAGATATTTAGAGCCCAGTTCAAGCTGTTGAAAATATATTAAACAGCTGGGATGGCAAGGATGTCAATGCCCATAATTCTGTCTATATATCTGAGATGAGGTATTATGATTATTTATATTATTTACATTATTCGAACTGTTATCCTCATCTTCATTGTCATATTCACATATGGCAATAAAGATGAGGATAACAGTCCGAATAATTTAGATAACATTCTTTTCTGAGAATTCAGTTCTTAATATTAGTCGCAGCCTTCTATAGTTCTCTTTTCTAACTATTTATTTAATTTTTATGGTGAATTCCTTCACTTTTCTTTACATCGAGATACTTATAAGCTTCTTCTTGCTTTAAATATTTGATTGTTACCTCGGGGTCTAATCTGATAGAGGAGGTTTGTTGCAGTGATCCTCGTGAAATTGTGACTTTAGCACATTTATCTAAAGCAAATTCCATTCCAATATCATCAGTGAAACATTGTACTATTTTCAAGAGACCTTCCATATCACTGTCATTCCTAGCATACAATTTTAAGTCATCCATGTAAAATAGATGACTTACTTTCTTTTGAGATATCTTATAACCATATTCCGTCCTGTTAAATTCGTTGGGTAATGCGATTAGGTTTATACATAATAGTAAGAGAGACAAAGAGTCACCTTGAGCTATACCTCTGTTTCACCAGACGTATAGATTGCCTTTGTATGATTGAGTTGAAGTGTTGCTTTCCATATAGACATACTTTGTTTCATAAACTGATGGAGACGATTGTTACTTTGTATATGTTTAAAGAATTTAAGATCCAGGAATGGTGTACATTACCGAACGATTTATAATAATCTATCCAGGCACTACTGCGAGTATTCTTTCTACTGAAGCAGTTTTTCAAGATAAACCTATTAATTAGTAATTGGTCCTTACATGCGTATGAACCACGTTTGCTAGATTTTTGTTCAAGTTCTAATGTAACATTTTTTCTAAGAAGAAATATATCTGTTTTGTCAACATGCAATTGGTCTGTAGTTTTTGGCAACATTTGTGTCACCATCATTTGGTAGAAAGAAGGCAATTCCATGGCGGAATTTTAGTAGAATCATTGATTATTTCTTGAAGTTCTTTGGCTAGTTTTTTTGTTAGCTGTATTTAGACCATAGAACGAAAAGTTAGAAATTTGATTTATTCCTGTAGATTTTCAGTTATGTGGTTTTGCCAGTACACATACAACATCTTCTTCTGTGATTCCCGCCCATGTTTGTCCTGGAAATTTTTCATCCATTCTACCTCTTGCGTAATCCAATCTGCTTCTTTCTTGTGTTCTTTAGGCAAGTTCATGATTTTTCTCAGAATTGTATAACCTCTTACATTTGTCGAAGGAGTATCACTTAAATTTTTTATTTTTTTTTTGCTTATTTCTGTTTACATTTTCTTTGTATTGCTTAGAAAGATCTTGTCTGAAGAAACTTGATCTTTTTTCATAGCGCCTGATTCTATGTGCCTTCAATTGTATTGTTTGCTTTATTTTTTTTTAACTGACAGGACTTCATTTTCATTCTTAAATTTTGTATTCTCTTTTGAATCTTTTGCCTTTTCTATTCCTTACATTTATTCCTCTGGTCAGTTCGTCAAGTACTGATAATTCACTTTTCAGTTGTTTAATTTATTTCTCTATTCTTCTTTTCTACGTTTGATCTTTATGTCTGTGAGACTAGCTTTTTGTGAGTTGATCTTTAACATTTTAGTTGCTGCTATTGCTGGAGAATATATTGCTTCGTTGAAACTTATATGTGGGTCTACTTTATCCATAATTACTTTGCGTTCTGCATTGTAGAGTTTGATAATTTTGTGGTTCTGCTTTGTTAGTTTTAATTTTTGGAGTTGTTCTCGTTCATCCATTTCAATATTTAATATCTGACTTGTATATCATATGATTTCTTCCTTGGCTTTTTTTTAATACCATTCTTGTTTTCCGTAAAATAATTCCGTTTACTGTGTTTTGCTGCAGTCTTGTGAATGGCTAAGATCCCGCCTTTCCAACTCTTCTAAATTTTCAGCGTTATCTTCCTAGTGATTGTTGTTTATCTCAGTTTCTTCATTATTATATGTGGTTTGCGTGTTATCGTATCCAGAAATGGACATAAAAAGTACTTTCATGTTATGCGGATCCACCTACTCATGTATCAGTTCTTTTTATTTCTTTAATTTCAGAATCTGTCAGTCAGTTATTCCTCAAGGTGTAGCTTCTTAGATTGACTAGTTTATTTCCGTCAATGTACAGGGTTTGGACAAAATAATTGAAACACTTAGTAAATTCAAAGAAAATTTATTTAATATTGAGTTGGTTCTTCTTTAGACTCACATACAGCTTTAATACATCTAGGAATGGAATCATACAGCTTCCTGACTTCATCCAGTTGAATTTTCAGCCATTTTTCCATTAACACCTTCTCCAGCTCTTTAAGATACGACGGTGGAGGATAGCGGCTCCTAACTTGTTGCTCCAAAATGCACCACAGATGTTCAATAATACTGATATCTTGAGATTGGGGAGGCCACTGTATGTGTTATCGCACACTTACCTGCTCTCCATACCAATTCTTAACCACTCGAGCGATATGTATTGGAGCATTATCGTCTTGGAAGATGCAGTCACCATCAGGGAACCAAGTCTGGGCCACTGGATGAATATGATCTCCCAAAATATTAAAATAATCTTTGCTGTTGATTCTACCATGCAGGGCAACTATTGGACTGAGACATTTCCATGATATGTTGGCCCAAACTATCACTGATCCACCTCCATGCTTCACTGTTGGGAGAAGGCAGTCAGGGCTGTAAGCTTCTTTGGCTTGCCTCAACACATAAACTCACCCTAAAGTTAGTCAAAGAGAAAAACTGGACTTGTCTGAGTATATGACTTGCTTCCTGGCATTGTGATCTCTGCATCACTTCAACCTTTTCTGAATATTGCGAGTGGAGAGAAGAGGTTTCCTTACGGCAGCTCTTCCATGATATGCAGTCTTATGAGGTACATGATGAACGGTTTTAGTAGAAACTGTACAATTCAGATGATTATTCAACTCAGAAGTCACTTTGGCCTCAGTAGTATGATGATTTTTGTGCCACATTGCGTTTTAATGCATGTCAGTCTCTGTCAGTAAGTTTACAAGTCCAGCTTGAATTGCAATGGTTGCTAGAGGTTTTGTCCTGTTTCTCGGGTTGCGTCATAGTTCTTGATGATGTAGGTCTTGAAAAAACAAACAGTTCAGCAACCTTAGTGATCGAGGCTCTTGTCATGCGAGCTCCAATAATTTGCCCTTTTTCGAATTCGGAGAGGTCACGCTTAGCTTAAATTTTAATAAATTTTAAAAATAAATAGGACAAAGACAGTAAATTAGATAAATAAAAGTATTTACAATAGATATAACCTGCAATTACGAAGTTTTAGTTAAAGTTCTTAATATAATAGGTCGTTGAAATATAGGGGTAGAATTTGCACCTATTCCAATTAATTTGTCTAAACGCTGTATTTTCTATTTGCTTGTCCAAACTTTTCCCACCAAATCTCAGATATTTGGCGACTGATGCATTCTGGGTTATGTGCAACGCTTTATAGAATGCAGTCCTAACGATTTCTACTCCACACGAGCCTAATTTACCTTTTCTTTCTTTAAATGAATGGTTGTGGGTCTAGTTGGGGAATTCTCAGTGCCATCATTGGGATTATCCCATTTGTGAGAAACTGAAGATTCGTTATTTTTGTAGGCATTTGTTCCTCTTGCAGACTTATCGACATCAGGTAGGTTCCCTACTGAGAGACGGGCTGCCTGTTTATCCACTGGAAGTGCCATACAGGAATTTTTGGTTTGACTTTTCTTTCTCATATTTTTCCCAAGAGTGACGCCCGGGTCCAAAAGTCCACCCAGAATCGGCCGGCGCATTCAGTAACGATTTTTCTCGATTATCACGAGAAAAATAGACAGTACTATCTTTACCCATAAACATGCGCATACACAGAGACAAACACTCATATATATATATATATATATTAGGTTGGTGCAAAAATAATGACGTAATAATGTCGTATTTTGACGTTAAAAAATACCTAAAAAAATTCGTCAAAAAACAACATTATTACGTCATTATTTTCGCACCAACCTAATACATACATACATGCATAGATACATACATACATACATATGCACGCATCGACAAAGATAAAAAAAGTAAATAAGAATAAAAGAAAAAGAAAATGAAAACAGTTTATTATTATTATTATTATTATTATTATTATTATTATTATTATTATTATTATTATTATTACTTTACTATTGGAATTCCGTGACATTTTTTCTATGTGAGAACTAGTGTAAAATTTTTCTAAAAGCTTTATATTTCAAATGTTTAAGTTAAGATAATGACAAATATTTTGAGCATGTCATATGAAGAACATGTGCGCTTCCCACATAACAAAAAATTAACGTCCAAGCTTTATTTGTAACCTTTCACAAAACCTGTGGGAATGAACTAAGCTTCGTAAATAATATTTGTACTAACAAACACACACACATTATCCTGCCTTCTTGTAACAGCATAAATTTGTACGTAGCATAAATTTGTCTTTCTTAATATCTCTTATGATTTGAGTGGTCTCTGTCAATTATTTCCTGAGCGGAAAAAGTAGTTCTAAGTTGGTGGGTTGCTTAAGTAATCTGACTCTCACACCCGCTGTCTTTTCCATCAAGCATCTATTTTGATACTTGGAGGGGAGAACAGACAGATCTTAATTCCTACTTTCTGTATTAGTAACAAGAAGTCCGAAACGAATATCGAATTTGATTTTACAATTTTTCCTTGTCAGGAATTTGTTACATTATCTCACATACATTATACAGAGTAAATCTAAAGGATATTCATATTTCGACCATCTCCAATGTCCTAGATTCATGCTGGGGAAATGATTCTCAGCTCTTATCGAATATTAATTGCCATTTCATCATCACACATGAACCGTACCTGAAGTTCTCGTGCAATAAACGTATAATAATGTATTCACCCTACCTGGTGTTGTTTAACGTAGGCAGTGGCATTGACGTCTGTCAACTTGCTGTTATTATACTCGATGGTGTTCTGGATTTGCAATAAAACTCGGCCGTACTTACGAAGTTTACTGTCTATATATTCGTTTATTTTTATGTCCAAGCCAACCAGTTCTGTCTCCACATTGAACAAAAAGTATCTGGCCGGTTTCAAAATGCTAACGACTCACTTATTTTTGGTGGTTAACACAACGAATGCGACTAGCTTATTATTAACTGCTGGAGATTGGAAACTGTTATGTTAATTCTTTCAATACAGCTACATGTAAAAGGAGTATGTTAAATTTAGGCTTCAAAATTAGGGTAAAAATTTTTCCATTTATGATCCGCTATTCTGCGTGCAAACTGTAACCCTGAATCTTCGATATGGCCATAAAGAATTTGAGAAAATGTAAATTTCTCAAAAATACAATCGAGGAATGTAAGATGTTATTCACTGGTATGTAGATTCCAAGGAAAGTGTGAAATATGCAGAGAAGTATTTTGTCGCTACGTAAAAATGAAAGATAAAGTTGTTTATCAATAGGTTTAAATTCTTACGCATATATCTAGTTTAAGTTACTAATTTGGAGTTTGAAAATATTCAGTTTATCCTTCATGTACAATATCTAACATTGCCTGCGACTTTGTAAAATATTCAATTGAATGTTCTTACTATTTGATCGTTAGTAAATGTTAGTTAAGTAAATAGTTAAGCAACAATCGAATCGATATTTTAAATGGCGTCTTTTCACATGATTTTCGCAGAATTTACAGTGAGGCAATCCTAAGAGAACTAGTAGTCCTACAAGGATTTGTTATTATTGGGTAAATTCTTAACAACCTAAGATATACAAATGGTAATGTCTTGGTAGCAAACATAGAAATAAAATTGCCGAAACTCCTAGAAAATATAATAAAGGGAGGTAAGAAGGACTATCAATTTAAAAAAAAATATATATTCTATGGTAGTAAGCAAGAGAAAGATCTCGATATGAGGGATTCGAACTGAAGATGACAAAATCAAAAAGTAAATACATTATATGAAAGCATCACAAAGTTCTTTAATAGAAAATGTAACAGAGAAATCCGAAGGTCCATTGAGGCAGTGAAAATGCCTTCCATAAACTATTCAGAAACAGGAAAATATAGTTCGAACTAAGAAAGAGGGCTATGTAATATTAATCCTCCTATATAAAAAGGTTACTTTAGAGAAACGTGACGTGGTGCTAAAAAAGCATGATGATAATGCCATGGAGAGAGAATGTAAGCATTGAGGAATTTTTAGAGTAAATGGAAATAAAAATGACATACTTAGAAACAGAAAGATTTCTAGAATGAAGAAAAGGGATTTAGAAACTTTGACTATCACAGGTTATACAAACGCAGAAGAGGCAGAGTGAAACATCGAGCAATCTAACAAGTTTGTGTAAATGGATATAAGTACAGAGAATTGGATAGATAGTATAGACATTGTTAAGGATAAGACGGTGTGGAGGAACATGATCGTTCAAGTCATGAAGTCGCATGGCACAAGAATGGAGAAAGAAATAACCCACATATTGACAGTCCCATCTACGAAAATAAAGAAAAACAACAGACGTTTTCATTTTCTCTTGAAATATTTCTTATTTTTACGAAAATTGCATTTAGTATTCCACATATTTTATTGACAAATAGAATGAAAAATAAAATTTCCTAAGACGTAATGCAAGTAGAAAAAAATAATTCCTAAGGATACTCTTTCAGAAAAGTCAATACGATGTTATAGACTGTACAGACAGTTGACGTTACACATTAGTATTGATTTAAGAGGCTTTTAATATCGCCTCGATCTGGCAGAAGTAAGAGCAGAACAAATATTCTAGACGTGAATCACTTCTTAGGAAATCCTATTGATTATTTAAAAAATATATATTTAGATTTCTTAATAAATTTTTAGTTGATAATTCATATCTAAATTTTACTTTTTATTGAAAATAGATATATTCTGCAATAAATGTCTCTATCAGTCTATTAAATGGCTTCTGTTTACAACGAAATATTGCACACACACGTATATATATATATATATATATATATATATATATATATATATATATATATATATATATGTGTGTGTGTGTGTGTGTGTGTGTTTGTTTGTTTCATTAAATAATATGTGTTGTCTATTTATTTAATGTAAATTCTTTTCATAACGTCGTTAAACGAAGAAAGAAAATCACAATATTGATACATGTTTTTTTAATCCAATCTAAGCTTTCGGCTTACATAAGCCATTATCAAAGATGACAATTACTGTACAATATATTAAGCAATATAGAGACAAGACAGTGATGATAGTCTGTTTCCGTTTACATGGATGATTTCGAAGCCACGATAAACCCGTGCATATAAGACGATGGAAGCGAAAATCGCATCGCAGCTCATGACGTCGCAGATGACCACGCGAGAGTGAATTCGAGAAGTATTAACTAATCGAAAGCCGTTGGTATAAACCAATGGCTTCTGTTACCAATTATAGACATTTAAAGATATTTGTGGAGATTACATAGTCTATTTTGTTTAGGTTAGGTTTCAACTGTTTTATGTATATAGCTTCAAGAATTTTTAGTTTTAGTTTATTGTTTTCATGTTTAAGTATAGTTATGTTTTCAACGAGGATTTTCCGGAATTGTGTATGCAGCCAGACATGTTGTTTTAAATGATTAAAATTGTTAGAGTTATCATTCAAATGTAGTGTCAAGCGTAGTGAAAGCGAGTTTGTGGTGTGACTAACATAAATGTTAAAAATTTAGAATGCGAGATTTTTTTTTTAACTAAGTGACCTACGAACTTAGCGAAAAAATAAACTCCTAATCTAGGAACATAACAGTAGAAAAAAAACAACATATTAAGCCTCATCTGCACATAAAAATGGTTAAAAATAATGGAAGCGTTAATAATAAAAAAAAGAAAAAAAAAACAACATTCAATAATATAAACTACGAATACAGGCCAAATTGTGCTGTGTTCGGAAAATAAAACATCCCCATAATTCTACAAACATACACCCAACCCTTACAGCCAATTAAAAAGCAAAAATCAAATCATGCTTGATAATGGCCAAACGTATTGCCGAAAGCGATCAGAATTTAGACAGTTTCTACACACGATGTGTCCAAAAGTAAAACACTTGTTCGAACACAAGAAAAAGTTCATAAAAAGTTTAATCGCAGTACATTGTATGTCGTCTGTAATGAATATATATATATATATATATATATATATATATATATATATATATATATATATATATATATATATATATATATGTATATCTGTGTGTGTATGTATGTGTGTAAATATATATATGTGTATGTGCGTGCGTGCGTGCGTGTATATATGAGTATATATATATGTATGTGTGTGCGTGTATATATATATATATATGTGTGTGTGTGTTTGTATATATATATATATATATATATATATATATATATATATACGCACACACACGTTATTTATTATTTACTATATATTTATAGTAATTTGTAATGCACTGCTCCTTCGGTCACAACATTAAGCTACTAAGATATCGATACTACATAAATGAAAACTTTCATTGTTTGTCTGGAATTCACCATGGCAAATATCGCAATATAATGTCTTGAATAGTCTGTTTATCTGCATATGTTATTGATTTAATACAAAAATTTCTAAACGATGTCAATTCTATCTAGATCTTAAATCAAGGCACCTCTTTCGTCTGAACCAAATTCTATAAACAATAAACCTGGCGCCTTACAGTATATTCTGCTTCATATAATCGCAGGATCCTTTTATTACCGTTTCCAAATAAAATCAGACTCTACAATTATGGAATAAATCATAGTCATTACAATTACGTGTAAACCTAACTTGCAATAATGGTCGGTCGTTTGTATTTCTGTATTCCTGTGGAAACTAGAAGCAAATTCTAAACACACGCACGTTCTTGCTGTTATGGTTTCCATCGAGTGGAGCTGCTCACTTCACGCACAAACAGCGTTGAATTCAAAAGACGGATTCATAGCTTTCTCAATCGCATTTATGCGAGAGTA